>CACRXP010000510.1:183974-205716 GCA_902702965.1 Spirometra erinaceieuropaei
TTCTAGTTCTCAGGCGCATGTCCCACTACAGTCGACTGGCCGGACCCCGTCACATGCGCCTTGCCCGCCCCGCAATGGGAGGTATTTACTACTTGCCTTGTTTAATTTTCGAGGAAATTAATGCACGAACTTGGAGTAAATCTTTCGAAACGGGCCTTTTCAGGCACGGTCCAAAGTTTGATATGAATATTTGAGCTGAAATCCATCAGCTACTGTGGAATAACCCCTTAATATTCACAAACCGCCAGCAGACAGCCAGTAGTATAGAGCAGTACAATGATTTACTGTACTAACAACACAGGTATTAGCTAAAAGCCCAGACACGCGTGTTTCGCCGATCTTATGCCGCTGCCTGACGCAGCTGCGAGGGGTTCGGCTCGTCAGTGGGTCCCCCAGCTTTCCCCGTGTGTTTTCTGGTATATGAACTCCACTTTTAACTTGCCTTGTTTAATTTCCGAGGAAATAAATGCGCGAACTTGGAGTAAATCTTTCGAAACGGGCCTTTTCAGGCAGCAGCATAAGATAGGCGAAAAACGCATGTCTGGGCTTTTAGTTAATACCTGTGTTGTTAGTATTGTAAATCATTGCACAGGTATTTACTACTGTTAACGACGTTCGTAGCTGTGGACGTATTTCCCACCACATTTTCCGGCCAGTGGTCTAAGCGTTCTTTGTGTTGGCCAAAAAGGATCTTAAGGCATCTGCAAATAACACTTAGTCTGTCGGAATTCGATTGCTCCGGGAAGGGGAAGCAGTAATGACTTACGCTGGAGTTGGATTGTTTTTAACACAACATTGCCCCCACCTGCTGGTTCAGCGGGCGAAACTAGGTAAGAACCACTGGAGATCGGCTCGGGCGCGGTAGCTGACGCGTCACAACGTCCCCCATCTACGCGCATCACAGCGAGGTTGCTTCCCCTCCTGTAGTTCGACCAGACTTCTCCAGTACAACTCTGCGGGTTTACGCTCGCTGTCCTGATTGGGTTTCGTTCACCAGTTCGAAATAGTTAGGGGGGTATGACCCACCACTGTGCAGAGTTTCGTGAGGAAATAGTTGAGAGCAGGACGCCATCTAGGACTGACTTTTACTGTATCACATTGACCATCTCCTGCTGGCCGCCCCATTGACTCCTCTAGGAACTATTGTAATGGTGACAATGGCGATAGCCACCACTATTATTGTGAGTAACAAGAGAAAGCCGGAATGATGACACTGGTATTGTCCCATAATTTTAGTTGAACTAATTATTTTAGGGTTGCAGCATACCATACTAGCAGTATGGGTACTAGCTAGAAGTTGGGTACCATCTGGAGCTAGAGTACAGTAGCCTCCTTGTTCAGTCGGACATTTACATTGACCTTAACCATATCAAATTGACCATCTTCCACTGGTGTTGTCTCATTCACTCCCCTAACGACGATTACAATGATGGCAATAACGATAGCTGCTGGTATTATTGTTAGCAGCGAAGGGAAGCCAGAATGACGAATGTCTGAATTATTTTAAAAGCAAGCTGTGAGGAATACATAACTGACGCCGTTTTTGTCTAACGCTTTGAGACTTAATCGGGCCAAAATATGTCTGGTAAGCTTTTCTGTTTTCACATCTTTATCTAGTGTAAAAGCCTGATTTTGGTAAACGCCACCGTGGTCGCAAGACGCCTCCATCCAACTGCTTGTTTAAATAAAATTTCTCTTAAGAAAACTGCTCGCAGCAGGGCATGCCTCTTAAACTGGAGGACGCCCAGGCCTTGTTTTCGACAGCCCATAGTGTTGGCCACGCGGTAGTTGCGCTGGACCAACACGGGGCTAGATTGGAGTCCGGCAGGCGTTATCGGGAATGCGCACCTGTAACAAATGTCAACATTGGGTGGTATGGTAGCACATCCGGTTACCGGCTCACTTCACGTCAATTGGGATCCGTGCTCCTCCCCCTCATTTTTGTTGTGATATAAAACCCTGGTCAGTGTCTGTTGTAGACCAGGGGGTGTGGTGGTACGCCTAGGTGCGGGTTCATGCCGTGCCAGACGCCTGCGCCCTCTCCCGCCTCCGGTCTTTTTGATTCAGTCTTGACACCAGACCTAGGGGGGGGGGAGTAGGAGAGAGTGTGGTAGATGCTGCGTAGGTCTACTCTCGCTATAAGAATTCACTCGCGAGTCACCGTCCTTGCTTTCAACCTGTTGCGAGGCACACGGTAAACTTCCTCGGTCACGACGGTTTTACCCTTTGACGCGGCGTGTCTTAAGTCTTGCTACCCCAGCATATTATTCCAAAGACCCTGCAAAGTTTTGTCTGTCTTTTCCTCAAGGCATTCAGAATACGTTATCGCATCCCAGCAATCAAAGGCTAATGTTGAAGAAAAGGAAGGCGGCACCGGACTGAAGCCAGTCAAACGTTTTCATTCTGATGAAGAGAAACAAGAGACTCGCCCCGCAGATACCGAAAAGAACTCGGAAGTGGAACAGGACAGTTCGGTTTGGTCGTCGACTGAAACGGCCGCCACCTCCCAAGAGCCAGACGAGTTTGCAGACTACTTTAAGGATATGTTTTTATAATGCCCCATTAATCTCTTATTACGACTGTATATAGCGCCTCACCTCTTATCTCTTTTTCTCGTAAATTCACTGTCCCCTCCTCGTAGATGTGGTCTGTTTGTGAAAAGGGTGCCTATTCTGGAATCACGTGCCCCGAGTTAGGGCGGTCATTTAGCGTGCAATTTAATAAACCGTGCACAGAAAGCTCCAGAAGCACCGGAGAGGTGCACCGCTATAGTTGCCACGGTAACAATGCTGAGAGGACAGACTTTATGCTGTACCGAAGACGGGGGCGGTTGCCCGCTAGAACTCAAATCAGTAGTGTGTGGTCTGCGTACTCCATTCATTCGTTAAAGTCGTGCTGACTGCTCATTCCTTGGGCGCTGTAAGAGTCCGCCGTAAGATGGCTGATTTTAACAATCTTCAGGCGCACGCATATAAGCGTCAACCCATATTTGGAAGCACAGTCGACGGTTGCCGCGTGTATAGAAAACATTAGAAGCCCCGAAATGATGCATTGCTGCAATCATCCCCTGGTTCTGATGCCATACCTGGAGCTCAGCTTTATAACCCAGCCTTGCGAAGTAGGTTTACCCGTTTGAGTGCACTGAGTGCCAGCGTTGTGCATACGATCTCAGCTAATGAACTGCTACTTAAATTATGACTCAGCTTGCAATGCTGGAAAGGGAGTTAATTCAATAGAGTAGTCTGAGGTTCAGTGAAGTCGACAGGTGTCCTGATCGACGGACGAAGGCAATTTTGCCACTTATTGGACATTTTGGGACTCGGCAGGGCGGCAGTGATCTTATCACTTATCACTTGGTTGGCGAAGTCCGTCACTCGTCCCCGCCCGATTGCTGTATTTCGGCGGAGCAGGCACGTTACTGGAGCCTGTCATCGTGCAAGCACATCAGCCCTTGCGCGTACGTGAGTTCATGGAAATGCTACAACGCACTTCCACTTGATTTTACTGCGTGGACACGCAGCACAGATTTCGTCGCAGCGGCTGGTTGCTCTGGTAGTTTATTGTCAGTGACGCACTGTCGGTTTTGGTAAACATACCTCTGTAGCCAGTTGGTGGTCAGGTTGACGTAAGGCCAGGACCTCCGGGAATATGGGTGGGTTTCTCATTTTGCCTAGGGGCTGCCTAAGCTCTGTGTTTGCTTGCATTACTGGTTCGAATCTCCATCGGTGGTTACTGCGTCATCAGCAGTCCTGCCTTGAGGTCGTGATCTGCTGTCTCCGAAACCATCCTGCTCATATGCATGCCCCTGCCTCGTTCAAAAAAGACCCAATCCAGGAGGATATTATGACTCGGTCGGGACTAAGCCACTTCGAATAGAGGTGCAGGATCTCTGAGCATCCGAAGTAAATTAGGATACCCCGGGAATTTACGATCCTCGCAGGCAGCGCCATCTCCGGTCCATTGAGGTGCGCTGCTCCCCGGAGGAACAAGTGGCTCTTTTAATTTTAGCATTGTGGGGCTACACCGATCTCTGAAAATGGATAGCTGATAGCGCTGTTTGAAAAGTCGGTCAGTAAACACACCCCTTCAAGTAAGCAACTCCCCTTCTGGTTATCCATATGAGCGTCAGCTGCCACTAGGCTTCATTCAGTCATCCTTAGGAACGCCAGTTCAAAGCTAGGACCGCAGAGGTGAAGACCGAAAACATCAGCGTCTTCACGACTATCGCCGGAAACAGAACTCGGCATTCGGAGCGCCCGACTCCGACCCCCAGAAAAGTAAATGACCAAGGTGCACATCTGAGGCCCTCATGGACTGCGATTGGAATAAGTCTCCCAGTCGCCGGAAAGAAAGCTAGGGATCAGGTATTTTCATCCACATTGCAGACGTTTTCTACTGAGAAAGCCACAGCGCAAAAAGTGCTTGAGTCACATCCGCCCTGTAATGAAGATAGAACGACGAAGCCAGCGTGCAAGAATTGTAGGTGGCTCTCGTCGTAGTCGGTTGAGTGGTCCCGCACGTTGACAGTCAGATGGTTTAATTCCTGCTTTCCCCGATTCGAATTGCGTATCTTCTTAGCCTCCGAGTTCGCGTCAGCTCTGCTGCCGATTAAACCTTCTTCCGTCCTCCAACGCTCTAATTCCCCAGGAGAACTTTTAATTGGACTGCTGACGGTCTCTAAACCGAAGGCGAATAAAGCCATTGTCCCAGCGATCGCTTCTTCTTCTGGCCATGATTATGTAGGCCGGAGCCGCAACGAAAAGCCAAACATCCCGGGCGAGCGTTTCTGTCACACCACGCAGATAGGACCACTTCACCAGTCCCCATAAAGAAGCAACTTGGTCAAAGTTGCCTTGTCTCACAGTCCCCGTCTTACTGGTGCCCTTGAAACCCAGGTTCCCATCCGCTGCTTCCTGAAGTGTTCTAAGATGGCGATGGACTTGAACGGAAATCGCCGTGGTAGCCGAGCCAATTGAGTAAGACCGTGCAAGATTTCGTAGTCTGGGGGGGGGGGGGTTGTTATGAGTGACAAGGACTGTCGGAAGGACTATTTTGAGGTTACAAGTCGTCCTTAGCCAATCGCGGGGTTCGGGCTGTCTCCTTCATCAGTGGGCCACGCCGATGAACTGTCCCAATCGCAGAACTAGGTTCGAGCCCTGCGGTCTGGCTGAATAATGGCCGCCAATAGGTAGAACAGCCATTCCAATCTCTATTGCCTTTGTTCGTGCTCCTTCTGCCTGAACCAGTAATTGCTTGCCAGTTTACGAGCGTTGTGACATCCCTGATGCCAATTTCTATCCTTGTCTTTTGTTTTGCTACTAACCGTTTGTTAGTAACCAGACTTTGCTCATACTACCCTGCCCTTGTCTCTGTACCCCTATTCGTCTGTTCTCGTCATTCTTTGTTCATAGTTCTTTGCCCATTGTCTATTGCTCTTTGTCTCCGCCCGCTTTTGAGCCGACCACCACACTTTGGCGTCATTCGTTGACTGCTCGTCTTATCACCTCGAATGAATGTCCACCTTTCAATTTATTCCCCGCCTTACTAACTCTATCGTGTTCCACTAATCTTACTGTGTATTGCTATAGAACCACAAAGAACAACCGAGTTATCCCGACTGTCTTCTGACATAGCTCTGACCTCGAGTGCGTCTATTCCGGTGAATAAACCAGCACTGAATCGAGAAAATCTAAAGAATACTAACAAACGTCTATAGGATTCTATATCAAACTTCCAAGATGCAATGAGATCCTGCAATCATATCGATGAGTCTATACTTCCACCCAAATATGGCACAGTATCCCAATGTTTCCAGTGAATTAAGAGATGATGGATAGTCCCTAGCGAAAAAACTCCCTGGGGGAAGACAAAATCAATCTGTAGATATACTGCACAGGAGGTGGAGAGTTCACAAAAGACAGGATTTGTACAAAACTGCTTCCCCTACAGGCACGCGACTTTGGAGACGAATTCAGTTGCTGTTTTCTTCAAATTTTAGAGAGGGGTTCAACACCCATGACAGAGAGACAGGTTCCCAGACATCTTCGAGCCATCCGGAAAAGTGACAGTCTCGACTGAAAAGGATGTGTATAAAGAACAAGTGAGGAGACATGCGTAGAGCATAGGGCATAGCTAAACCGCCGCTACGATGAAGAGCTAAAACATCTAGATGACGAAAAAAACCAATACAATGGGACATACTATATGGATGCCATTGAAAAAGATGTGCTAGCTCTATTTCCAAAACTTGGTGTCGATGGCTACAGGCGAACAGGGAATCGCAGCAGTAACGGAAGTACGGTGGTGGTGGTGGTAATAGTAGTAGCAGCAGTAGTAGTAGTGGTTGTATTAGTAATAGTAGTAGTGGTGGTGGTGGTGGTAGTAGGAGCAGTAGTGGCAGTAGTAGCAGTGGTCGTAATAGTAATAGCAGTAGTGGTGGTGGCGGCGGCGGCGGCGGTGGTAGTGGTGGTAGTAGCAGTAGGTGTTGTTGTAGTAGCAATAGTAGTAGTGGCGGTGGTGATGGTAGTTGTAGTAGCAGTAGTAGTAATAGCAGTAGTGGTGGTAGTAGCAGTTGTAGTGGTAGTAGTAGTACCAGTAGTAGTAGTTGTTGTTGTAGTAGTAGTAGCAATAGTAGTAGTGGTGGTGGTGGTGGTAGTAGTTGTAGTAGTAGTAGTAGTGGTGGTGGTGGTGGTGGCAGCAGTAGCAGTAGTAATAATAGCAGTGGTTTTAGTAGTAATAGTAGTAGTGGTGGTGGTGGTAGTAGCAGTAGTAGTGGTGGTGGTAGTAGCAGTAGTAGTGGTAGTAGTAGTGGTGGTGGTGGTGGTAGCAGTAGTAGTAGTAGTAATAGTAACATTTAAACGTTCAGGGTGCCAGAGGGGAGATTTGCACCGCCGGGCAGAATACATGAGTTGTCAATCCTGTGAAAAAAGACAAAGTTTTTGCGCGGTCACCAATTTTGAAACTCGAAGGTCGTAAGACAGGCGGTGATAAAGACTACTTGTTAAGGTTCTTCAAGAACGAAAGAGACGAACTTGACATAGCTCACTGACTGAACCATGATGTAATCTCACAAACAGAAAACGTGGATTTCGCGTCCGGGAATTCGCGCAGACCAAATTTAGCTAGCCCTATTGGTCTATTGTGAACTAATCTCTACAGGTCGCGCCTGGTCAACAGCCATAATTCAATCGGCATAGAGCCTGGCGCAAAATCAGAAGATCAGCAGTCCGATGCCACTTGCTGGCGTGTTCTTCCGCTGCATGGGTTACAAATTCCCAATGGTCTGCTGTACAGGAATTATACTCTTGACGGTGTATCCGTCATATTCATTACTTTGGACTAAAATAGTTCGGCCAACGTTTTGGTATATATCCCGAAAACATTACATTTGAAGGCATACTCCCTTATTTCTTCGTTGGCAGCAGAAAAGAAAAACGTTGCGCCTTCATATAGCAACACAATGAGGATTTACTTCTACTTCTAAAGTAACATTGGGGTGCTGCTGGGAATTGCCGCGGTCACGGAAAACCATGCGGTCTGAGTTTCCATTTTAGGAGGACTGGTCATATTTCAGTCTAACAAGAATTTGTAATCGTTAATCATTTCAAAAATTATGATTTGAGAATAGGAAAATTACAGTACCAGAGCCTCCGATTCAGACTCAGCCGAGAGGACTGGGAGGAATCGCCACGCCCTGTTGACAAGGACACTAGAAAAAAAATAAACAGAGATGCAAGGCACGATTGAATAAACCGCAATAAGAGGGAAGTTTTTGGGAACCCTGTGAGGTGTTAACCAGATTTAAAAAGGTGGCCTGTCAAGGTGGCAGCAGGAGAGAGATGCAGGTGGTGTGCATGCGGCCACCAAAGGAGAATCGACGGTGTTCACTGAGCAACTGTAGACAGGGAAAACGCGGCTGGAGGAGGAACGGTAGGAAGATGAGACGGTGCAGCGGCTCTCAGCAAAAGTGGCAAGCTCTTGGGCAGTCCTGGACCATGCGGCAATAGTAACTGAAGTGTGTTTGGGCGGCCAGCTGACAAACTTATAATTGGTACAGCCGTGGCCATGCCTAATATAGCCGGTTCCACAACAAGCCGAACTGCAGATGTGTTAAATCAAACAGGGAGTCAAGTTGCCTCGCGCCACGTGCTAATTGGGCAGCGCGAAGTCCGTACCTACAGTGAGTGACCGATCTCATGAAGTGTTGGCTGAAATTCTGAAATGCCTTTTCGATTAGGAAGGATTACTTGGGCGCGGTTGTAATACTGATTATCTTGCGGCATAATTCTATAATATTACCGACTCAGCAGGATGTCAGCTTTTGAATACACTGCTGTTCAATCTCCTATGAAAACCGTACTCGGTAAAAAAGGCTACTAAGTAGCATGCATTTTCCCACAGATATTGGTAGTAGAGAAACCACGAGAAAAAAATTTTCTTTCAGTCGTTTGATAGAAAATCGCGTCTTTTTTATATTTTATGCTCGATGAAACCGTATAATTAGGTTTTAAAAAAGTTTTCCAATTGCCGAATAATTTGGAGTCTGATCATTCATTGCATGAGCGCTTAATGATTTCAGTCTACAAGGTGCATGCGTTCCGCGTAAAGAGAATCACATATTTTTTCTATGGCTTTAAAAAGACTTCATACAGAGTCCATAAAATTTTGCAATGAATGCGGACTATGTTGTACATTTTATGAGGAGCTGTGATAAAAGGACATGTACGATGCTATGTGAATGAACGTTGCGCGGTCTAAGAATCTCATAATTAGAAACATTTTCGAAACCTACTTATACCCCTTCCTTGGGTATAAGATATAAAGAAGACGTGATTCTCTAATAACTGACTGAAAAAAAAAACATATTTTTGCACGTGGTTTCTCGGAAATATATCGTAATTTGCAAAACCATCAAAAATCAGTGGGAAAAACGTACGCTACTTAAGTGGTCATTTTTTATCGAGTGTGGTTTCTACAGGAGATCGAAAAACGGTGTATTCAAAAGCTGACACTCTACCGAGTCCAAAATATTATAGGATTATGCCGCAAGACAGTCAGTATTACAACCGCGCCCAAGTAATCCTTCCTAATCGAAAAGGCATTTCAGAATTTCAGCCAACATTTCATGAGATCGGTTCCCAACTGCACTGCCGCGCATTTGAGGACATGGAGGCACGCCTCGGCGCAGGCCCCACACCGCGTCAGCCACCGCACCCAATCCCAGTGGCAGCTGGCTGACAGACTTCGATAGTCGACTGGGATAGGGAAAAAGTGGTTTGGAAGTCTAAACTCCGGCAGGACAACTCCGTCCTCCTCCTCAGGATCGAGAGTCAGGTCTACTGTCCCCCTAATGGGGCCTCTATGGCACTCTCACGCATGTGAGGTCTGGGCTGCCCCTCTCTCGCGAAAGCCTGCGGAGACCAGGTCGTGTGTGGCACGCGTAGGCGGGCCGTTCAACTTTTCCAATCACTGTGCCCGCACCCATCTCCAGTCGCCTTTACACTACCCTGCCATTGGAGCCTGTTAGGTGAGATGTTACGCACGTCCGCCTCCGTATAATGCTATTCAAGTACAGGTACCCGTTCTGCGCTTACTCCGTGAGGCACACGGTCGACGTCATTGCTCGTGACGGTTAAACTGCCTAGCCGATCTCGGTGACGTCGCACCTCTCCACATGCGAGAATCTGCATAGCGGACCCATTATCTCTTCCAGAGACAGAGGGCTCAATACAGAAGGTTCAAGAACCACTTCCATGTCTTGACGAACTGCGTAGTCAGAATTAGAGCTGCTAGCCTCTCCGACGACTCCAGGTGAACAATGGTATTAGATCGAGTGTAGCAACATTGAGCTCGTGAAGCGGACGACAAAGAACGTGTCCAAACCATTTAAGCCTGAGATATCCTCACAATGCTGTCACGGTGAGTGCAAGCTGTTACATTCGAAACCAAGTCAGCGCACTCCGATTGGAGGATGGTTCTCGGACATCGTTAACTAGTAAATAAGTTGCCTATAAAAAGGTTAGGTGGCAGAGATATTAGGGCATGAAGAACGTTTCCGACCACTCAATGAGACTTTAGCCGCGGTCGTGCGGTGTAATTATGGAACCTAAACCACTCAGCGCGACCACTCTGCTGAGGGATCACGACCCACCTGGGTCTTTGGACTACCACAGTGCTAGGATCAGTGTGCTTTGACGGAACTTGGCAAGAACCAAAACTGCAGTGAGAAGTATAAAAACAACGAGTAATTTCGGTTGTGGATGAAGCAGTGCAACTTCCTACTGCAGCAATTTGTCGTAGACTTACGATGGACAAGATACAGTGGAAGCTCGGGTTTTCGCTGTCCCGTGAATTTGCCTTGCTAGTAGCATTTACTCTTGGTCAAGTGCAGTGGGGAGTTTGGGGGAAATGAGACGGCGTTTCCTCCGACGAGGGGTTTACGCCTACTCGTAGTGGAGAGATGACGATGTGCGGCTTTTGAAGCCAACCCTAAGCGGTCTTACTATGGACGAGTCACAATTACCGAGGAGGCAGGCCTCTTTAAAATTCTTAATCAACACCTTTTCATGACAAACGAGTGTCGTTCACAGGGCGTTCACCGCTCAGGCACGGGGACCGCTCAACCTGTTGTGTCTGGCGGCTCAATTTAGCGACCTCGTGAGCAATCGCCTAGCGGCCAACAATATATGCAGGCAGGAATGTCGATAGAGACTGGAGTGGTTATTCCGTGTTTCTTAGCCGTCATCAGACAGCCAAGCCTAGCGCCGCGCTTGGATAACGTGGACTTTGAACACGGATTCTCTGGCTGTCGGGCGTGTTTAAGTTCGACGGGATGAGCATTACTCCTAACGCGGCCGGTGAAGGCCATTTCGCTGATTTTTGATATTTCCAATAGCAATCGGTATGACAACAGGCCCCTGGTTCAACGGTGGGAAGTAGAACCTAAAAATGTCCGATGGCCAAAGAGTCAGGATTCGGATCTCAGGCTACCAAAACCAGGGTTGGGTATTTGGGTTGGCTGACGATGCTAATAAGCATCTTTGTTGGTATTTCTGTCTGCTGATGGAGGTTTTCAGCAATTTGAATAATTTAACTGGCCCAACTAAATTTTCGAAGTACCTGAGCTACGAGGCTCTGATGAAGAGCCTTGGGGTTTTTCGCACCTGAGCCGAGCTACCCGCTCGTCCAACCGCAGCCTGTGAAATTTAAAAAATTATAATGTATTAAGATGGCTGCTTTGGCGAGTTTTTCTAGGCAGTCAATCTGTAATCCACCAGATGGCTGTCTGCGTCGCTTTTTTACGTGTGTTCCTGGCAGGTCTGAATAATTTAACTGACCCAATCGCGGAAGACTTCTACGGCCTCGGTGGAATAATGCTCACAGCTCTGAGTCGGGACCTCATAGTTTAGGTGGCCAGTGTTGACTGTACTCAGGCCTTGTCCTTGCTATCATGGACTCGACAGTTAAATAAACAGTAATGGTCACTGATACGCGCTTCCCGTACGTCACGCCACGTTGGGGTAAGAGACGTGGCATGTCGAAAAGCCAGATTGTACGTCGCGTCACTTTTTTTGCTCTCGGAACTGAATCCCAGTCATACACAACTCCTCAGGAGGCGACAGGGGGGAGGTACAACGGTTAGCACAAAAGTGCTCGTTGGTTCACGACAGCGGCACATTTATTTCGGTATGGTTCTCGATGCTAAGGCTCGAAATGTTGTAGTACAGTACAAAAGGTATGCTCACTCATGAAATGTTAACTGAAATTCTAAAGTGCGTTTCCGTTTCAAAATGCTTACTTAGGTAGGGTTTTAAAACTACTCATCCATAATAATTCGTTAACTCGAAATGCCAGCTTTCGAACGAACTTCTTTCCGACTGCATGCAAGAACCACACTCTGTAAAATGTGGCTACTTAAGTAACATGAATCTTATTGATGTTCGATGCCCTTAAAAATGCAATTATAGTTCATGGAAAACATGCATAAAAAATTCATTATTTTATTCATTTGATAGACAATTACGTCTTCTTCTAACTTTATACTCGAAAGAAGATTATACTTTGATTTTCGAAAACTTTTCCAATTCCCGAATATTTTTGAAACCCGACCTTCGTTACACTTGCATTCAGGGTTTCCAAACTGCAAGCCACATATTTTCCGCGTACGGAGAACCATACATTTCTCTACGGTATTAAAAGGTGACCATACGGGGTTCATATAATTAGGCGGTGGAGTTCAGCCATATTGTAAACTTTATACGCAACATTAGCAAATGCAGAGACATGATGTTTTATGAATGGGCATTTTAAAGTATTAAAAAATCTCATAATTAGAAAATTATTTCAGACCGAATCATAGTCTTTCTACAAGTATAAAATTGAAGAAGTAATTTTCTACCGAATGAGTAGATGAATAAATATTTTTATGCATTTTTTTATAAAATATAATTGAATTTTTAAGGGCATCGAAACTCGACAAGAAAAATTCATGCTACTTAAGTAGTCATTCCTTGCAGAGTGTCGTTCTTGCATGCGGCCGGAAAATCAGCTCAGAATTCTGGGCGATAAGGTTCGCAATGCTGTAGTACAGTAGATATGCTATCTCATTAAATGTGAGCCGAAATTGCGAGATACATATGCTTTCGATCAAGAATGACTACTTAAGTAGGGTTGTCATTTTAATTAAGATTTTTAAGTCACAACAGGATCCCGGCTTTTGAATGAGCTCCGTGTCGGCCGTCTGCAGAAACTACACTCTCTGAAACATCGCTACTTAAATCGTACGATTTTTCTCCATTTACTTCCGATGTCCTTATAGATTCAATTATATCTTAAAGAAAACGTGAACAAAAATATTCTTTTTTGTACTCATCTGCTAGCTGAATGTGTCTCCTCCGAATTTTCTATTTGAAGAAAGAACATGTCTTTAAATATTACTTATAAATCCTACAACCTGGCTCATATCCATTGCACAATTTTATGACTGCTATATGACCTCTTCCTTAGAGCATAAAAATGGCTGATGTCCCTTTGACGTTGTGTATACAGCTTTTAAACTGAAAACCCTGAATGCAAGTGAAACGGCAGATCGGGATTAAATTATTCGGGAAATGGAAAACATTTAAAAACCGAAAGATACCCTTTCTTTGGTTATAAAACTTGAAAAAGACGCAATTTGCTACCAAACGAGTACAAGGGAGAATACTTTGTGCAAGGGCATCGAAAATTGATAGAGAAAGTAATGCTATCTAAACGGTGGTGTTTTACGAGCTGTAGTTTCTGTAGACGGTAAAAAAGAAGCCAATTTAAAAGCCGGCATCCTGGTATGACTGAAATATCTTACGACTATGCGACAAGATAATTTATATGACAACCCTACTCAAGTAATCTTTTCCAATCGAAAACATATTTCAGAATTTTGGTTAACATTTCATGCGATGGCACATCTATTGCGTGTACGCTGTTTGGCCCAGAACGTGCGATGTAAGGGTTCTAGGAATCTCTAAGCAAAAGGACCTCCGCTATTAACTTGAAAGGTTGCCCGAAGACAGTCACTTGAAATAGCACTTGGGTCGACCAAATTTCAGGGGAATCGTTCGCTGAATGTAATATATGACGTCAGGTCATGGGGAACAGCGCGGTTATGTTGCAAACAAAATCACTAAGCAGTGCTGCATATAGCCAGCATGCCACTGTGAACTCAAAGGCAGCCTCTGTGAAAAGAAAAAACCTCTCTACCCTAGAAAAAAGAACTCACTTGAGACGTTGACAGTAGCGGAAGACGAAATGTGCCTCGTAGCTGACGTACGCCTGAGTGAGCATATTTGGAAGTCTGAAAACGAATGAGAAAATCGGTGCTTTCACGTGCTTAATTACACAACAAAAAGGGACTTTCAAAAAATAACAACACCGAGAACCCTCTGAGTGCGCGTGACCTGAAGTGATGCCCGGCCTGGCGGATGCAGTTTAAAGGAAGTAAAACTCACGTGGCCAAATGAGCGCACAATTCCTCCTCCACAACCTTGGAGGCACGTGATGAGGGAGCACCGTAAAGGGCTGAGGACAATGTTTGGGAAGTCTCCAGCTCGTCCATTGAAGGCGACAAAAGTCCCGCAGCAATGGCCTTCTCCTCCAGGCTACAGAAGAAAACTAAAGAGTGTGAGGCTGATCGCGATCAAGGAGCGAGTAGAATGAACGGGAGGGGTGTACAGCACGATGCCAATCCTGGGCGAGGAACTCGGTTTCCCTGACTAGAGTAGAGACGAAGTACACTTTAAAATCTCCTACATCCTTCCAATTACTGGCGTAGCAAGTCGCAATCAACCATAAATAATGCCGGTCGGGCTCTACTGGGTGAGGCTATCGAAGGCATTGACCTGAGACCGAAAGTTTGCGAGACTGACCGGCGGAATCCTTCCAGACTACACCCATTAGTGCTTTGTGACAGTTTGACAGCCGTTACCGACCATGTCCACCGTGTGCCCCAATGCAGGGTGAGAGCAGGGACTGTGACTTGTGCGTGGATGGGTTTAATTGCGCTGACTCTCCCGCACTGCCTTCTCCTCCTCCTCCTCCTCCCCCGACTGGACCCGGTGCCAAGATAGAGTTAAGAAGATCGGAGGCGGAAGAGGACGCAGATGGCTGGCACGGTGTAAACCCGCACCTGCGTATACCACCACGCCCCCTGGCTCACAACGTACACTGACCAGACCTTTAGACGACACGACGAGATGGGGGCGGTCTTGATCCCAAGGAGTGGGAGTGCCATAGAGGTCACACATTAAGCAATTGCCACCTGACTCTCAGTCCACCAGTCCGCCACTCCACACAAACACTGGGCTGACTTAGAAGTCCAAGTTATCCCGTCAGTTGGGCAACCTCCTAAGCCATGGCTTTTAACGCACCGTGATAGATTCAAGCGCGTCAGGGTGTACAGTAGGTGGACTAACTCAACAGATATTCCGAAATGCGTTTTCGCTTTGAAAAGATTAATTAAGTAGGGTTGTAAAACTAACCATTATGCAGCATAATTCTATAATAATTCAGTTACCCAGGACGCCGGCTTTCAAACAAACGTCGTTCCGGCTGCATCCAAAAACCTGGGGTAACTGGATTACTATTGAATTATGCAGCATAATGACTAGTTTTACAACCCTACTTAATTAGTCTTTTCGAAAGGGAAACGCATTTCGGGATTTCTGTTGAGATTTCATGAGTTGGCCCACCTACTGTATATAACGAGGAATATGCGATGGGACCGTCGACGTCACTCTCTCTCTCTCCTCTTACTCAGGGGCCCAGGGTCAGTTGTCTAGTGTGGGAAATGGGCGCAGTAGCTGACATAACTTGATACCTCGTCTGTGCGTGCCACACAAACGCCGAACCAGTGCTTTGCAGTAGAAATGAAGAAGACGTCTATGTCCGACCTATTCGCACAGCATTGTAGAAGAAAAGCTGATAAGCGGTATGCTTAATGGTGGCTGACTAGCGAGAGATAGTAAAGTCGGTCTTATAAAAGCGACCAGTCTTCAATTAAAACTAGGATACGACCCCGATGGCGTCCTCCTCGTAAGTTTCCGTTGGTATCACCCAGATCTGAAGACGGTGAAAACAGGGTTACAAATAAAGGCATGCCAATAAGGTGTTTCATACGATCATTTTGCCTAGTCCTACTGATGTCGTGCTGGTGGTAGGTAGCCTTTGTCGCTGGAGTTGCGATCTGAACTCCCGACGTTCTTTTCATGGGCTGGAGCATTAAAGTGCTAGGCCTGCACTGTGGGCGACGAGTCGCTCAAATGAGCAATGGGAAAACTATTAGTATTCACATTTTCGCCCAAAACGGGCGTCGTTGTTGCAGCACGCGCAGGAAAAGGCTTTAATGCACTCGACTGCACTCGTTCAAAGTATGTTTAACTCATCAATCACCCTGGTAGACGGTGAGCATGACCGATTCTATGCAACCTTTCCCCAGTGCGGCTGTAAGCTATCACAGCGAGCTGGAACTCTGAGTTTGAAAACTCTGTCCTTCGGACGGAGGGTCACTTCCGGCGAGTAGTTCGCGTTCCAAGGCGATCAGGGCGCGCATGGCACGCGTAGACGGGGAGTAATGTCCAGCCAGATACTGCGCCTATGCCTATCTCTCAGTCGCTTCGATACCTCTTCCGTAGCTGCAGCAAGATGGGCGCGAGGTGAGGACCTCGTCTACGCGTGCCACGTACATGACCTACTCCCCGCAGACACAAGCACCAGAATTTCGTACGGAAGGGGAAAATGCCCAAGCTGTCCTGGTAAAGACGGGCTATTAGGAGATATGGACGCGAACTTGTAATCGCCTAACGTGAGTGACGCATTGGTTTGACTTTATCAGTGGACCATGTGGGCTGCGTGTAAGTGCATATTCATCTCGCCGCACCCCATCGTAGTGGTTAATGGGGGACACGAATAAGCCAGAAAGAGAGGGAGAAATCGGTGCTCAATTGACAGCCGGCTCTCAAACACCCACTGTGATCATACTACTGACGCAACGGTCATCGTCCCCAGCGACAAATGCGTTAAAGATTTCTGCAAGGATCCATAGCACTGTAAGGATGGGGACTGGGACTTCCAGTGTTGGGGTAGAATGTAATGTCGACCTACACAGCCGACTGATTTATCCGTGAGGATACTGGCAAGTGAAAAGAGGGAAGAGAAGAAAACCAAAGATAATTACTGTTCCTTTGCTGGTAAGTTCTAAGTCATGTGGAGATGGTGGCGATCCGAACTAGCTTCTGACGTGGTGATAAATTTTTAAAAGTGGTGGTCAGAAATGATTTCGTGGATGCTCTTCATTACGGTGGTGAAGTCAAAAATTGTGATTTTCAAGTAGCATGATCGAGGGGGAAGAGACGACTCGGGCAATCGGGTCGTCCTCCCGTCAAGCACCCCATCTATATATGTTGTCAGAGGTCAGACTTTACGTGGTCAACAATCCCACTCCACGACAAGGGATCTAGAAAATTCCTCAGTCGATACTTGGAAAGAAATTACCACTCACCTGCATAGCCTTGCGTGACAGTACTGCAGAGCCAGGCCGGTCAGATCGCGCTGATCCGCTACCGAGTGGCTCCCAACTCTCCACCCAAGCTCCCCGTCCTTCACTTTGAGACTCGTCCTTACGGGTAGGAGACGAGGTTTGGCGAGCATCTCAGTCACAAGCCAGGTAACACCCATCTGATCGGCGACTCGGCGGGCGGCCTCGCTGACCTCCTCGAAGCGGCAGATGGGCAGGCTGTCAGAGGGGCTGCCTCCGCCGTCCTCCTGATCGTAGAGCAGCGTTCGCGTATCTAATTGAGTATTTTAAGGAAGAATATGGTGAAGAGGAAGATGCAGCGTCCATGAAAAGAATCAATCTCTGCTGGCTGTCATGGAGGAGAAGGAGTAAGAATAAAAACGAGAGGAAAAGGGAAGGATAAGAGGAAGAAGACGAAGAGGAAGAAGTGGAAGAAATGAAAGAGAAGCACAATAACAAAAATAATCATGAAAGCGTCAGTAATAATAATAATAATAATAATGAGGAGGAGGAGGAGGAGGAGGAGGAGGAGGAGGAGGAGGAGAAAGGCAAACCTACAGGGTGACCTCTGCATTCGAGAAAAGGCCTCCCGCTGGGCGGCGTCCAGGACATCAGAAAGGAAGAGACCAGCGCCGTGCCTCGAGCTGGCTCCAATGACCCGAGCGAAACGCACATGGAGGGGCCAGGGGGAACTCTCCCTGCACACATACAGATTAAGTCAGAACACTTGTGTGGGATCGAAACATTTATCGGGAGATAGCAGACTGTTCAGTGAGTTGGATGATCATGATCATTACCATCAGAGCGGACCAGAAAATTACAAGAACGTTTCGCGCACACTAAAACAGATTCTGCAAAACCGAAGTACGGAAGTATGCCTGACAGGACAGAGGTCCTGGCATCGACCTAAAAGGATGGAACGCTTGGAAACTGTTCAGCCTGCACAGAATGCAAACATTTAAGAACGTCTCAGAGGGAGGGGTCCATTACCCTTTCGTCGATTAGCGCGCGTTCAGTGTCACTATGAAAATATACATGCAACGGAGTTTAGATTTTCTCACATCCGGGTGTGGAAGCGTTAGGCTGACTCTCAATATGGACAGGGTACTTACCATAGATTCATCAACATTCGCCACACACAGCCAACAGTAGTTCTTGTTCGTCATCGCTTCGGCGCTGTGATAAAAGTCGCTCACCTAGGGAGCACGATCTCCTGCAGAGACACAATCGACTCCGGAGCAGTCAAAACTAGTTAAGATTTCAGCAAGTTAAATCGTGCCCATGGGTTGCACACCTCGGGGTTGGCCATGGCTTTCTGACGATGGCTAATAACCCAGAAACGGCCATTCAATTCTCCTTTCTCGTATTCGGTTATGCGATTCTGTCCATATAACGCACTGTCGTGCATCCGCTGGGGGCTCTAGAGAGAGCCCCAAGGCACAATGAGACGAGTAAATTCCGCGACGCTATCGGTGAGTGCTCCTCTGCCATTGAATAGGAAACTTTTGCGATACGAGGCAGTCACGCTGAAGTTTGGAGGCAATACCGACGTCAGACTACCTCCCTGCTGCGCACCACGAAGACGAATTGATAAGACCGGGTCCCCGACACTTACATTTAGGAGCCAGCTTATATGTTTACGATTTTAATGAGGTTGTCGGACTGGAGAACCCTTTTAAAACGACAAAACGAGACGCCAACTGTACGTCCAGGACTTCACCCGAGTGTTTGGATGTATGACAATAACTCTGAGATTTGTGGTGAAGCAGTAGGCGAAGCGATATGCTACGACCAGCAACCTGGGAGAAACATCAAGAATAGTAAAACGAGACACGAGGGAGTCAAGACCCAGCAAATTCACTGCAGATGATTACGTCATAAACTGACCCATACATCGCAGAACGACGCCCAGATTGTAAGGCACCGAGAGATACTGCAACAGTGGGACACTGGAGCAACACAATGTGTTGCACAAATACTGGATGATGTACCATACTGACAGCATAGGTGCTAGTAAAAAGCCCCGGAAGAAGAAGAAGAAGAAGAAGAAGAAGAAGAAGAAGAAGAAGAAGAAGAAGAAGAAGAGGCGTTCACCGGGAGGGGTTTATTGGAGGTCCACGTTTCGAGTAGTTGATTCGTCTACCCATCTTCAGAAACTGGAAAGTCTTGCGCACAGCTCTCCTTATATGGCTCACTTTGTTCAATGCGTGACCCGCCAATGCCGCCTGTGTGGCTGCATCCAACCCGCATGTCACCGCAACCTTGACCGTCCCCGTCGGCCGCGGAGATGACTGACGGCTCCGATTCTCCCGCGCAGTGAATGTCCCCCGCTAAGAAGGTTCGTAAAGTCAGATAAGGGGGAGGCAAATTGATGTGGCGGTTGGCAATGCGGTCGCTGGACATCCAGGCTTCCTACACTTGCCTTGCTGTATGATCACCGCCCCGGCCCGCAATCTCAACGACGTCAAAGTTGAACATGTGTCCCATTTGCGCGGCATGGGTTGCTACCTCCGACTTTGGGCCCAACCTTTGCACGGCCAACTTATGCTCGTGCATTCACGTTTGCAGCCGTCGGTCGGTTTCCCCAACGTAGTTGCACCTTCCGCAGCTGCATTGAAGTCGGTAGACAACGGTCGACATCTCCTGCTTAGGGATCGGATCTTTTGGCCGCATTACTCGCTATTTGTATACAACTGACTGTCTGTTAGCAGCCTATGAATATTACCGGATTAGTCCGCAGTAGCTCATGGATTTCAGCATGAGTATTCATGTCAACTTTTGGACCGAGTCTAAAAAGCTTTGTTCCGAAGGATTTGCGTCAGGTTCGAGCAATAATTCTCGCATAAATTAAACAACATAACAATAAGTCATGCCACAAAGCAGCGTGGTGACAACGATTGAGCGCCTAACACAACATCCCTGTGACGTAAGCTGCCACTTATCAGGACATTCAAAAGACAATACTTCAGGATAGATAAGCCTAAATTTCTGGACTGAGCTCCGGTAAAAGGGGTTCATTTTGACTTTTCGGATTAATACTCTAACCTGCCATTAGATGTAGCAACGAATGAGGAATAAAAACTCGTAGATATGAAGTATCTACAGGAAGCCTCCGCTATGGTAACAATGGTTAGAGCGTCGGAAGCGACCAGGTTCATGAGATGAGCGCAGTCGCGACTTGAACGCGAACTTGTTTGGGATGAAGCGGACTTGCCCTGCATCTACTTCATCCGCTCTTCCCAGGCCACACAAGACCTGATCCCTAACTATACATGCACCGGGTTTCATTCGGAGGAGGGTGCAGACGCCAACATGTTGTACTGCCATAAGGAGCTTCTGTAACCAGATCCCTAGTCCTAAGTGGCGCTGACAGCCTTCCAAACCACGACCATTGGCGCGTCGAGATACCTTCAAGGTGCGTTTGAGTGCCATATGGGTAACTAAGCACTGGATCCCACTCTCTCTCTCCCCCTTCCCATCTCCTAGTAGGACAACTACAGATGAAATTAGATTCAGTGGTCAGTGTAACGTAAAGTTGAGAAATGGACGTGATCACTGGAGGAAGGGCTGTATTCGCCCGAAGTTTCGGATTCGTGCGCGAACCCATCATCAGAGACAGCATCAAATATGGTTCCCGACAACGGGCCATGCGAGAGTTGCACTGGACCCGACACAGGGACCAGATATTAGTAAGGAATGCGTTAATCTGGATGCGTGGCCGTAATTGATGCCACACATGAGGCGTGGTGGAAGGCATGAGTACAGGCTCACTTTGCGTCAGTCACCCGCAACAGATGACCAAACGGTTCAGGCAGTGCGTTTTTAACTCGTAATCTAGGCGTTTTTCGTCTGTACGAATATTTCGATATCCCAGCTTGCGCAAATAACTGCAAAGGATATCGCTGACGGCACGTCTATGTCTGGGGCTAAATGTGGCACTGCGCCAAAACTAACGGAAATGGGACTGTGCTCTAAACCTCGACGTTTCTTCACCCCGGCCACAACAATAAACCTGTGCGGGAACTCTCTAAAACTTAGAGAATCCCGATGCCGCCTGGACGTACGCAGATACTCTTTTTCACAGCGAGTCGTCGGTGCCTGGAACGGGCTTCCCGAGGACGTGATAATGGCGGATTCCACGGAGACATTCAAGCAAAGACAAGATTTACATTTGGTTGGAAAATACCGTTTGTCTGGACAAAACGGCTCTGTTGTGCCAAACAAACGCCTTATATACAGCTATCGCTAATGCGGATGATTATCATTTCATTTTACCGATATCATCTACAACTGAATGTTCTCGAGTTACGGTCCCTCATTTTAATGGAAATATTAGGTTATGTGTATATATTACTGTCAATATTTTAGTACCATGTTTATTTAAAGTTAGATATTGCATGTGTAGTTTTCAATAGGGTTTTCAAGGGCATTGCCTATTACTCTTAAAATATACTGACCCACATACTGACCAATGACAACAGTGTCTTTACTTTTGCACGCAGAGGTTGCGTATAAGCGTCTCCAGCACCGGAAGACAGTGAAATGAAAGAATTCCGACGGCTAGCCAATGGTATTGGCAGGGAGAAGAAAGGTTATCATCACTTCACCAGGTAGATGTAAACTTGATCGAATATGCATGATGGGATTGGCAACAATCACCACTACCGAACAGTAGCTTAATCACAAATGAAGGCG
>CACRXP010000510.1:212781-250171 GCA_902702965.1 Spirometra erinaceieuropaei
GACCAGGGGTTCTAGCTGGGAAGCCGGCAGTTTCTGGCCATTCTACAACCGGATAACTCTTTACGGATGCTCGCATATAACCCGCACTGGTCAGGTTGCTATCTCCGAAATCCGCCTAATCCTCGATTTCAGCAATGCTCATGTCAACCGCAAAACCCGACCTCCCACTCTTCAGCGGAAGGCAGACAAACCGAGTACACCGAAAAAACCCTATTTTCTCTCCTCCGTAGCATGGTCGATCAGTCTAGTATAAACTTTTGGAACGATTCCCTGCCTCGGTACCTACTGGCTTACCACGCCTCCATTCAATTTTCCGCCTCACCCAATACCCACACAACGCCCTTTAATCGTAGCCTACACCTAGCTTCCGAGCTCACCGTCAACTCTGCCATCCCTCCCATCACACAACCTCATCCGCGTCTCCACTGTTTAAATTCCTTCGCCCGGGCCATCCGCTTTACGCCAAAAACGGAAATACAAACCTCTCGACCCCACCGGAAGAATTGTTACGAGTAGTTAACCCATGCTGCTCGGTACGACCTGGTGTGATTAGACATCACCCATCCAACTGATACAACATGATAGTTTCACCGTCAATAGCAGAACCCTATATGGTGCCTCGCCCCCTCTCCAACTCCGCTTGCTGTATTTCGTCAGAAGGCAAGTCCTTCGCCTGCAGACGTCATGTTAACTCCAATTTACGTAAATGCTTTCGTCATATGCCCAAGCATTATTTTTGAAACCACGTCATCTAATATCCTACTCGCCAAAACTTCGTCCCTTCCAAACCCTTCATGCAGAAGAGTGCCCCATTCCCAGAAATGAGTCGGAGGAGCCGGGTAAACAGACGGTGCGAGCGTCACATACAGGCACACCAACAGACAAAACAGGACGTTGGTTATGGAGGACTATTTTTTCTATCAGGGAATGCAGTTACACGTAATAAGAGGGGCACCACTAAAAATGGATCATCTCGTAAAAAAAAACATGAAAAAATGGGAATGGGGTCGGTCCTGTGGGACACTGATAAAATTGCATGGGCAAATAGTTGGTTCATGACATAATTGATTGCTAGAAGACCGCCGGTCGTAATTGGCTCATTCACACAAGCGTGAGCCTTCGGCGTAACTCTCATAGGTGGAGTCGATGGCTTCACTAACAAGCACACGCGTTGAACGTGCGCGTCGAAGGACAAAATGTGTTGGCAAGCTGCATAGGTGCTGCACATTCTAATAATGACTTGGAAAATGGTAGACCGTAAAGCCGCTCGGACGTTCGATAGCGCATGACGAATTTGCATGCATGTGGGCGGGTCCTCATTCAGGGTCGTGTATTCTGTCCGTTGGGTAGTGCTTGTCTTCGCCAGAGAGATGCACGGATTGCGGACGATTAGTGTCGCATGGGTTCGCATAATACAGAGACTTAAACCCGTGTCCCAAATCATTAAATGACAACATGCAGCATGGTAGCGACGAGATTAAAGCTGTCAGCCTGTGGCCAGCCATTTGCTCGTGCACCTAGGTGCCATGGCAGGTCGTAGTTAACCATGACCGACGGAAAACGTAAGTCCATTGTAGAGGTTGAGGAAGTAACTGGAATTTATTGTCCTCAAAAGAACTCTGAGGGTGAATAATCCTGCAAAAAATAATAGAAGCCGGGCAATACACATACACACCGACCACAATCTGATTGAGTGCGGGAGCCCAACAGGTTCATCTCACCGCTCGACGCTCACGTCGTTTTAAACACGCGTGATATATTATGCGGACGCAAATTTCATATTCAGGAGTCTTACTTACATTTATCGATTTAACCTCTTTTGAGAAAACGCTTACATTTGGATACACAACTTTATACCTTAATCTATTCTCAAAAATAGTCATGTTATAATTGATTTAGAAAGTTTAGGTTCGAAAAATACTCCACCAACGTCCTCCAAGATTGCGTTGCATGCACCTGTTAAGATTTGTCTTGTTACACAGTTTTTATTTTTGAGATTTAATTCGACAAGCATTTGCGATCTCCTATTATTTTGATGATTCGCCCGAAGTAATAAATAACCTGAAACAAGTTCAGTTGCATATTTTCTCCTGTCGAAGTCAAAGACAGCCTTCTGTGTAAGGAAATTTTGTCGGATATTGCTGCATATGACGGCGTCTTTCTGATCATGGACATAAACGCAGGGCATTTTATAAATCTCCGCATTTTGTTTTAAATTAGTCGCACTGGCACGGAAGCGGATTAAACTATGACAAGTAACCATTTTTGAGTAACCTAGAACCAAGGCACGGGTCAAAATTAAATGCCAAGCCGCTTACAGAAAATGAAAAATATGAATGTATTTTAAATGCGCCAAGTCTTCTGGATATGCTGTGGAATACATCTTCATCTATATAGGTAAGAAAATCTAAGCTAAACAACTGTGTACTCAGCAAAAGTATAAGATAACTTCTGATGATGTATTCAGCAGAGCAATGCCTAAAAAGCGCGACAACTACATCACCATATTGGCAAATCAGAACCTACAAAATTCTAACTAAAACGTATAGATTGAGAAGCAGGCAAATGTACTCCGGGTTACAGCAAACGAAAGACGAAAACGCTAGTAAAAATGTTGACGAACTCAAATCAGTGGACGTTACACAGAAAATTTAGCGTGTATGATAGGCTTTATGATTTGTCTATGAAAATGAGCATAAACTTGTGATAGTGTCCTCGGGATGCTTAAAGAAAAAGTTTTTATCATTATTACATAAACGATAATGAAAACAAGTGTTTGTTTTTGTTTTAGCTAGACGAAAAATTTTCTACTCTCCATATTAAGACCCTGTGCAAAGTATGTTTCCCAGAAAACCGTAAAGACCTTACGATCACGCACGATAAGTAGACCCCCAGACGGAGTCGAAATACTCCTTACAGGACGGATACTTGATGCTTATGATCATATTTCCAGCCAACCTCTCCCAGAATTTTATGGTGCTCTAGTTAAAAGGGTGTCACCAAGTTTTGTTTTTACTCGTGGTTCGAAAGACTCATAAGCAGGACCCCAGTGTTTGCGCCTGTGTTTGCTTTTGGGGAAGGTCTCACAATCCGCATTGTCAGTCCTATCAAATGCAATCCGCACGTTTGCTAAGATGTAATTCTATGAAACACGGGGTTTCCGAAATAAAAAACGGGGAGGACGGAGGCAATTGAACCATATTTATAAGGCTTAACTCGTCCTGACGGATGAAGAATGGCTGGAAATCAGGGGAGGTAGAAGACGACCAGGCAGAATGCATGGCTCATTTCCCGGTTTTAAAGAGGGTTTCTCGATGTCCACTCTGGAAGTTGTTGACAGATTACAGGTGCATTGACTAGATTCTGCAATAGTTAACAGTTCTCCGTAAACGCCATCGTCCAGAATGGGAAGCCCACTCAAGGCATCAGCCACTACATTTGCACTACCTATAACGTATTTCATTGCATATGTGTAAGCAGACAGGGTGAGTACCCATTTTTGCGTTCTTGGTGCGGACATCTGATGTATCACTCGTTTTTCTCGTAGAAAACCTAAGTGGGGTTTGTGATCAGTGTGAATCTCAAAGGGTCGGCCAAAAACATACAGGTTGGAATGATGCTGGCCAAACATTATTGCTAAGGCCTCTTTATCTAGTTGTGAATGGTCGGTTTTTGCCTGTGACATGGTTCTTGATGCAGAGGCAGTCGGAATCTTAGCACCATAGCACATTCGCTGCATGAGAACCGTACTTACGCCGTACGTAGACGCATCACCTTTCAGTATGATAGGCTCTTCTAGGTCATAATTAATTAGAACAGGTGAGTAGGTAAGAGGCGCCTTTGTCTGTTTAAAAGCAATTTAATCGATCTCCGACCAATTCCAACAACGATTCTTTTCAAGTAGTCGATAAAGAGGCTTTAGAATTGTAGCCGATTGATACATAAAGCGACTAAACTGGATGACCAACCTCAGGAATGATCGCAATTGACTAGTCTTGTAGGGGTGCGGCTTTAGGCTTATGTTCGAGTGGATGGAGGCCTGTTTTATCCATCCTGAATCACAGGTAGTCGACCAAGTCGACAAGGAAGATGCACCTATCTTTCTTGAGTTTAGTACCATCTTCCGCTAAACGTTCTAACACGATGTTTAGAGTCTCTAGATGGCTATGTTCAGATGGGCCGGAGACTAATATATCGTGCAGATACAGGCAAACGTGAGATATATCCTTCACGCGATTATCAATCAAATATTGAAATAAACCGGAAACAAAACTTTCTTCAAATGGTAGTCTTCTGTATCGAAAAAAACTCCGATGCGTTTTAGTGGTGGTGGCGTCTCGAGATTCAGTATATATGACGACTTGATTGTAAGCATGCTTCAGGTCCAAAGTTGTAAACTGATGGCCAACTCAGAGGGGTGCGTACAGATCCTCCAGGCGTAAGAGGGGATAAGGCTTCAGTTTAGTTGTTGAGTCGATTTTCAACTTGCAGTCGCCTAAAATATGCACAGAACCATCCGATTCAGGAACAGGAACTATTGGGGCTGCCCACTCCAAATATTACACGAGCTCGATACTGTCCGCTTTCTGTAGACGATCCAGCTCTTCTTCGACATTCGGTGCTACTGCATAGGGAACTGTACGAGCTTTGAAAGTCCGGGACTGAAAATATGACTGAAAATGGAACTTAACAGGCGGACCGCGGTAGTGAGTAAAAAAATCGTCACGAAATAATTCCTTATGATTTACCAAAATGTAATCTAAAGCCAGATTTACACCAATATGATGCACATAAAGTAGCACAGAAGCCACACACTTAATCCAATTCTATCCGAGGAGATTTAGTTGCTGGCTTCCTCTCAGCACATGAACCGGCAAGTAATGAGGTCCTCCATCATGCCCGACTTCGGTTGTAAAGACCCCTCGAAATTCTACGTTCTGTCCAATGTAACTACGGAATCTTGAGTAAACCGGAAGGAGGAAGGGTAATTTCTAAAGAGAGGCGTCACTGATGAGAGTAACAGTTGAGCCAGTGTAAATTATAAACTGCACGGGATGGTGATCAACCGGAAGCGTGATGGTGTAGGGCGATTGGAACGGCGATTTGGCCGAAAACATTCGGAGTATAGTCTCGCAGTAACATTAATTATTACAATCATCCGCGTGTTAGTCATTAGCGGTAGCAGCAGCAATATCAGTGCACTTATGCTTGTACTGATATTGGTGTTTCCGGTGGTGGAAATTGAATTACTACTGGCAGTAGTAATACCCGTAGTCTGATGCTGATGGTTGTAATTGTAATGCAAACATTTGTCTTCGCACAAACAACTCTCGTGCTGGCAGAAATAGTGCTGGTAAGTGTAGTGAGTGACGTGACAGTATTATTATCAGTATTTCTAACAGAGTTTCTAGCGGTAGAATTAGTAGCAGACGTAGTAAACAGCCAACTGGCGCAACCAAGCGGATTCCATTGACTTTTAATATACTACAACTGAAATTCGTCAATCTATGAGGCTACGGCTTACTTTATGGTTGATGTTAACGAAGGGTAAACCGGTTTTCCAGACTGACACTGACGATAGCGATATACTGCACAAACAATTAGACCCTAAACCTTCAAGACAGCGCAGGTGTTTTTCAGGCAAATTGAGTGGGTTTGGTCCATTTGCCAGCATCATTAACACTGTTTCGACGTTCTGGCATGAGTGGCGGAAATATTAGCGTAAAATTATGTTTGGCGAAAACAAAACACCTAATTTTGCATGCCGGTGTTTTTCTTCATGCGGGTTAAGATCGCGCTGTGATTTCAGTCCTTTTTAATGCTCGGTCATGTCTACAGAGTGTGCCCGGTTGAGTGTGTTTTAGATTAGACTTAAAAGTTAAGGGAATAGTTAGTTCCGGGCGGTGAGCGATAGCGTATCGATCTTAGTACCATACTCCGGTGGTGATGGTTATCGGAACAGTGGGCTTCCTGTGACGGAGGTCGCCTGTGGGTCTACCTGTTTGCCTGGGAAATCAATCAGGGCGTTATTGAAGACACAAAGTGCGTTCAGGAGGAAATTAGGAGAATTCGTACTGCCGTAAAATCTGGCCGGAAGGTTAACACCCAACGCCGTTGGGCTGGAGTTTTATGCAGCTTTTTACAAGCCTATACACACACCTCATAATGTAACCCAGTCAATGAATAAACGCTAGGATCGCAGCTTAATTTCAGACTGATAGGGGGAGTTAATGTATTCAATAGCGGGTAGGCGGCTGCTGTTTAGAGTGGCCGTTTAAAGTGGTGACATCTAAGTCCCACGTGGTCTACCGGTAAAAGTAACCTGAAAACAGTCAGAAAAATCAAGCGCATTTATTATCATGAGGTTACGAAAATGAAGGTAAGGGGGGATAGTGAACGTGGCAAGCACAAGATGCAGAGTAGGCCTGCACCGCGATATTACGGACGCTGGCTCTTCAGCGTATGTCTGCATTGAAGCTGCACACAGTTAAGTCTGTTATTGCCGCCGCAGAAGTTGCTGTAGGGGTTTTGTGACTGCGACAACAAAGACCGGGGGTGGTGGCCGATGCATGAAAGATCGCATGCAGACGATAGCGGTTACAGTAGGCTGCCCACTGGAGAGGCTCGCAGGGACAAAACATTTCACTACGCAACCCGGTCTAACTAGGCGAAAATGTCGGTGTTAGTAAAGTTGCGACGGGCATTCATAAGTTTACTTGGTAGACGACTTGACAGACTGAGCTGGGATTAAAATTTAGGTTTTGGATGTTTCCTTGTTCCTTTTAGGGTGAAGGTAGCAGTATTTTCATGATTCGCAGTTGCATTGACTGAAACGGAATAAGTAGTTCTTTTAGAATCACTTCCCAGATTAATCTTCGTTGTAAGAATAGTAGTAGCTATTGTTCTAATTGTTGTAATAGTCGTAACAGTAGTAATAACAATAGTAGTAGCGGCATCAGCTGCAGCTGTAGTCTTTGCAGTACTTTCCCTACTTACTATGATGGTAATATCAGCAATGGCCATATCCGCAGTACGATATCTTCGATTGCTTGTAATGGTACGGTTTTTGTTCATGCCAATAGAATTTCCCGTGCACCTAAAACTGTCGACGTAGGAGTTGTTTCGGGATAAGCGGCCTAACTGGCTGCCGTTTAAATTTGACTGCTCGCCATGTAAGGGGATACCAGTTCTTCTATACTTTCCTTAGTGATAGACGTTTTTGCAGTAGAATTAGTAAAGTACGTTTTGCAGAAGTGGCTGTGTTTACAGTAAATTTTATTGAAGTACACCCGACAGCAATTGCAGTAGGAGTGTTTGCAGTAGTCTCTTCAGCAGCGATGACGTAAGTCGTGATGACATTAGTAACAGCAGCCATAAACTTATTAAGTATTACTAAAAGTCTTACACGTAGACGCATTAATTGTGTAGTTAAACTTTTACCATTAAATACAGAGATTGTCACCATAACAATAATATTAGTGGTAATGGTAGCAGTTGCAGCCTTGACGGTAGCCATTATGCATGCGGCATTACCGGTAGTCACAGTAGTAGTAGTAGTAGTAGTAGTAGTAGTAGTAGTAGTAGTAGTAGTAGTAGTAGTAGTAGTAGTAGTAGTAGTAGTAGTAGTAGTAGTAGTAGTAGTAGTAGTAGTAGTAGTAGTAGTAGTAGTAGTAGTAGTAGTGGTAGTAGTAGTAGTAATAGTAGTAGTAGTAGTAGTAGTAATAGTAGTAGTAGTAGTAGTAGTAGTAGTAGTAGCAGTAGTAGAACTAAGATTTTCAATGGGAGCAATAACAGTCTTAGTAACGGAAAAATTGTGCTAGCTGTCCTTCGCGCCGTAGTAGCTGCCGTATACGGACTAGTTGTGGGAGAAATACTAACAGCAGTGGTCGTAGTAGTGGTCGTTTGTACCAGTAGTTACCGTAGTACTAGCAGTAGCAGTGGTGACATCAGTCGTATTGGTGGGAGTTCTACTGATAGTACATGTAGTAGTCCAGGCCAGGTTCATTAAGGGAAAGGTAGGCAAACGCCTCTGAACTTCCTTTGGCTACAATGTCACAGAAGATAATACGAAGGGCAAGAAGAGTAGATGCGAGAACAAGCAGAGGATGCGATCATTGAAAGGAGAAGTTGATTGGTCTGAAGTTTTGGATTCCCACCCGAGCTCATCATCAGAGGCAGGAGCAGATAGGGTCAATGGAGGAACAAGAAGTGCAGTCTTTGTGTCTCCGCTACCATTATCCGCGAACGCCTCTGATGATGAGCCCAAGTGAAAGCCCGAAACGTCAGGCTAACAAAGTTCTCGTTCCGGTGATCGTATCTTCTTCTTCTCCTTCTGATGATGATGGACTGTTACCTGGAACTTGCCTGCAGTAGTGCATTCTTACAATTATAAGTTGTACCACATACAGTTGTGTAAGCCGTAGTAGTAGTAGACGCAGAAGCAACAGTGGAAATTTGAGGGATAGTAGGGGAAGTTTTCGAAGGAGGGGAAGCCGTAGCAAAAACCACTTCTTCTATTAGTAGTTACGGTAATTATATTACTAGCAGTAGTATTAGGATCGCTTTTAGATGCGTTAGCACAGATATTTGTACCGGTAGTGGTAGCATAAGCAGTATTAATACTACCGGTACCAGTCGTATTAACCGTAGCAGTAGCGGCAGCTAGGGTAGTAGTATTCATACTCTAAGCAGTATCAGTAGCTCTAGTAGCCATATTCCAGGCTGCAGCAGTAATTATAGACGTAGTAGTAACAGTAGTAGTAGTTTTTGTTGTAGTAGTAATAACTCAAGCAGCATTTGCTACAATTACGGCAGCACATTTAGTGATGTTTTTGGCGGTAGCATCGGTTATGGTAGCAGTAATAGCAGTAGTACATTAGAAAGGCCTTGTGACCCACAGGATTTCCCCAACCGCAATACTAGGAGACTCTGATGGGGGTGTTTAATGCCCTGAATCATCCAGGGCAGCTGCTTCCGTGTGTCTAGGTTTCGCCCTCAAGTTCCTCCGGTAACTGACGTTTTCGTCCGTCATGTGTCGTTTCTGTCCCAAATCACTGATCAGCATGGCTTGCCGGCTTTCTTGTTAATTATCCTACCTGACAACCGCGTGTGAATAGCCTCCATATATTTCTAGTGGAAGCCCTCAACTAACTACAATTTACATAATGCGACATGCACATCATCTATGGTAGGCATCGGGAGATCATGGCTTAGGTCTCAAACGGTACTGTCATAAGTTCAGATTTGTTTGTTTTGCAAATGAGAAACAAGCGGACGTACATACCTGTGGTGGTACTTGTACAACCATGTGCTGTACTATTTTCCTGTTACTAAACTGAGGAAAGTCCTAAATCCAGTACGGTTTCCAAATCGTTGTTTTACACGCTTTGCTACGACAGAAATTATACATTGCGTGCTAAAATGGATAGACAGTTGTAAGGATAGGTAAATAATAGAATACTTATTTCAAATTGAATACAAACAATATAACATAAAACTTTTACACAGAAACCAGCAGTCTTCAGTAACAGGTTATGAAAGGACTTCGGCCTACATCAACAGGGGGAAGCATCCGCTGCACACTTGCCCTTCGGCCCAACGGCGTCCTTTTAGCAGATGTACAGCGGATGAGGTATGCTCAACTCCGTATAGGCAAAAAAGATGACCTGTTATTGCGTGTAGCTTACTGATAACGGTACGACGGAATACGTGGGGAAGTGGTCTATTTAAGACAACTTACGTTAGAACTACTGGACACTACCCAAAATTAGCCGATTTCTTGTTGTCAGATTTCCTTGAGGGTCGTCTACCGGGTAGAGGGCTACTACTACTACTACTACTACTACTACTACTACTACTACTACTACTACTACTACTACTACTACTACTACTACTACTACTACTACTACTACTACTACCAGACCTGCGGTTTTCCAATGCACATCACCTTATACCAGAGACGATAATGCACTTCCTCTAGGTGCGCCCATAGACTCCCACCCTACAGTGTACTACCTCTTCGAAGACAGCGTTTTAATCGACTTTAATAGGCCTCCATGATATTTATGTGTCTGCTGGTTGTCAGGCTCACGAAGGTGATTTACTCTGAAGCATATGTAGCTCAGTGCTACGTGTGGAGCATAAACCTTCCACTCATCGGTCACAATAACACTTCCCGGAGCAATCCATTTCCTAATGAGCTAGGGTGCACTTCAACTGTTCAAAAACGGCTCTACTGCGATCAATATCGTATATACAAATCACCCAGTCCTGCCGTTTTCGGCGTCCGACATTGTGTCTTCTTCAATTAACCAATGTTTCGTCATTTGGAGCTCCCCTACCCTCACCAACTACTTAGGTGACTTCTCTTCCAAGGGTGTTAGGGCACACATTTCTGCACACGGCATACCAGGGAAACCCCGTTGTACGCTATATGTCAATCTTATCCGCGCATTCCGTCATCGGGGTGTCCCAAACAAAGGCCCATAACATCCCTACTATCGGCAGAATGGCATTACCGACAAAGACATGGGAAACTGGAATGGCCATTTCCGGCTTATTAGCTGTCGTCAGCCAGTCGTACCCAACCCCGAGGTGTGGAGCACCCGAGGCTCGAACTCGCGACCTGTTAGTTAGAAGTCCTCGCCTCTAGCCACTGGGCCACGAGTCCGCTGCCCTGTCGGTTTTCGATCGGGAATATACAATAGTAGAGACGCTCACTGATCGTTATTACGGAACCAGCAGCTGCTGGTTGGGCTCGAGAAAGAGCTCGTAAGGAACATCGGAACACACACACACATTTCTGCACACGGCATACCAGGAAAACCTCGTTGTATGCGATATGTCAATCTTAACCGCACACTCTGCCGCCGGCGTGCCCCAAACAAAGGCCCATAACATCCCTAATATCCTCGATACGGGAAGAGGATTTTATTAATGACAGCCAGGTTCCTATGAATTTCGCATTTCGGCATTTGGGGCAACAAAAGGTAGCACCACCTACCGCCATACGTAGGGTTTATAGGTGCATTGCACTTCCTCAGTTGCGGTCCATTTGGCATGTAATTATCTCCCTCTCAGGATAATATTCAATGACTTTGGTGGTTTGAGCCACAACAGATACTCAACATCCCCGCCGCCGCCATCGGTCTCCATCATTTCCATCATTCTTGCCGCAACCTACACAACGACGACGACGACCACCACCACCACCACAACTCCCATTCCCACCACCGATCAAACGCCCTCAACGACCCGTCAGCCACCATCCCCACCATTATTTCCGCCTTCAGTAATGTACAGTCGGTTCCAACCTGTCATCATTGCAATTACACACTCATCTCGCGCATCGGCCTGATCGACCATTCGCGAATCCGTTGTGCTCCAGTGTCAGAAGCCTCCACACACACTCACCGCATCTGTTCTTCAGTGTTCACATGGGCCTATTCGGTTACATGCGTATTAACAACAGCGGAATTCATCGCAGTATCGACACACCTTGCACATTCACCAACTTTTTCGCCTCCAGCCCAATCAACTTTTCGTCGACCAGCCCGCCCACCACTGGCAACCGATTGAACATCTCCCACCTCTACACACCGACCTGGTCGGTCACTTGTGAATCCATCGCACAGAGGCTGGCGAACCAGTGTCAGGAGCACCAACCTACACCCACCGTGCTCGCCTCCACTGCCCACACTGCCCTCGCACCTTCACGCCTAGAACACCGACATGCACCAAACGCCATCGCCTCACTTGCCTGGACTGCCCTCGCATATTCAGCCACTGCACAGACCTCGTCGGTCAAGTACGTCTTCGTGAAGACCACTGATAAATCACCGCAGGCATGACCACATCGCTACACATTCCGCCATCAACACATACACCATACATTAACACCTCCAACATCTCACATCACCGACACCTCTCACGAAAGTGGGAATTGTGTCCTTCGGTTCCTTCCTCTGCTACACGTGAGATCCGAGCTGTCCGGCCCCTGTTTGTGAAACCCTGGTGCACGCACATGGTGCCAAGTCACGTGTATGGCCCGCGCTCCCTCCTCTCTCTCTCTCTCACTCACCCGAGTCCGGTGTCAAAACACAGTCAAGAGGGCCGGAGGCAGGATCGGGCCCAGGTGGCTGGCGCAGCGTGAACCTGCGCATAGACGCACAACTGCACTCCTACGTATGCCATATGTTTTGGGTATGTAGCCCAATAACGCGTGCCGGACCCTGATCTGTCGTCTGCGTTAGTGCATTACAGTCACCGCATGGCTGTTTGTGGAGGCATGGTGTACACGTACGCGCGGGTGTGCGCACACTTGTTGCACGGTGGACCGGTAAGGGGGCAGCTTTTGCGACTGAACAAATGCGGTCAAACATGTAGCGGGCAGCCATCATGACCGGTCTGGTGTCATTGTTCAAGACCTGGCCGTCTCAAGGTCATTCGCCCTTTTGCATCGAGCCTTTCCAAGCGCGCTGACCTGACATCACACGACGGACATCTCGGGCACACCTGCGGCCGCACAGCCGCAGATGCCCATGCGCCGCTTGAACGCGCCACCCCTGCAGCCAGAAAAACAAGCCACTGGGACACCACCCCCCGACAAATTCAACACACACTGACTGGACACCACTTGAGCTTGGCCCACGAGCCTACAAAAGCCGCTGCCACCACTATCTCAGGGACTCTCAGGCATGACTGGACGCAGTCAACGCCAGTCCTGGCTTTGCCAGTGGCCACTGCCGCCTGAGAGGACAACTCCGGTTTCTGTGCACAATAAACCCCTCATTCTGGTGCCTTCCGTCTCTTTCCTTCCAAAACTAGGATTAGCCCTGATTATATTAGCGCTCTGAGTACAGAACACACACTCACACCGCTTGGTCACGACAAACAGTTGTGAGTAGCCAGTTTAGTAGTAACAGGCTCTAAGAGGAGAGATACGAGGGCAAGAAAGCACAAAGGAGCGAAATGCAGTAACTACAGATCGCAGACAGAATAAGTATTACAATTTACTTGGCGGTGGATGGGCCAATCACCCATCGGTACCATTTACGTCATTGGTAAAGACAGAAAAAGCGATATATGGCGGAATCAAGTGTTCGCTAATTTTCTTCACAGAGATCCCGAAGACTTCAAGTCGCTAGCCACAGGGTGTGGTGAATACCGCGCCTGGACTCACATGCGTAGGTGTGCCGACCGCTCTTTGATGTAGCATTGACCGGCTCTACTGCAAACTCCCGCACACACTGACCTGCAGCAACTCGAGCGCCTTCAACTCGGACACAGGTGCGCGCACAGATTCGCAGATGTTCATGCGCCACTCGAACCCACCACCCCCCTGCGAACACAACTTAAGTCACTTGAATACGCCCCCTCTGGGTAAATGCAACACACACCAATTGGACACCACTTGAGCCTTTTCCACATAAACCTACAAAGAAGCTGCCACCACAGCCTCAGGAACTCCCAGGCATGACTGAACGCAGTCAGCACTAACCCTGGCTTTTCCAGCAGCCTCTATCACCTTGGAGGACTACTCAGGTTTCTGTACACAGTAAACCCCTCACTCCGGTGACTTCTGTCCTTTCCTATGAAACAGGATTTGGTTTGATGATTGCAGCGCTCTGAGTACCCCCTCGTAAGGCATACAACCACGTGCCCTTTTGGGAACTGTCAACTTGATCATCACACTAACGGTTGCTTTTGTTGATTATAGCTGTGTGTGCTGTCTTCTATATAATTTACGTGGGGTCGGGCCACCGTTAGTGCAAAGGCAAAAGTGCGGGCTTGGTGAGAAAAGCTGCCTCATACTGATCCTCGTTGCAGCAGTGCATATTCTAGGTGACCTTATTTGGCAACCTGTTTGTTGAACAAGTGCACGCATGTACAAGCGTTTGCGTGCGAGAACCTTACAGAACTTATGACGGGTCGGATGACATGCGCCGATGCGGATCTAATTATCGGCTCGGTCTAATGCTGCAGCCCTTACAAAGATGTAGGCGACGCAGCGGATGCTTTCCACTGACAAATGCCAGACTACGTTCTCGTTCAGAGGCGAGATTGACGGGACCTGCTGGGGAATAAGGCGATCTGCAGCGCTGATGGCCGGACGGACCGCCGTCTTGTCATTGCTCGGATGAGGCTCTGACTGCAACCTCGCAGGAAACCACCACCACCGTGTGAGTTGGATGCTGTCGTGTTGCGTATTTCTGCTTATCACTTGGATTTCAGCAACACACTAGCCCAGTGTCCGAGAGAGCTTTAGACGCCGGACGAGAACGCCACCTCGGAAGCACGGTGATGCAATCTGCAAGACGTTATCCACTCCAACGCCCTGCACGCCGTCAACACCGAGACTGGTTTGTCGACAAAGTGGAAATAACCAGTCCACACGCCGAGATGAATAGGCTGCACAAAGCCTACATCAATCGCCGGACCAACGCAAACAAAGCAGCCCTCCTTAGATTTCGCCGCCTGGTGCAGCTACGGCTGAGAGAGACGCAAAGTGCGCGGATGGATCGTAAGGTCAAGCGAATTAAAAAATACGCGGAACGCGACGACATGAAGAATCTCTTCGCATCCATCAAGAAAGCCTACGATCTCCGCGCCACTGCTCAGCTCTGACGGAACAACACTGCCCACGGAGAAATCCCAGATTCTAAAGCGTTGAGATGAGCACTCAAGAAAAGTCCTCAACCGCAAAGGCGTTGGCGGCGCAGCAGGCGCTGTGCGGTTCGCGCATTGGACGTTTCCAGCGCTGAATGCAAAGGGAGGCTAATCCGTCGGTGAAGGACTCTAGTTTTACCAGAACCTACGTCGGGGTACACTGCAGGCCATATTGGACACTCGAGATCCCGGGAGAAATGCGTGGTTTCTGGAAGGCAACCATGATTACGACGATGATAATGGTGTCAAAGGTAACTTGAGGAGAACCATTAAGGGAAACGAGGAGATCTGTTATAGTGATGACGCATTCGGACCTCTTAGCACACTGCGATCCGTGCCTTCGTCTAGAATCGAGTGACTGATTTTGATGGCAGTTCTAGCCTTCACTCACGAGACTTCAGCACCCAAGTCTTCCTACAAAAAACGAGGACGGGAAATCAAGGGAAAGTTGCCGATGAGGGAGCTCGGCTAGGCCAGGCAGTTGGGTAATTGTATCACGTCGGAATCACCCATTTCCAACAACCAACTTAATGAGCGCGCCCTAGCACTAAAATCATCTAGGAAGGTAACAAAGGATTATTGTGTACCTCGAATCCAGAATTGCAATTTAAGGTTTTCTACTTTGTGATATTTAAGAAGGCTGCAGGCGGCAAGGGCCACCGGGAGAACGAGGCGATGACTCATGAACGGGCCATGTTATAGTGATGTAGGCTCAGGCAGTCCTTACCCGGGCCTCTTCTTCCACAACCACCAGTACTAATGGAAAAACAAAGTCTAAACAACTGGAAGCTATTGTGGACACAGTGGTCCGTGAGGATGGGCCTATAACTCGGCGTGCAACACAAATGCTATTCCATACGTGTGCACGAGCCAGGAGTCGAGAATGATCACTGGTCTTTCATTGACGGAAGTTCCAAAAAAGTCCCCGCTTAATCACACCCTCGGCTCCGAGGAAGACCGAGTTAGCCCATTAGTCGGCAACCTCCCAACCCGTGACTTTCAGGACGCAGTGACAATTTAAAAACGTCGCGATGAGATAATAAAGCGCAAGACCAGTCTCACTAGGCAAACAAGCAAGGGTACGCTCCAACGTATGCGCAAGAAAATGCCAAAAATAAGGAAATTTACCTCAGTGACTTACAGGTAAATGACTGATTCTACAGATGCAATGGGAATGCGAGTGTGTGTCACGAGAGGCCCTTTATCCAAGATGGGACTAAACTGTCAAAGTGGAAATAATTACAATTAGTATGCCGATGAGCACAGACAGGTGCAACAGACCTGCAACATCCCTCCCTGCCTATAAGAACATTTTGGAGTCTCAGGGGGCCTTTCACGAGTCGAAAAATGTCCTGAACTGCTTGTGTCAAGTAGGTTCCTCCTGCTTCCATTTGGCGCTCTCCTCGTGAGATAAAGCTAACCTGCGGACGTACAGTAGATGGGCTAACTCATGAAATATCAACCGAAATTCCGAAATGCGTTTTCGTTTCGAAAAGATTAATTAAATAGGGTTGTAAAACTAGTCAGCCTTTAACATAATTATGTAATATGTCAGCTACCTCAGGATGCCACCTTTCTAAAGAAATTCCTCCCGGGCTGCATGCAAAAACTGCACTCTGTAGAGAATCACTACTTAATTAACATGCATTTTCCTCATTGATTTTCGATGTCCCTAAAAGTCCAATTATATTTCATGAAAAGCATGCATACAAATATTCGTTCTTTTGCTCATTAGGTACATAATTACGTCTTTTCCAATCTTATACTCGAAGGAATGGTAGAATTCGGTTTTCGAAAACGTCTCCAATTCCGGAATAATTTTGAACCCGATCAACCGTTACACTTGGATTCAGGGTTTCCAAACTACAAGCCGTATATTTTCCGCGTAAGGAAAACCACACATCTCTCTAGGGTAATAAAGGGGGACCATATAGGGTTCAGAAAATTAAGTAGTGAATTTTATCCATATTGGTAACTTTACAAGCCACATTGGCAAATGCAAAGACATGACGATTTATGAACGGCCATTTCACGGTATTTAACTCCCACAATTAAACTTTTTTAAAACGGAATTATGTCCCTCCTTCGAGTACAAAACTGGAAGTATCTGCCGAATGTGTAAAAGAATGAATATTTTGATGCCTGTTTTCTATGAAATATAGTTCGACTTTTAGGGGCATCGAAAATCAATGCGAAAAAGTCATGCTACATAAGTAATCGCTTTTCAGTGTGTAGTTTGCATGCAGCCGGAAGGAAGTTCGCCCGAAAGCCGGCATCTTGAAGTAACTGAAATATTGTAGAATTATGCTGCGAACTGACTGCTTTTACAATCCTACTTAATTAATCTTTTCGGAACGAAAACGCCGTTCGGAATTTCGGTTGACATTTCACGCGTAAGCCCACCTACTGTAGTCGCTGAGTAAAATATAAAAAATGTCGATCCTTCCATAGGTTTGGTCAGACCAGTCCGTCGACCACTGATAACGCATGGGTATCCGAAATCTAGGAGACACAACTCCCGCCTCCCGTCGAGTTATTTGCCGGGCGCACATTAACACGATAACATCGGCACATAAGCGGCGGCGGACGACCATAAAGGATAACCATATAGCCACTGTGGTTCATGAGCCGCGGGCACTAGAGTGATCCAAGAGACGGCCCAAGTTGCGTATATCACCCAGATTTGAACAGTCAGGCACCGCGAACAAGGACGAACATTGTTTACCTGCGGGGTATGCCCAACAGTGCCATTCGGTGAAAGGCAGTTCACCCGGCGGTGATATGTGAAGTCTGTAGTTTACTACACCTGACGCGTCGTAGTAAATTCACAAGTTACAAAACCGATCCTTTCGGGTGGAACCTATAAGTAACTAAGCACACGAATACACTCACATTCTCCAATCGTGGCGGTTTGTGCTCGCGTGCCTGACAGGCAGTTAAAAAGCGCTCGAAGAGAGAAACAAGTCCTAAAGTCCTAGACACGTCCCACGTATGACTGAGTGTCGGGTATTACCTCTGATCCTATTCGTAAGAGCTAGACGTTGATCGGAGTCGGCTACTTGCACTATGGTCTGCGTCGTCCACGATACCAACTCCTAAACGTGAACACGACGGAGCACGTCGAGGGGCACATAAAGCCCTACCAATAGAACAAACCCCAACTGTGCAACTATCAGCGACATCCATAACTTCCTTGGACCCGGAGGACGCCTACGCTTCGGGTACTTCTCTTAAGGGGAGACGAGCGAACAGGTGAGGTCGTAAGTGGCTTGAAAATACGGGTTTGGTGGACCGACTTCAGGCGTAGTACCCCAGGGAAAAGCGGTTAACTGAGGCCTAAACTTGTGGCAGATTGCCATCCGATTATCGTAAAAACGGGGGAGACTATCAACTTGCCCTAGGCATACTGAACACGGCCAAATCCAGCAAACGTTCGTCGATGCTTGCGCAACCCGAAATATAAATGTCCGAAGTCGAACCTGGATGTAATTGGCACTTAGTAGGCATAACAAAGGGTTGGTTTTGTCGGCAATCTTTATCAAAAGCTGTCTAGAAATAGAGGAAAAATCCTGAGAGTAACCGGACAGAGTTCTGAAAGGATAACTTGGGGAGACGTTGGATCAGGGGATTTCACTATCTGCCATGCCAGCCAACCGCCAATCTCTCGCTAGTTTGGCCTGCCAATATTCGGGTTGGTTCTGACGAAGACCGCTAGAATTCAGTTCACCCCCGTGACCCTGAAATATCTTAAATAAGACATGATCAACCCTGCGGCGGAAGGTGGTATCAAGAATAAGCGTCTGCCGCTCCGACAGAAGCGAGCGAGAGGCTATCAAACGTCGGAGGCTACGAGGAAGGCGCGAGTCGACCCGAAATGCAGCCGCCAGCCGGGCGGCAAAGAGTCCGCGTGCAAAAGCCCAGAGACGCAAATCTAAGGCGTTGTACGAGGTAATAAGGCGAAGCCAGTCTGTGGTGCCAGAACCGTTTGCCTCCAGACTCTGACGGGCGAGATCTGCGTGAGTCAGATGGGGCGTGGTGGTGCGAGGATCGAAAAATGTCTGTCGGAAGACGATGCCGAAAGTCCGTTGGAGGAGATACTGGCTGTAGGACATGTACTCGGACAGAACGAATACGACCAGCCGTGTGGCCAGGTTGACCTTGGCGGAGTCTAGAAGGGCCTGTTGAGAGGGTGACAGGATGGGGGTAGTCGCGGGGACTGCAGCGGTCCAGCTCGTGAGATTGGCATAACAACCCAACGGCTCGAGACTGGCCAGCATACGAGTTTGGCGGTTGTTGGCGAGATTGAAACGACAGCCCGCGAAACGCTCAAGGGACACATGCGCCGAAGTGAGGTTGTCGTAGTCTGTGTCCTCCTCCTCTACTGATGTCGCCGGTGTGGACAGTTGATAACAGGGTTGATATTCACTGGGCAGGGGAGGATGGCCGGCGCACAGAAGTTTTGCTGACTTCCAGGTTGCCCCTCTACGAACATGTTGCCATTCACTTATGTAACGTTCTATGGGGTCGCGCAGAATGGTAAAGTAGACGTACTCGCCTGAAATGGGAAGGAAAATTGTCAGTTTTAAGGAGGCAATTGAAGGCACACAGCAATCGACTACATATGGGATGAGTGAGTACATCACAGAAAGGTGGGACCGCCGGGGGACATGTTTCAACAGCGGCGTGGAGTACTTATGGTCAGAAAGTTTTAACTGGCCTATCCGAGCACACAAGTTCCGGCTTTACTGTTTCGTGGGCAGTTAATGTGTCCAAACCGCTCCGGTCACCAAAAAGGTCCCAGCCAGTAGAAGATGGCAAACACTACAAAGGGAGACTTATTCTGTGCTGAGTTCTAAGCTACTGTCTTAGCAGCGGTCCACCAGGGGCATAGGCGGCTGACTGTTGGAACATGTTGAGGTAGTCAGTCGGACTGCCGAGTCGGCTCGGCTGACAATTCGGGGCAACGGAGATGCTTATAACAAAAATAAGTAACCCAAGCACCGTGCTGTACGTGTATGCTTGCGCGCAGGTTCGTACGTGGTGGTGGCGGCCAATACAGCATTACATCATCTCTTATGGATGAGTCGCCTGGAAAGAACTTTCGTACGACTACTAACTGCAGAAAAAGAGGCGTGGAACTACGGAAGCTGAATAGATATATTAGTATGGAACTTAAGCTACCTAAGGAAACGGATTACACATTCTAAAATAGATAAAATAAGGATGAAATGGGTGGCTGCTGCCCCTGACCTAGGGCCTGGAACAGAGAGCAAGGAAAGAACATAAATGAAAGACTTACGAACTCTGTGACCCCCTTCTAATCGGTCAACCACACCCGGAACACAGTTTGTCAGTTCGGTGAGGTCAGCATGAAGGCCGCAACGCCAGCCAACAGAGTATCTAAAAATCTTCTAAGTCTGCAAAAAATTAGTACCTGCAAAAGAGCCATATCCGACCGTCTTTCTTGCAATCACAGACTTTTACGCCGGGTCTGCAAAAGCAAGGTAGATCCAAAACACCGGCCTTGGTAAACTGCATTTCGATGAAGCTTCCAGCTGTTTTCTGGATGTGCAAAAATACTGCGACCAATTTTTCAGATCGTAAAAGACTGGAGTTTAAACTATTTCCAGGGTATAGTGCAGGAATTGTAAGCGGGGACTGATGACCAGGTCTAACGGTTCTACTTAGTCTTCCATGATCGCTTTTCAGGGAGGAATTCAGTAGGACGTTAATGATGTGCAGCAGTGAAGCACCGACAAGCAAAACGGTAAAGAGGACAAGGGTGCGCCTTGTCATGTCGCCGTCAGGACTTCAGCATTCGTCGAAGTCAAACGGTCTTAACGACCATTTCGGTCTACACACGACGGGAGGGCCCAGCAGATAAAACGTCTTCATGTATGTACATTCCGTTCTTCTTGGTCTAAAAGAGGATAGATGTACAACAGACATACTTGTAGATATAGCCAGATAAGACAGAAAACTAAAACGGCGAAAACAGTATGTTTGTGATATCGATCCCGTTCCCAACTTTTTTGGCAAAGTTATGGCAATATAAACTTCGAACAAAAGGGCTCAGGGCGTGTGATGGGTACCGCCAATCCTGTTTCCCAGTCAACTTGAAATAGGACAAAAACAATTGCAAACGACTAGCAAAAAGTTGTGTTACTAGCTGATTTTATTTGTCACACAAGAGGGGATGAGGAACCAATCATAATAGCATTACGCTGGTATCCTGAGCATGTTCATGTCAGAGGGATTTCAATACGCCGACTGATTGAGATACTAACGCGATTAAGTGACTCCTAAGATTGCCAGTCAGCTCACGACTGTAGTTGGTCTACGAGTGACAAGCATTGAATGATGGAGATGGTACACTGTGAGTGCGTGCGTACACGAAGGCGACACCGGCATAGGACGAACAAGAGCTGTGCGTATGGCGGCCGATTTTTGCACCCATTGGCGCGCCGCCGTCAGGTGATCAATGGGCGCAGCCCTATAAAGCAGTTGCGGTTACGGTCGCGCGAGTACCTGGTGTGCTCTGCCTTGACGGCGATTGATATTTACCTATACGTTTGATCTTTGTCTTTATGTGTATGGCTGTTGTAATGTTTTGACGAGAACCGAAGTGATCTTTTAGCAGGTTTTTCAGCGAGAAGTTAGGCATGTTCGTCAGGAAGTGATTGAGAATGCAAGGAGAAACGCTGTCTAAGTGTCATCGTCAGTTTTGTCAGTTTCGATGTCGGAGTCAGGATCGGAGTGTAGGCTGAGCAGTCGTGAGCGGGAATCAATTATGTGGAGTTTCAACGAAGTCAATGCACACGGCTATCGTACGTGTGATTTACGCACAGCAAATGCAGCAGCCAAGAATGACAAGCTGACGATGTGGCAAAATGAGACGGTAGGCTGACCATTCACGCATACCACAGGCACACATACTGAATACGACTATGTGCAGTGCAGTTTAAACATCGAGAGGCCAATATGATCATGTTGGCTTTGGATTTCAGACATGTAATACCCCCTCACTTAATGTAGAAGAATGTGACAGATAAAAAGCATCGAATTTAAGGCTGTTCCTGTCACGTGCTGGTTTCATAGCCTTACATGGTGTACCTTCTAAATGCCAGCATAAAAACACTCAGAAATTGCTTATCTCCATAAGGCTGCTACCATGCAGCACTCAGTCTGTCGAGCAGTTCCCGCACTGTCATAGTTTGCTCAGGCACCCTTATAACTCTGAACGGTGTAGGTCAAGTGGCAAATAACGTTTACAGTATTAAATAATTTCCAACGACGTTGCCCGGCGCGGGTCGGTGGACACATCGGGTTTATTGACACATCGTAATTTCCATTCGAAAGCTATCTGAGTGGATTAAAGAGACGCTTTCGGAAACTACATACACAACTAGAACACGCAGTCCGTCGTCCTAGTGTTGAGGGATGCCTGGGGGAAAACAGAGAAGTGCCTAGCTATCATGAACCTTGCCTGATTATAGATTACTAGTGGTTCACAACGAACTGCAATATTATCGGTTCCGTCGGCTTCCGCGCAAACCGAAGTATGCATCAGTGGAGTATAAACTTACAGTTGTTCCTTTGGAAAACACTGTAGGTTAGTGTGCAGTAGTACGCTTATCTTGATCTTGGTCAGGAAGTCCTCTACCAATGACCGGAGTAGTAGGTCAGCCCGGTCGCTGCCAATCTTGGTGCGTTCCCGAATGCGCCGCCACCGTCCCATCGCCACGACCACCACCGCCGACGCCAGTAAAACCAACGACCTACCGACGCTGCAAGTTGCCAAGGAAGAGTGCTCCGTGGGGTCAAAGATCACGCCTAACATTAACAGATGTCCTGGAAGGCATGGACGAGCTGCTGACGGTAAAGTACACGCAGACATCAGCAGTACTAATACGGAGGTACTCGTCACTTTTGCCGTCAATCCTATGATGGGCAATGCTGAGCTCGACGCTGCACTTCAGGAAGCAAAATTCCGCCAGTTAGCGTTACTTATGCCTCCTATTTCTAAGACTCGCACATGCCAGATTAGCGGCATAAGTGTCCTCAAAGTCGTCAGAAGAATAGTATGATTTGATAGGACCGAAGGTTTAGTGGTATATTTCTAATATTTCGGTGCAAAGGCGAAAGCGCCGTTTTTCTGCGACGCACACATGTAAGAGGTTAGGTAAGTTCTCACCGTCCGCTTTATCAAATGATTTCTTCTGACATCATTCACACGTAGAACTCCGGATTATGTTGCAAGAGAGCCAATCAGTAAGGACGGCGCGAACGACCTTCAAGGCGGCCGGTAAGGCCCTCGTAAGACCCCACGGGCTGTATAAAATTATTTAAACGAAGAGACACTTCTCGCGCGGACCTGGGATGGCGATGGTGTAACTGTACAGTTACACGTGTGCCGGTAAAAAATATCCGATGGCCTTTCAACTCTACCGCCGTCCCCTTTCCCGCAATTCACTGTAACGCTCTCCCCTCGCTATTTTTACGTCGGTGCTCCCCACGGCCCTCCCCTGCAGTTGCCCACAGCCCTGTCCCCCACCGCTTGTTTAGCAAACATGTCTATATCATCTCACCTTCCGAATAGGTTACTCCCCTGCTGCAGCTCGCTCCGTTTGTGCATTTAACTATTACCGTTTGTATCCTGTTTAAATCACCTCCTATCATAACTTTATGCACACTTCTTATTCTTTTTTCCTTTCGTGTGGATGAGTATGGTGATAGGTTGACGACTCTTCTCAAATCGGTCTTAGCCAAGATCGATTTCTAAAGCTTTATCGACACTGTGAGTGCTATCCTTAGTCTTTGGCCACTACACCCGCACTATAGTGAGGGTCGATTATAATCGAGATGAGCAAACGGAAAAGTTCTCCTTAAGACCAGAATAGTCTATCAATAAAGAAAACATATAAACCAAACAACGCCTCCCTAGTAGCATTGAGTAGCGACCTGCTGCACTCTTATCGCGGAAATCTCGCGATTGGTCTATCTCGTCACCTGATTGATTTGAAATGAGTTAGTCTTACAAGAGAAATTGTTAGAGTGGTATATATATGCATATACAAGTTCTTGTACAAGCCGAAAAAAGGACAAAGGAGAAATAGGAATTATATCAGCCAATCGAGAACAAGACTCACGAAACTCGGCCGTGCCAAGCATAAAACAAATACATGCACCGGGAATGATATTCAACTCAAGCGCTCAAATTGCAGCAAACTAAAATGTCAAAAAACAGGCTTATACAAGTTAAGCTTATACCGATCCCGAGTCTGGAATTGAACCCTTAAAAATTTCAGTAATGACCGAACGACTACCCTACAAGCTGCGCATTTCTGAACACTCTTTTTAATGTCTATTTGAATTCGAGGGGTTTCGACACTTCAGAAAATAAGTCGGATTCCGAGGACATTTATGAGGGAACGCAGCAACTTACCAATTATTAGATAGAGGCGGACAGACAAAACTTCGAAGTTACAAAAAAATACGAGAGAGAAAACAGAGTAAAGGAACGTGTCTTTGAGTTATAACGAAACGGAAGTGGTACGCATCAGAAGAGGTGATAAAAAATGCGAAAATTGTTAAACTTACCTAAAATTATGTTAAGGAAATAGTGCTTTGTCAGAAAAAATATCTGAGGCATATTTTCTTCAGAACGGGAGACAACACGTACCATGCAGATTTAACAACCTCTACCGGAGCTTAATATCCACGGACACTGTGAACGAAGACTGAGTGCCGAAAAGTAATTTCCTTCTGCGGCTCGTCAACAGCCACTGACCGTTGTCGAGCGCAAATCTCATTTGTGGACTTGGGTGGATTAATAACCAGATGGCACAATAAATCAACATGAAACACAAATTTTGATTAAAATACTGAGGGACTTAGCAAGTCGACCATTTCAACCATCACTTGGCACTGATAACAAAACTGAAAAGTCTGATCGCAAGAATACATCAGGAATTTAAGAAGAATCCCACATGACTTTACAGCTAATTCAGAAGATTAGGGAACAGGTCTATGATTCCCATCTTAAATACTACCGATAACTCCGAAGCTACTCAAGATAGAGTTGAGTTTAAGTATTCTTAGCAGCTTTTTCAAACGTTCTGCGAATGCGAAGTGAGGTTCCAACCACCATCCATGGAGGAACTACCGGCTTTAAATAAGCCGTGTAACCTTTTCGGAAGATTGTATCCGAAGAGGGTTAGGGGCATTAAACGAAAAGCAGTCTCCAGGATCAGATGGGTTTTCGCCCAGAATTCTCGGAGAACCTGACAATAAGCTTCCAGTATTTCCGTTAGTGATCTGTCAAAGCGCAGTTAGCGGTGGAACGTCTCCTGTCTAAAGGAAGCTGGCGCATGCTACTTCCTTACACAAAGGAGGTAGCCGAGCTTCACGGACAAATTGCAGGCTAATAAACTTGGCAAATATTTGCAGCCAAGTCACCGACATGATTATGAGGAGCAAACTGGTGCAATACTTAAAAATCCGAATTTTGCTGTAAACTTCGACGAGACGTGAGGAAAGAAAGATTCTGCGTGGAAAAGTTGCTGAGATCTCTCCTGAGCTGAAACTGAGCTCTTGCCTTCATTGACTTTTAGAATACCTTCGATATCGTGTCACGTTCTTGTACAAGCCGAAGAAATAGGGATCAGGGGGGATCTCCTTGAAAGTATAGAAACTTTGGATTGGGTCGGTGCCAGGTTACTCGTATCGACTAAGAGAAAGCAAGTCTTGCTTCTGTCGAGAATTAAATTCCCCAGAGTCCTGTACTGGCACCAACCTTGTTCTTAATACACATAGATAACTGCATAATATATTCGAACTGCTCAACAGCAATGCTTGCTAACGACATGAAAGTATGGAGTTCGGTCTGGAGTACTGCCGATGAAGGCCGATTGAAGACTAATCTAAATTAACTTGACGAATGGTCAAATCACTGTCTCCTGCTGTTCCACGGCGGTAAATATACCGCAGCTCGCCTAGACGACCCACACAGATCCGCGGACAGAAAAACAGTTCTCTTGACGATGACACTTTACAAGACACTATTACTAACAGTCGGCTTTTTAGAAAACTTTCTGATAAACGCTCCTTCCCTACTAATAGCAGTAAAGAGCAACAAAGAGTTATAATGATGCTTTTTCATGAGGTGAACACATTCCAAGTTTATTTAATTCTATACAGACTGTAAACATATTAAATTACTTTACATTAATGGGGACACCAAGGGCTTTGATTGTGGCCCTTCAAGTACATACCCGACTACAATTCATGCAAGAAGTAGTAGCTCAAGAGGATGCCCGTGTGCTCTTACTGAATTCCTTTAAGCCGTTTGTTCATTGCTCGAATATGACAAGAGTATGCTGTCCGTAGTCTAAGCCGTCAAGGGATCCTTTACATATTTTTATAAAGACCTCTTCTCCCAAATTTTTTGCGAATTTGGAAGGATGTGTTTGGAATATGCCTCACAGACCCATGCCTTTCAACAGTCTGCAATCAATTTATTCTCGAAGGGGTTCAGAGTGCCACCAAAATTGTTAGGCTCAAAGTTTCTTGCCTTTTGCAATCCGCTTAACAAACGCAAACACTTTTCCTTTCAGTTATATGAAAATGCACGGATATCTATCACTTCGCGATCTCTTGCAAGCCTTCCGCATTGTAAAGGGGTTGGATTGCAGTCTGATCTCCGAGGTCACCCGTTAAAACTGCGCACTCAGCAGGCACGGCTGGATGTGCGGAAGTTCTCCTTCTCGGTTCGGGTGGTCAAACCATGGAATGAGCTTCCCGCAGATGTTGTGATGTCACCATCTATAGAAATTTTTAAGAAGAATCTGGACATATTTATGTTCCGAAATGACCAAGAGCGATGAGAAGTCGAGCTCACTCCCTGTAACTCCTTCTCATTTTGTCCCACCATTATGGGCGTGTTCGAACTATTTCAGCCCAGAACATCTATCTGTACACCACACATTTTTTACTTTGCAAATAGGGTACTCAAAGGCTTACGCCTATTTCCCTCAATAAACTGAACTGAACTGAACTGAACATTCCGCACTGCAAAGAGTTTGGATTGCAGTCAGGCCTTTGACGAATTTTTCAAAGTTGTTGTCACGGCCATCGTCCGAGTTCAACCATTTAAACTACGCGTTCAGCGGGCAAGAGGGGATTGGCGAAAGTTCCTCTTCTCCGTCAGGGTTTTCCAACCACGGAGAGTCTTTCCGGTTGAATAAAGTTATAAAATAGTCCTTTAGTGAAGTTTGCACTCCTTCGAAATATATATATATATATATATATATATATATATGATGTAATTGGTAATTGGTTGCCTGTTCGTGACCTTTGCCACCCATACGGAGCTTGTTTGCTTCGTGAAGGCAATAGATCTGTGTGCGCCTATTCCTGATTGAATAAATACCCGATCTGCAGCTACAGAGAATGACAGGTGGCGAGGCACTGACGAACTTCGGTTCGATGAAGTGCTTATGATCCATCTGGTAGACCCCAGTGTTGGACAAACTGCGCCAGGTGCGTGTGTGCGCATGTTCGTGCTTCTGGTACCAGCTGCTGGTGGTCAGGGTTATGACTGGCTGAATGAAGGCACAATAAGCCCGAAACAGTACTATGTCAATCTACCCGCCTTCGCTATCGTCCCTCCTCGCCGATATATATATGTATGATAAGGTGATACCGACAAAGACAAGAGAGACCGGAATAGCCATTTCTGGCTCATTAGCCGTCATCAGCCAGTCATACCCAACCCCAAGTGTGGATCACTTGAGATTCGAACCCGGGATCTTTGGTCATGGAGTTGAACGCTCTACCATTGAGCCACGGGCCCGTTGTCCTGTCGGTTGTGATCGGGAATATTAATTATGATAGTGGGCGCTCACCGATCAGGTTACGGAACATGCTCGTTCCGTTGTGCCTTGGGGCTCATACTTAAACCCTCGCAGGCAGTCGCACAGCGACTAGTGATATATGTTGGAAAGGTAGTACCGACAAAGACAAGGGAGACCGGAATGGCCATTTCTGGCTTATTAGCCGTCATCAGCCAGTCATACCCAACCCCAAGTGTGGATCACTTGAGATTCGAACCCGGGATCTTTGGGCATGGAGTTTGACGCTCTACCATTGAGCCACGGGTCCGTTGTCCTGTCGGTTGTGATCGGGAATATCAATTATGACAGATGGGTGCTCACCGATCAGGTTACAGAACATGCTCGTTCTGTTGTGCCTTGGGGCTCATACTTAAACCCTCACAGGCAGTCGCACAGCGACTAGTGGTATATGTTAATAAGGTGATACCGACAAAGACAAGGGAGACTGCCTGCGAGGGTTTAAGTATGAGCCACAAGTCACAACAGAACGAGCATGTCGTGTAACCTGATCGGTGAGCGCCCATCTGTCATAAAATATGTACATATATATGCTGATTGAAGCGAAGATGCGCGCTCCCGGATATAACTGAGAAGATACGGCGATCACAGGAACCATGGATTTATTTGCCTGACGTTTCGAAAGCAAGCAAGCTTCCATCATCGGAGATGGGTTGCGTACTGCACGTCACAATATTTATGGGTTTTCTTTCGTGCTGGCGTGTCACTGACTTCCAGCGCGCTGCATCACAAGACCTGACGAGTGTTGTCATGGCGGCATCGGTTCCTCCTCATCCTTTTTCGGGTGTTGGGAGGGGAGCGGCGTCGGGGTGACCGCGGCCATTGCTCTTGTTTGCATTGTCCGTTGTCCACCCTCCACGTATCTCGCCTTCCTACCCCGTTCGCACCTGCCCGTGACCGCGTGGACGGTGGTTGTCATGCCAGCGTTGACGTCGGGATGGGGATTCCTGTCACTGTCGCGGGTTCTCGTCTCGCTGTCCCGTTCACACCTGCCCGTAACCGTGTTGACGGTGGTTGTCATGCCAGTGGCTTTGGTCACAGCAGCGAGGCGTTAGAGGACGTGAGAGGGACAAGGGAGCAGCAGCAGAGGTCAATGGGGCAGATGGCAACAGGACCGACCGGATAGACTAAAGGAGGCATAAAGGGAAACCTAAGGAATTTGTTCATGTTCAAAAAGCATGACTAACCAAACGATCAGGAAAATGAACCTGACGTCCACTGCGGGCGGTATATACAGGAAACGCAAGATAAGAACTAGAGTGTGCGGTGGCTGGAATGTTGGGAGTTGATGAGAAAGATGCAACAGAAGGTAGTGGACATTGAGGAAGGGGGAGTGTATGGGACGGAGGAATAGAGGGTCGGGGAGGTGAATAGGGGGGGCATGGGACCACAGGACCCACCCAGAGGAGTGTCCGGGTCATTAGCTCGGAGAGGGACGAAGTTCACGACTTCCTTATAAGTTCCGCCCTGGATGCGAAAGATCATCGTATCACGAGAGACAACACGGACGGGACCGTCCGAGAGTGGTTCCAGCAGCCGGTGTACACGATCGCATCGGATATGGACGTGAAAGTCTATCCGCATTCTATGTGGCCAATTTGTACACTCATGCTATCGTTTGAATGATAGTTAGTTGGACGCAGATGAAGGACGGTATTCTTCTGCGCATTGAAATCCAGAAGTCATTTCTCTGGCAGCGTTTGCAGTCGGTGAAGATTATCCTGAGTGGAGTTCTGGTCAGTCGGACTCTCAATCACTTGCCAGAGCTTAGCGTCTTCGGCGAGCATTATTTTGCTGTTTTCGACCAACCAAAAAGGTCCTCATCCAGTTCAGGAGATCTCATGGATGTCAAGGGTGCTCAATTTATGAATAAGGCGTTCGTGCCGGACAGTGTCGAATGCTTTACGGAAATCGATTTGCACGACCGACGTTAAAGTCCTCTTCTAAAGCTCTGGTCCAAACCTACAGACAAACTAGTAGATTTGAGAGACAGGAACATCCTCTCCGGAGGCCATGCCGAAAATTCTGTAAGATTTTGTTTTCCTCACAGAAATGCAGCCTCCATCGTTTTGCATGAGAGGCATGTCACACTAATGGGCCCGAAGATTCTTGCAGCCCTCCCGCTACCTCCTCTGTTCATGGAAACGAGGCTGGATGTCTTCCACTGCGAGGGCGGACTCCCTGTTCTCATTGACAGCTCAAAGACAGTTGAAAGAGTCTTTGCCAGCTCCGTTGGTAGTGACTTAAGTAACAGCCGTGGAATTCCGTCGAGTCCAGGAGACTTATCTAACCTTATTTGACTGAGGACACCTCTAACTTCTTCAAGGGAAAAGACCACGATTTCAATGACGACAGTATCGTGACACATTTGGAACTGCCCACTGGAAAGTGTACGCGTAAACTGTCGGAGGCGGTGCTGGAGGTTCGAGGGGACCTCGAACGCGCCTGGCGGATTTGACGAGATCATTGTACCAGTAATTCGGGCGATGGTATCGAAGACGAGTTTAGTGGCGGAACAGTCAAGATCCGACTTGCAAGGGGAGCAAAGGCCCAACAGGACCGGGGGAAGATGGTCCGTCGTGTTCTCCAAGTCCTTTACAGCAGGCTGATAGGCTGTCGTGCGAATGAGAGCGCACCATAGAAAGGAGAGAAGAAAATGAAAGAAGGGAAATTTGAACTGGGAACCGCGATCAATCGTGATAGTAGAGAGAGCACCGATTCGCGCGAAGGGTGGTGTGATGCAAATAGGTGACGGCCATATCACAACGAGATGGAGGTAGGGACTGGATACGCCGAGCAGATGATCTCGGCGGGTTCCAGGATAATGAGGAGACTGGTTGTTCTTGAGTAATAGTTATATATTGGGCAAACTTCGCATTCGCAGACTCTAGGCTTGAGATAGGAGATGCAGGAGAAGTTGAGGAAGTTGGGAGAGCAGAAAGTGGTGGTTTAGAAAACCGTGCATCACCTTAAGTCGTTCGGTCATCTGAGTAAGTTGAACGGCCGAAAGAGTGTCACAAGTGAGTGCCAAAATACGCTGCGCTTCATGTGAAAAGCTGTTAATTGCCAACGCCTAAGTATATCGTAGCTTGGAAAGGATGAAAATTGCCATTCGTAAGGAGTCATCAGTTATCGAGATTAGTGTAGCGGTCGACGACTCAGCGGTTCGCAAATCAGAAGTCAGGCGAGACCGATTGGTTGTATAAGATTTATTAAAGTGAGAGTATATATTTCAAAAGCTGTGTGGTCGGCAAGACGAAGATTCCCAAATTGAAAGTCAGGGAAGACGGATTGGGTTTGGACAACCTTTACTCTTGTAAGTGCGTACACAAAGCTCCGCAAGCAGTCACCGCGAGCGTGCTCTCCAGGCAAGTTGTTGTTGTCCGGGTCTGCCTTCGAGGTGCTGAGATCCAGCGCGTGTGTGCGCCTTTTGTTGTCTCAGCGTCCACCAGCCAATCAGGAGAGGGACAGGGTTGATTGGCTTCGAGCACTCGCGAGGCTAGAGACCGGCCTCGAGCGTCCCATCGGCGTATTGACAAGGAGTGTGAGACGGACAGGAAGGCAGCGTGACAAAGGCGGAGAACAAGGAGATGCGAATCACCGCAGTACCCCCACCCCGGTTAGGCCTAAGGCGGCGCGTAGCGACGCCGAAGGAGTTGTCCATGTCCATTTAAAGGTTCTGCAAGCAGTCGCCACAAGCTGGCCTTGCTGGTGTGCTGTGTTGCGTGCGCCTCTGTTCTGTGCATAATGCACGTCCGCATGTTGTTGCTGTCATAGAGTCTACAGGTTAATCGTTTACGCCATTTATTCATTTTGTCCTCCCGCAACCACTCAGTAAGGAAGCTGCGTTGATTGGCTTCAAGCCTACGCGCGGGTTGGAACAAGCCTCGCATGGCCCAGGCATCAAATCGACCAGGAGCGTGATGCAACAGAAGTGCAGTATGACAAACTGGCGGAGATCACGGAAGCACGGACTCTCGATTTCTAATCAGTCCCGTGGACCTATGTGCCATATCTCATCGTCAATCATCTTGACTTAGGCTGGCCATTTTTTCGTGGTAACACGATGGAGCGTTTTTGAGTGTGCCAAAAAGACACCCATTGACATACTTTGACCTAACTTTTAACATCAACTTATCGCCATGCTTCACTCTTGTGGCTACGTTGTTTTTTCCGATTCTGCTCGTTATAAACTGGTCTATTTCTTACATAGGTTGCCCTGTGCCATTCATAGCGGCTTCTGTTTCATTTCTGTGTTTAACTATTTTCATTCAAATTCATACCCTATTTTTATCGATCGGATTATTTTGCGCCGACTTTATTTACTATTTAACTGCCTCACTTTTTCAACCAATACGAGTGCTACCCTTCATCCTCAGCGTTAGTGCGCCAGTCATCTACCCCAATTATCGGACCCCTGACTGACATCGGCTTATCACGTCCAATGATTCAACCAGCCAACCACTAGCCGGCATTCACACCCCTGACCCTCCGGTCGTGGGGCTTTGTGACATCACATTGTGGCTGCACGTTGTAAAATATCGTTTCGCCATCCGCTTGGTTACAAGAGAGGATGCGAAGTTTCATTACTTTGTGCCGGTACTCCCAGTGGACATCGCCACCGACCTTCGCGACATCAAAGACTGCCCGCCCACAGAAGCCCCTTATACTGCCCTAAAGGAGGCTCTCATTTCCCGCATTTCCCTCTCAACGCAAAAGCGTCTCGAATGCTTAATTTCTGAGGAGGACCTCGGTAACAGGAAGCCTAGAGTTTCTCCGACGTTTCGAGGGGCAGGCCGACGGACAAAATCTGTATGCCACCATATTCGAGCATTTTTCCTCCAACGGTTATCCTCTTCCGTGCAAGCTATTCTTGCACTTAGCACTCCTTCTTCGACTTTTCAGATGCTCGCAGAAAATGATGACCGCATCCCCGAGTACTAATAACTCCCCGTTATGGTAAATGCTGTTAGTCGCATCATAGCTGCGCCAACTGAGCCTAGAATCGAGAATGTCATAAGACGTCTAGACGATCTCACTGTGTAAGTTCCCCAGTTTCGTGCTTCACGTGTCTCTCGCCGTCGAAGTCCGCCAATTTCTCGCCGGCAGAGGTCTTTCACTGCCGTGTCACCCCTGTCCACGCCGGGCGGTTTCTGCTGGTACCACCGCACCTATGGGTTAAATGCCCATCACTGCCGACCCTCCCCCCCCCCGGCCGTTACGAGAAATCACCGGCGAAAAACTCACCTTCCGACTAGCAGCGGCGTCGATCTTGGTTGGTCCAATCTCCCCAAGTCGCCTGCTCCAGGTTTTCGGCGGGAGTTCCTGCCGTAATTTCCTCGCAGACACTGGTGCTAATATCTGTCTAATCCCGCACTCTCCGACTGACCGTCATTCCCCCAAACTCCTCAAGTTTTCATCGGACAGCAAATAGTTCCCCCATTAAAACATTTGGTCAACGATCCTTACCATTACACTTTGGGTTACAACCTTCCCTCCTCTGGATATTTACTGTTATTGATGTTCATACCGTCATTCGCAGTGCCGAATTTATATCCCTTTCCGGTCTTCTCGTTGCTACCAGGTCCCATAAACTTATCGTTCCGATGACATCCTTGTATTCTAATTGTTCAGCTCGTACCGTTTCATCCCCTAGCCCCTTCATTTTATCGGAATTTCCATCTATCACTCGGACTTCATAGTTTGACCAGCCCATTGAACATTCTGTCATGCATTATATTTCAACTACAGAACCATCCGCTTTTAGTCGTCCTCGTCATTTAGCGGCTGACAGTTTAGTTATCGCAAGGCTGAAATCAGTCATATGATGGAACTTGGCATGGTTTGGCCCTCCACTAGTGCATGGACCGCCCCTTTGCATGTGGTTTGCAGTCTCCCACGGACTGGCGTCCATGTGGTGATGACCGACGATTAAACAACTGCACTGTCCCGGACAGGTATCCGCTCCCCCACCTTCATGATTTTTCTCCTAGTCCTGTCGGAGCAACGATATTTTTCAGTATTGACCTTGTAAAAACCTCCCACTGAATCCCCGTTTCTCCAGAAGACGTCCAAAAACGGCGATAACGAGACCGTTCGTTTTTTTCGAGTTCGTCAGCATGCTTTTGAGATTCGGTAACTCGGGTCAAACTTTCCAACGTTTCATTAACGAGGTCCTCCGCGAAGTACCTTTCGTCTTTATTTATGTTGATGATCTTCTAATTGCAATTTACAGTAAACGTCAGCGCCTGCAACACCTACGCCTCGTTTTCGAACGATTGGGTCGATATGGCATTTTTGGCGTTTCCTCGCTTTTCTTCCTAGGACACCACGTAGCTGTTTTCAGTTGTCATCTCCTAGACGCCAATGTTTCAGCCATTCGCGAGTTCCCTCCTCCCACTTCTCTCCGACAACTCGGCCGTTTCATAGGTTTTGTCACTTTTGATCGACCTCCGATCCCTCACTGCGCTCAACTTATGTAACCCTTCAAAACTGTTTACGTGGTAACAACCGCGAATTTTCTTTTCGTGACACAACCGTGGACGCCTTCCACCTTGTCAAAGAGACCCTTGCGGATACAACTGCCCTTTATCCCCCTCTAACTGATGCCGACGCCTCCAATTACGTCATAGGTGCGGCCCTCTAGCAATAGACCCCAACGGGCATTCAACCCCTATCCTTGCACTTTGCCAAACTTATATCGCCACAAACTCGTTGGAGCCCATTGGATAAAGAACTTATCATGAAGGAAAAGACGGGCTCACTGAAACGGGTTTATTTATGTGCCGACATTTCAAAGAGCTTGGTTGGTTGCCCATTGTCAAGGCGTAAAATGCACTTGATCGGCCAGGAAATAAAGTGGCATGGCTCGTTGGTTGGCCGCATGCTGATCGATTTTTTTCTTCTCTCGCTGCCTCAGCCTCTCGGGGGATTGTTGGCGGGCGTTTTAGCTGCGTGCTTTGTGAGTCACCACTTTGTCCGGTGCAGGTGATTGAACCTTCTTCGGGTGGTCGGTCTGGTGGTTCTTCTTTCTCGCTGAGTAAACTTGTCGTCGAGCTGTCTCTGTATGGCCTTTTTAAGTACAGTGTGAGTACTTGGTCTTCATCTCTATGGATGTAATGACGTAGGACTTTGTAAGCTGCAGGAAGGTTCAGGTGCCTGCTGATGGAGTTGGCATCGGAGTGCCACACCTCGAGTGTTAACCGTTGTGCTTTTTTATTGCTCCGGTCTAAGAAAGTAACTCTCCGGAGATCGAAAGTTCCTGGCCGATTAAGTGCATTTTGCACTTTGCCAATGGGAGGCTGACCACGCTTTTCGAAACGTCAACGCCTAAATAAACCCATTTCGGTGGACCCATATTTTTCTTCAAATCATCAACGAGGGTCTATAAAATTTGCCAATCTGAGAGATTTATTTGTTCACACTGACCATAGACCCCTTACTTATACCTTCTCCACTCCCCCTGACAAGTATTCGTCTGTAAGGCCCGCCATTTTGACTTTATCTGTTAATTCAACGCGGATATTCGGCTTCTTAAAGAACCCTCTAATCAGGTCGCTGACTGTCTATCTCGACCTGCAGTTAGTGCCATTACCCGCCCTTCCATCGACCTGGAAGGCATGGCCGAACTAGTGCGGCTGCATTTTTCTGAACAACTTGAACATACTAGCTTTCAGATTGAAGCCCTCCCTCTGCTTGCCACCACCCAGTACAATCTTGGGCGATATGTTCCACGGGTTCTCTCGCTCTATAAGTACCAAGCGAGGTGCGACGAGATGTTTTAACTGCCTTACACGATCTCGCCCACCCTGGCGTCCGGACTACTCAGCGCCTCACCAGCGACCGGTTCGTCCGGCCCAGCATTAAAAGTGATAACCGTCAGTGTTTGGCCTGTCAGAAAACCGAAATCGGACGTCACAAGAAAGCCCCAATGGGGACCTTTATCGCACCCGATGCACGTTTTGCACGTGCACGTAGATCTCGTAAGTCCTCTTCCAAAATCCCGTGACTGCAGCCGTTTGTTCGCTGCCATTAACCGATTTACGTGATGGCCCATCGAAAATCCAATTCTAAACATCGTTGCAGATACTATCGCTCGTGCCTTCTTGGAACACTGGATTTTCCATTATGGTGTCCCCACAATTATTACCATCGACCGAGTCCATGAATTTGAATCTAGACTCTTAAATGTCCTCACTGACCTCCTCGAATGCTCTCAAATGCGCACAGCAGCTTACCATCCCTCATCCAACGGTCTAGTCACCTCAAAACTTCGCTCGGGGCCTATGATAACTCCACTCATTAGAGTGAGCATATCCCTTCGGTCATGCTCGGTATCCGCACCGAGTTTAAACTTGACTTGGAGTGCTCCACTGCCGAGCTTGCTTACGCGACTACCCTACGGATTCCTGGCGACTTTTTCGGGCCGCCACAAAGCTTTGCCGATCTGGATGCAATCGATTATGTTCAATGATTGCGTCAAGCAGTGAGTAATCTACGGGCCATACCTATATGCATGAAGGCCTGACACACGTCTTGGGGACCACGCCGCGTGTAGCACGCGTAGACGAGTCGCTCAGTGCCGTTCGTCACTGCGTCTAAGCCCACCTATTGTGGGCTTGAATTCGTCTTGTCGTCGTTACAAGGTGGGTGGGGACGGGAAGAGAGTGCGGTAGATGCTGTGCAGGCCTGCTCAACTATGAATGAATCTACGAATTCTTCGTGGGGCGGATGCGGACGTCGCCTCTAGCGACGTCTGAACTGCTATATAACACTAGGATCCTACGTGTGTAGATTATAACACTGCAAACGACAAGCTGCTGTTGTTAATACCTTCTCAAAGAACAGGCCCTTGTTAGGCCTATAGGCGGAACGCCGTGACTGACGCCAGGGGGTCATTGAGCAACAAGGCATCCTCAAGAAGGAATAAAGATTAAGAGGCCCTTGTATAATACCACACTGAATACTTCAGGCTTGATAAACATATAAACCGTGGATCAACCCCAGGCTTTCATAGTCTCAACTACTCGTTCGTGATAAGTAGAAAAGTGCCTATTTTCGATTAGAAGGACGACGAGCAGCGACTGATCAGCGAGTTAAACTTAAAACGATGACCTGATTGTACGCCGATCCATTTTTCTCTGAGTTGTGGCCAAGACACTTGCTGGCTGTGCAAACAATCGATTAGTGTCTCTTAACTTTGCAGGCGAGCCCATTATTTCAGTGTATTGGAATTCACAAACGAACACCAGTGGATGGGTCAGAAATCGGACATATCGACCGTTTACTCTGTCGGTGAGCTATCGTTCGTGGTTCTGATATAGGATTCTCAATTCTGACTGAACTCATCCCCCCCCTCCCTCATAAGGTGTTTCACGCAGATATATGCTTTTGCAGATGGTAACTACCTTTACAGACGAATTTCAAGTTCCGGATGTAGTCGCAAATCCAAAAAAATTTTCCTAACTGTGGGGGGGGGGAGGTTGCAGTACATGATGTCATGTGTTTCCTCCAATTGATTGGATGGAAACTAGAACTCATCGCACGGGTGAACTTCCGGAAGAATGGTCTGCTTCAAATAGCCTTCTCGAACATCTTCGGATTAACTGCGCCTCTCGAACGGCACCAACCATCGTCCCCCCGCCTGCCTCCTCCTCTCCGCCGCCAACTAACCCTGACAATTCTTCTGACCCACCACTTCCATCATCATCATCATCATCATCATCATCATCATCATCATCATCATCATCATCATCATCATCATCATCATCATCATCATCATCATCATCATCCTCATCATCATCATCATCATC
>CACRXP010000510.1:253708-288002 GCA_902702965.1 Spirometra erinaceieuropaei
CATCATCCTCATCATCCTCATCATCCTCATCATCCTCATCATCCTCATCATCCTCATCATCCTCATCATCCTCATCATCCTCATCATCCTCATCATCCTCATCATCCTCATCATCCTCATCATCCTCATCATCCTCATCATCCTCATCATCCTCATCATCCTCATCATCCTCATCATCCTCATCATCATCATCATCATCATCATCATCATCATCATCATCATCATCATCATCATCATCATCATCATCATCATCATCATCATCATCATCATCATCATCATCATCATCATCATCATCATCATCATCATCATCATCATCATCATCATCATCATCATCATCATCATCATCATCATCATCCTCATCATCATCATCATCATCATCACCACCACCACCACCACCACCATCATCATCATCATCATCATCATCATCCTCGCCCACTGCTCCAACGGCGGCCGCTCAGGCGACTGTCCCGCGCACAGCAACCGACACTACCACCACCCCCTCCCCCGGACTCCAGGGATGAGGATCAGGACTACACCTGCCCTCACTGCGACCGTACCTTCACCTCACACATCGGCCTGGTCGGTCACTTGCGAATCCATCGCACAGAGACTGGCGAGCCAGTGCGTAAAGCACCAACCTACACCCACCGCACTCGCCTCCACTGCCCTCGCACCTTCAGGCATCGCATGGGCCTTTTCGGCCACATGCGCACCCACGAGAGCGGCCTTGACCGCACTCCCGACACACCCACCACATCCACCGTGCACACCCCCACCCTCGTTCCATCCGTCCGCGCCACCACTACCGCCTCCTCTGTAGCTGACACTGACACCACCGACTTCTCATGCCCACACTGTCCACGCACATTCACCTCACGCATCGGCCTGGTCGGTCACTTGCGAATCCATCACACAGAGACTGGCGAACCAGTGCCTGGAGCACCCACCTATACCCACCAAGCTCGTCTCAACTGCCCACACTGTCCTCGCACTTTCAGGCATCGCATGGGCCTATTCGGCCACATGCGCATCCACGACGACCTGCGGTAGACAACCGCCGGCCACACCACACATTCACTCACTCTCTACCTCATCCACCACCACCGCCATCATCCACCACACATCAACACTCCCACACCTCATGCACCAACTGCCACCTCCCACGCAAGTGGGAAGTCCGCATCTCGACTCGGTCCCCATGCGGCTTCGGCTGCACGGGTGACTTGAGTCCGAGACTATCCCGACACGTCAAGCGTCGTGGATAGGAAGGTTGCTGATTGAGGCCCGCTCTCGGTTCACGCAGTTCGTCACGTCGTGTGTGTGTTGTGTGTAGTGGCGGACTGGTGGGCTGGGGACGGGCTGAAACAGCACCTTCCACAGCACTCTCACGCAAGTGAGAGACACGCCGTTCAACCCCCGTTGTGTGAAATCCTGGTGTTGTGTGTATGGGGGGCCAGGTCGTGCTGTGGCGCGCGCAGTCATCGTCAGTCGACCATGACAGCCACCGCGCCCATTCCCCACTCCAGTCTGCTGACCGGCTCGGACAGCGGCTGGGGTGTGGGAGTGGGAAGGGAGAGTGAGGTCGACGACTCAGCGCACTTTCTCCTCACTATAAACAATCTGACGCGCTTGAAGCTAACACTGTGCGCTAAAAGCCGTGGCTTGGAATGTTGCCAACTGACGGGGTATCTTGGACCTCCTCCTTGACCGGAGGCGGTCTGAGACTCAGGCTGCAATGGCTCCTTTTTAATGTGGCCTTTATGGCATTCCTACCGCAGTGTGGGATCCGAGCCAGGCGTCGGCGGAACGCCTAGGTGCGGCTTCGGCCGTGCCAGCCTCGGAATCTGTTGTTTTGGTTGAAATCCTGGTTATTTGTTGTGTGGACCAGGGGGTGTGGTGGAACGCCAAGGTGAGGATCCGTCCAAGCCATCCACCTGCGGCCTCCCTCGTCTCCGGTCTTCTTGACTCTGTCTTGACACCGGGCCCAGGCGGAGGAGGAGGAGAGAGTGTAGGTAGAGGCTACGCAAGTCTACCGGCACGATAAACCCCTGCGTAAGTCACCGTCCCTGCTCCCATTGCTGCTGCAACTGTGCGGCACACGGTGGACATCATCGAAACCGATGGTCGAACTGTCACTCTAGGTAGTCACCAAGTCAGGACGCATTTAAAATGACTCCAACGAATGGGCCTAAGCGGTATTTAAAACATTCAAATGACTGACCACCTAAATAGCCAACCCACCTAGTAATAGGACTTGTCGATGTCTATGACATGAGAATTAATCTGCTGCCTCTGGTGATTTTAATTAAGAACTAGAATCCTCATTTTACGGCGGCAAAACGTACGTAGTGCCTGAACTCATCTGCAGATGGGTATACACACTTCTCAGAGTTTATAGCTAGTAGTATGACGCAAGAAGGCCGTCGCACGCCGCCAGCAGTTTCCGTAACGATGTAACGTGCCAGCAAAAGTTGTCTACGATAAACGACTTTGCTTATATCAATGCCAGCATATTTCAACCCAAACATGTTCCCCTGTTACAAACAGCATCGGATTTTCTGCCTGACAGCATATAACGTACAATGACAGCATTCGGGTGCGAGAAGACGACCAAATCTTGATGACTGTTCAGTTTTCGAAAGTTATCTGCGAAGTGCATACGACATCGACAGTGACAAATTGGCATTAAAAAGTTCCAAAATATCGAGAAGCGTTGCGCGTGTTTAAAAAATGTCCGGCGCCCACTACCACCTGTACGCGCTGGAGCGTAGCCGTGGATGAAGACGAGATAGGGATAAAACCCTTTGCGCCCCGCCACACATGTTTCCAGTTGCGCCACTTACCGTGCGTGGAAACTTGGCCTGAAACGGAATAGTAATAGCAATCATATCCAGATGTCCTCAACTTCAGGCTCTGCATCCCATCGCCAGGATGATATGCTAATGACGATAGGCGACGATGATCGGTTTTGCTTTCGGCAGTCCTGCCCACGCAGTAGTTGCACTAATTTAACTGAAAGCCTTAGTTAGAGCCTGGTCTACTTGTGGCCTTTATGCGAGGTACCTAGGGAGGGGGAAACAGTAGCTGTTTGAGGGCTTTTCATCGCTGCCAAAGTCAGAACAACACAAGCGAGCGGAAACCTCACAGACGACCCACGCATGTAGTCAGACAAATGGAACAGCAGCGCTACAGCATCGACCTATCATTAGCGTCCTATCAACCGGTCCTTATCAGCCTCGGTAGGATACTTAATGAACGGGTAAACCCCATCTACGAACACAGGTGTGGAAAGTAGACAAGACTCTCCAAGGCCACTTTGGAAGCTTCCCTAAAGTGTCCTTTATTTAACGAGGTGGCTTAGGAAACGCTTTCAGGGGATCGGTAGATATAGTTAACTACCGTTCAACACGAGCCAGTTATTACGATGGTAAGTCGAAAAGATGAGGTCCAAGGCGAAAAGACACGAATTCAGACTACCATCCAATCCCCGTTAAGATGGTCCAGGTAGGGTCTCAGACATTTTTCAACTCACCGCAGTGTCACCACTGAATACCTCCCTCACCCCCCCCCCCCCCCCCCCCCCCGCCGCCTCTTTCTTCCCCTCTAGTCTGGCCTGATATCTTTTAAGTCATAAAATGTGAACACCGTCAGGAGAACCCACAGCAGAGTAGACTCAATGTTCCCCTATGACCACAATATCCAGTCATGCGTTCGCCGGGTCATACATTTGTAAATCTAATGCTGGGGGTGCGGCCGGCACACGTCTTCCCTGGGCACATTGGGCCCGCACATCCGGCTACAGAATAAACCCACTTGATCGTATATGCAGGCAGGTGAACAGCCAGCAAAATATTAAACATCACTCGAGTTCACGCCACACCCTCCCGCATTCAGTCATGGCCTAAATGCTTGCGGTCATAACCGCAGGCACCAAAGTCCCCCCATCATGCACAAAACTACATTGACATAGGCTAACCAACGGTACCGGTTCTCCAACAGGCCACGGCGCCCGGTCTTGTCGAAGGGCTACTGACATGTGGGAGGTGTGAATCCGATACTGTGGCACTTGTCCCCATGGTAAACTGGCGTACTCCTCACAAGAGCGCTGCGCGCGAGAACTACCACAGCGCGTAAAGTCGTGACTTGGAAGGCTGACAGCTGTCGAGGCCCACTTGGAACAACGGTAGGATTGCAACGTCCGTTTTCCCAGGTAGCCTTTGTTACATCTATAAGCTTTGCGAGATTCAAACCCGCATGTGGCAGGATTTAGACGTGAACCATGCGTCGCGTCAGTCGTTACACGCAATCTGAGTCTCAGTCAGCCTGACTCAGGCCGTCAGCATATGGAAGAGTGGACGGTGCGGTCGACTCAGTGCTTGGGTTTACAAATAAATAATTGCCAGAGCCATGTTTATAATCGCGACGTAGTTCCCGACCCGATCAAGAGTGAGGGTCAGGCTGCAATGATTCCTTCCTAACGTAGAGTAACAGTACTTACATGTGGTCTTGGTTTCCCTAAACGGGACCTGGCTGGAGGCTGGGTTGCACGTGGCATGCGCGAACGGCCTTCTCTGCAGGCGCCGTGCCCACGCACATCCCCTCGTGTGTCGGAGAAGCGCAATCCTGCCTTACGCGCAAATCGCTGCTGCGCCCACCCCAGCGATATAAGTGGACCTCACCACCCGCAACGCTCAAAGTATTACGTGAACTGTTCTTTTACGGCATTGGAATCAGTGATGTCCGCAATGCTCGGCGGATCTGGTGAATGGGCGTGCGATTACGCCTTGAGAGTGGCCGGAATATTTCACATCGTCAACGGTACAGGGCAACTCCAGGAGAGATGGCGTCAGTCTTGCAGTGCGGGGGGGGAAGTCGGTTGCCGCACAGAAATCCGTCTCCCCGCAGAAGCCATTCGCGGCCGCGGCATAACCAGCAACAATCGTCCCCAAAGCCCAACTGAGATGAGTTTCAGTAATACGGCCCCCTTCGGGATCATGTTGTCTGTCCTATGCAGCGAATTCCCAGTGGGAGCAGGGAAGAACAACCCTAGTACCGTCTGCTGCCAACGTGACACTAGCGTCTGAACTGCAGAAATCGGAATAGTCGCAGGCCAACTATAAACTGCAGCAATAACATGTCTGTTCTGTCATGCCTACTGGACGATACCCAACGACCTCCTGACCGCGGCTTTGGTTAACGAAAAACGAAAGCCGACCGACGTCTAGGGGATGAAAGGCGTCTTCAGAACTCGTTAACGCAAAACAAGGTACAGAGACCCCCGGGATGATCGGCAGAATAGTATCGGTGTTCTAATGATCCCATTTGCTCTAGGAAACCATAAGCTCTAGTTCAGGGGGAAACTTCAGCACGCACAAAGAGCGTAGTGAGTCCACCAGCACCTCGCTGACCACGTGGCGAGGGACTTAGTAAAGTCTGACCTACCGTAATGCCGAGAAGCAGACTCAACTGATTTTCAAGAGCGGTCTTAGTACAATGGCTAAGTCCCTAGCGTACTAGGAATCATAGCACTGGGCCAAATTCGTGAGCGCTTCTTGGACGGTAAACTGGAGCGGGTGTTCTTTGTTCATAGAAAGGACTGGCAGAAGTATACACGTATCCCGCTGGTATACTCCTGGCGGACCCAAATGGAGTCAAGGTACCCTGATGAGCGCGCGATCCGGGACCACAGCAGTTAACACGGCGCCCACAGACGTTAGACACGGCCTAACAACTGATGACGTTCGCCCACTCCCCCGCCGCAGTAAGCGCCCGTGTGAGCCAGGTCAGACCAGTCAGAAATGACTAGAGCACTCCGAGCAGAATGTTTGGTCTTTCTGAGACTAGTCTCCCCAGGATTTTGTGGAAAACAACGGCCAGAATCCATGGGATAACAGCCGCTTATCGTTTAACGGATGCCTTGCCCGGTCATGGGCCGATAGTGAACAGCTTTGACACGTAATATCTTCGACAATACGAGAACGGCTAGGGATCCGACTTTTGGTCGGTAGAGCATACTATCTGGCCCAGAATCCTGGGTAACATACCGGGCTAGTCTATAGGTAGATCTCCGAGGTCATAACCTCAAAAATCCACCCAACGAGAGGCTTCGATTAACAGGAAAGTCATATTAACTGAAACCGTTTTTAGTTCGCTGAGCTCACGCCGCAACCCACCACTTATAATTAGACAGAGGCTAGGCAAGCGTTTAGGACGTAACTACAGGCTCCTTTGTTTACATGGCCCCGTGATGCCTCCGAAAAGGACGAGTACGTACCTACCCACCACCAATACTATGAAGGGAAGACAAATTAAAACCTTACATGCGTGTGAATGCCCCTCTCAAACACACATACGCGGAAGGTGACGTCTATATAACTGACACCAGAGTTAAAAGGAAAAGTCGTACTGGAAGGGAAAATACACAAGTTAGGGTAATGTCTAACCTACCGCGTAAGTACCTGGTGAGAAACGGACCAGAAACATGCAAGTTTTAATTAACCGGACCAAGTGGTAAGTACCAGGAGAGTGAACTACAAAACCCTGTTTACCCCTGCTACTTAAGATCTCCCATGAGTAAACAACCGCACGCCGTCCATGCAGTCAAAGGCTCAAAAATGTTTTAGGCCGAACAACGCGGAATATAGGGCCGGTGTTTGTCAGTGCTAACATGAGCCCCGAGGAAATTGTAAAACTATGGGCCCTGGCAGGAATCAAAACGCTTTTGAGTGCCCGTAGTTAGAACACACTAGGAGTTGTTCACTGAGACGCGCGTGCATTCAGTTACCTTCCAGTCCAACAGCAGGTCTCCTTGCGTCCATGCCCGACAACACTGTTAGCAGACCGAGTGGCAAAGTTTATTTTATATCATGGTTTTCAAAAGGCGGTTTATATACTTTTCACGGTTGCCGAAGTCACCCCCTTCGACGAAGTGGCGACCCTTCTTGCGGAACCCGCCGGTCGGGTTGTTCAGTTTGAACCGCCAGAGGAATGAAGAGGCCTGCTTAAAGTGGGGTCCGACTGTGTAGATCTCGTGAACAAGATCCTCGGTGCAGATAATTCCGTACCGACCGAGGCGTTTCTGTATTCTGGCGTTAGTGAGGGGCAATCTTTGGCCACGTATTTTACAGAAGCCGCGTTTGTAAATTAGACGCCTCACTGTTTTCAGAGAGGGGTACCCCCAGGCCACATAAGGATCAATGAGTCTCAGCATGTTTAGTGTGGCCTAAAAGATGTAATGAAAAAGAAAAGCCTACCTTATTCAGGCGAACAAAGGTGCCGTTGTTGATCTGTCTGAGTCTCATAAGTTGCAAGGTCTTACGAGGCTTGGGGTGAATGCCATTAATACCACGGATGCGGACGGCGAAAGCAAGACGAGGTTCTGCTTCGACGTAGAAGTTTCCGAACTTCTCTGCATTGCGCTTTAAATTTACTTCACGTTTCTCTGCCCTCCTGTACTCCTGAATAGTTACAATGAATACATCAGACGATATCTTACGGCCAGATGTTTTTGGGCACGCTTCATCATGATCTTCTTTAGTCGAAGATACTTCAGTCGGCGAATAACCTTCTTTTTAGCATTGCTCTTAATCTTGCGCGCGCGAACGATGTCTTTGTAGGACCGGGATTCCGGTTTCTTGGGGACTTTTTCACCCTTCGCATCAGCCTTGGCAGTCGGGGCCGGCTTCGAAGCGGGCTTCTTCTGGGAGGCTTTTAAGGCCCCAGATGCTTTAGCAACGTCACTGAAGCAATATTTTTGGTAAATTGCGTGTTTAAAGAATTTAACATTGCAAATAAGCAAAGAAGTGGTGAGCAAACCTCATGTCCAGCCAAACGTGTACAGTCCAACCAAGCCGCCAAAAGTGCCCCGAAGGCTATTCAAACAAGTTTTCTTATTTTCAAATTTTGTATCAACATCCTAAGTATTCAGTTTAGTACATAAACCGAGGTTTGTCTAAATAGAAACGGAAGTTGGATACGCAGAATTTGCTCCGAGATATTGGGAACTGGGCGTTCTTCTGTGCAAAATTGCCTAGATAAGAAAATAAAGATAAGAAGCAAGGTTCACAACAGAAGGCTACAAAATGTCCATGAGTGAACAACAGACGGGTGAGGAGATCGTGAACGCATAAACCGCTGAGACGAAGCGGACAGGAGCGCATTAAGGTGGGAAAAGTTAACGGGCATAAAAAACAAAAAAAAGAAATTAAATTCGTATGATTGCAGCAAACAAAGGAAAAACTGGTGTAATCATCAAAACCTGGATAGACGAAAGACGCAAAAAACGGTAAGATGCCGAAGAAAACATTTATGCGAAATCGAGTGAGAGTGTATTCTTCTGCCAGAGATACGCGTTGGTTTTAAGTCGTATTGGTGGTAATGTTTTATTATAAATTGATCTAAACTTCTGTTTTCAATCTGGATTCCAGTAAGAATGAAAATGCTGTTAAATAGATGGCGTAGTGATAACGCGACTGCTTATAGACTCAATCATTGCTATAAGTTCATCTTGAGCTTCAAAAGTTTTATTTACATACCTGTTTGCCCACTCAAACGCAACAGCTGGAAATAAATGCTGCACAATCTATATTGTCTTGTGGGCGATTTTGAGAATCTTTTCTAACCAGAAACGCTCATAAAACACTATTTGTACTGACTTTATTGTTGACAAGTAACATACAATCTGCTCTGGATGCGCCGCATTTTTTGCTACATAATTAACTGTGGAATAACTTGCCCGAGGGGATCGTAACATCTCCGTCTCCATAGACATTTAAATTTCATCTGGATAGACTAGTATTGCACCAGCAAGCGGATTATGTGACCTTGTAACCAGAAAAAACGAATTCTCTGTGTGAATCGATGTCAACATCCAATTGTTGCTTGAATTTCTTCATGATGTTGTCAATTTTTTATATTTTTATGTACAAGTAGGGAGTTCAAAGTCATAAACCCCTTTTCCTTAAATACACTGACTGACTAACAGCATTAACCTAAATGTTTTCTCGAGCTTCTGAACACGAATTACCTGCGGGACCATCCATTCACGGTCAAAAGTGAATTAATTTTTGTGGATCTAAGGAAGTTTTCCTTCAGCCTGAGGTTAGTTCTCCAGTAAAACTCACTCCCGGGCGGGATTGTGAGTTCCAGTACATCAGCAGTGTTCAAGAAACAGATGGACAGTTTTTTTGAGTTAACAAGGCTTCTCACTGCCCGGCCGTCTACGGTCAGCCATAAACTTCCCGATTTCAGGACTTATACCATGCCAGTAAGTACTTGGTGAAAAATGTCTCTGCAGGCACTACAAAAGGCTATATTATATGTTGACTCTAAATAAGTAGATTTATGATCTCAACTACATAACAGTAAGCCATTAAGGACTCTGCTCTTAACTCCCAAATACAAACGTACATCTACACAATAGTCTGACTTCAGCCGGCATTTATACTGCGTCTCTGTCATAACTGGAAGAAGCGAAATCTCGCTGCATATCTTCTAGGTGTAGATTACGGGTGGGGGGGAGCAAGTTTAGTCACCGATTCATATTTCTGCCGAGAAATTTGAGCGGCATCTGAAGAACTTACATTAACTGAAAGTCGGCTTCTTAAAATGAAGTGTAAAAATGTCTGTAAGTAAGAAAATTGTTTGCACATTTTAGTATCAACGTGTGGACAACATTTAAATGGTGCTCATGCAGCAATACTGAAATGTCTATTCGGTAATGGCGTCCTCCGAAAAAATGATTTTATCACTAAATGCTACGTTAAAGCGTCTCCCTATATCCAAATTTATGGTGATTAGGGGAGGTGGGCATAAGACTTACTCAGTGGGTGATTTTTTTACCAACCATACCCTCGGCGTCCACTGCGACGCTGCATCTGCATCCGGTGCCTATGTGCCCTACGCAAATATAGGAGTCGTTCGTCTGACATTCCAAAAGTCTGTACGATGCTTTCATCTCGCCTGACCAATTCCTGAAACGGAGAGGCTCTATATGGTGTTAAACCGTTCAACGTAAGTGTTAACGTGGACACATTCCTTGATCAACTCACAAAGGCGCCTGTCCCAGAGGCACCTGACGACGCCGCGTTCGGTGGTCAGTTTGTTCTAACCCACTCATTTCCCTTATGTATGAAGTGCAATCGTCTCTCTGTTGGGGTCCATTTTCCATTTTTGTTGCCGGGGGCTTGGACAGAAATTTTTAGGAGTTTAGGTTTGTCCACTGTTTCAGCTGATGAGAGAACTCGTTTGTCAGTATTTTTTAGCACTCGTGCCAGCCCCCACATGACAGATGTCTGGCACAGACGGCTGATATATAAACTACACGAAGTGGGTGTGAATGGTAACGCACTCAAGTGATTAGCATACTTCCTCACAGGTTGAGGTAAGCGTGTGTGCATTGGTGACGCCAAAGCAAAGTGAGAAACTGTTCACAGTGGGGTTCCGTAGAGGAGCGTTCTGGGTCCCATTCTGTTCTTTACATATACCGACGATTGTCCAGATTGGTTGATCTGCAAGAAGATAATGTTTGCTTATGATGTGAAGATGTAGCGTTCGACTGAAAAACCAGACGATGCGCTAAACTTGCAAAAACTTAGATCGACTGCAACAGTGGTGTGATGAATGGCTACTCAACCTTAATTTTAGCAAATAGCTATTTACCCGATTAAAGTCTAGTTTTAGAAGGGATTTAAGGTGTAAATATCAGTATTTCCTTGGGGGTCATGAACTGGAGTTTGTAGATGAGGTAAAGGACCTAGGTGTGTGGATGACGTCCACTCTCAGATCTCCGTCTCACTGCATCAAGATAGCAAAGAAGGTCATGGGCATCCTGGGGCGCGATCAAGAGATCCTTCCTTAAGTTTGACGAAGAGCTCTTCGGTCGACTGTTTGAAACATTCGTCCGGCCGATTCTAGAATATGGTATTCAGGCATGGCGCTCCTAGACGAAGTTAGACTACACTCTCTTGGAAAAGGTGCGAAGAAGTGCGACTAAACTAGTCGGTGGGCTGAAAAGCCTACTTCATGAGGGACGGCTAACTAGGCTCAAACATTTTACGCTCTCTAGTAGACAATGTATTTTCCGACTGCGACCCTCTCCTTGTCCTGAATCCTCTGACATCCTTCCTATCGAGGTATCCTTTTTAAGTACCTTGGCGTTACTTTGTCCTCGGATCTTTAACTTCCCTTCCATGCTGTGTTTCTGTTTATTAAAGTTCGTAAACTTCTTTATTGCGTTAGTTGTTTACGTTCCTACCAAACACCTCGACCCCTAATCTGGCGATTTATAGATGCCTGGATTCTTCCTCTTATCCTATATTGTTCTCCTGTCATTTTCCTGCTTTGCTCAAAAAAGATCTTTTAATTTTAAAACAAGTCCTCCGAATGCTCTATTCTGCCGCTCGTGTTTTGCCGATGTTATCCTCCAACGGCGCTTCAGTTCGGTCAAGCGATTTGCTGGTCCGATTATAGATGACTTTGCCCATCCCTTGCATTCCGATCTTCTTTCTGCGAAGTCTTTCCCCCGATGAGCCGCGGCTACCGATTTATCTCTTGTCGCATATCGGCATATAGAGATTCTGCATTACCATTTCTGGCGCGCTATCTAACGTGTGGAGAGATAGAAGTACTGAAGCCAAGACTTGAACTCTCCACATAATAATCGTTCATGTTGTGTTAAACTTTTGCCTCTTGAATAACCTATTAGTCTTTCTCCTGCCCACAGTGAATTGAGTCAATTTTTTGCTGAAAATTTTGAATTTATAATTTCGAAATAAAGCGTACTCCTCTCTCTCTCTCAAATGTAGGGGAGAGGCATGATCACGGTCGTCAAACTCATCAAAATAGTAGTCGTCCAGGGCCAGTCGGAGTCCAATGCTCCTCCCCCGAATGATAGCATTTTTGCTGACCTTGATATGTTTAAACATCTGAACGAAATGCTTAATTCAGACGAAGAGGTAACCATTCGCGCAGCTTTCAGGATCGAAAAAAGGTGAGCGAACAGTCGGAAACTGTGCGGCCATGACCTCTGGAGATTGTTTTGGGCAGTAAAAAGGAGGCTAGTTTACTTCTGTCCAGGAAAAGATGCCTCCGAAACTCTCACAAGGAAGTTTTCCAGGCGGACTATTCCCCAGCGGGACGTCGGAAACGCCGCGAATTAGTGATGGGCCTGAAGTGGAGACTTGCAGCTGTAGGGCACGACTTGGTTATTCTCAGGGGACTAGTGGCACAGAGGAATGCGCTGTTGCTCTAGAACCAGCCAGCCATCATGATGGCAGTAGTAACATGATATTGGCAAACCCGAGACAAATCGAACGAAGCACCGTCGAATGTTTCAAACTTAAATCCTTTTACAACAACACTCAGAGTCTGTTTTCCAAGCTTGACGAACTGAGAATACAGGTAGCCTATACGCCTCCGGACGTTATAGCAATAACAAAAACGTGGCCGTCACAAGACGTCGGTGATTGCGAGGTAATACTAGCAGAATACCAGTCGTTTAGGAGATACAGGAGAGGCCGCAAGGTGGGAGAAGTTGCCACATGTGCAAAAAACCGCAACTATCTACCGACTCCCGTAGGCGGATCCCTAACAAGATAATTGTTCACTGGAAAGTATAAAAGAGATCGCCAGCGGACCAGACGTTGCCCAAAGTATGTCCTTGATTGCCGTCTCCTAAAGAAATCATTAGAGGCTCTTCTCACACAGCATGTAATATTTCCAACTAGAGGGCGTGAAGGGCAACAGGGTAGTTGCTTAGATCTCGTCTTTACCAATGATCCTGATAGTAAAGACGAGGTATACTGCCTACCTCCGCTAGGGCAAAGTGATCACGCAGTACCTTTATGGAATTATGAACTATATTCTGTCCTCTATGCAATAACCGAGACTAGGCTGAATATATGGCAAGGAAACTTTTACTAAATGAGAGGTGAAGCAACACAAATAGACCGGGATGTCTTCTTCTCCGGGAACGCCAACGAGGACTGCAATTTATTTACGGATAGGTTGCTGGATCTCATGAAGAGCCACTGTCCCTTATCAAAACATAGGACATCCAGCCGACCTCAGTGATGTACTCGAGATCTCAAAAAGGAGATCAACAAGAAAGGAAGGCTGTGGAGGAAGTTTTGCGAAAACAACAATAGTGCGGCCCTCACAGATTATAAAGACCAAAGACACAAGGGGAGGACCTAATTTTCAGAGGACAACGAGATTTCAAGAGCAATTTGTTCCACAGAGCCGTTGAAAATTCAAAATTGCTCTGCAGATATTCGCATTAAAGCACGCATAAGAGGAATCCGATTCACCTAATGAGGGATGATGACGGTTTGGAGATATCAGACAGCACAAACGAAGCGGAGCATTTTTCCCAGTTCATTCAAGTTGATTTCAAAAAGGAAGCATTTTTCACACCGCATGCTGCTGGGAGCATGGGAGACCCGACTTCTGAAAATAATTTATTTAAAGAATGGGCAATTTCTGAGGGATTAAATGGCTCGAAGGGATGCAAATCTCAGTCTGACATCAATCTGCGGCAAATTGACAAAGAAAACAAACAAAAAGGAGTTGATGACTTATGTGGAAACCAACAGTCTCTTGTTGAATGCACAATACGGCTTTCTGAGTGGAAGATCGTGTGTAACGAACTTGCTACACATGCAAAGCCGGACAAGAGCACTGAATGAAAACACACCGTGAATTTGGCCTACATCGCTTTCCGGAGTGTTCCGTACCAGCTTCTTATGTACAAATTCAGAAACGTGGGCGTCGACGGAAAACTTCATAAGTAGATCGAGAATTTCCTCGTTGGTCGTTTCCAAACTGTCTGCGCAGAACAACAACAATCAAGGAGCACATTCATAGAGAGTGAAGTCCCATAGGACTCAGTGTCCAAATCGACCCTTTTTCCCTTGTTCATCAGTGACTGTGTTGAGGAGTTTGACGGTGACTGTTCCATGTTCACAGATGATATTAAAATCTGGAAAGTCATCCGTGGTACTGCCGACGAGAAAAACTTTCAAGAAAATCTTTGTGGGTTGGACGAGTGGTCCTACAAATGACCCTTGTCCTTCAATTTGAAAATATGTATAACATCGCTTCTCGGGAATAGAAATTGGGTCCATAATACGTGACCATACTGTCTAAACGGGATTCCACTCAGAGAAACAGAAAATTTGAAGGATCTGGGAGTTCGGAATGCAGACACCTCAAAGCCTTCTGAGCTATAATCAGCATGGATTTTTACCTGGACGATCGTGCGTAACTTGCTACTTAGCATTCCTTAATTTAATCACTTCTTTTCGTAGTGAACAGCAGTCAGTGGTAGTTATCTACTTCGATCATAACAAAGCCCTCGAAAAATTGCCACATAGACGTCTTTTGGTAAATTTGGAAGCTCTTGCAATCCGGCCGCCTCTGCTCGGCTTCATCAGGTCCTATCTGCCAACCGATATCAGAAAGTCATGGTCGGTAATAGCTACTCAACTTTAAGGCACGGTTCCGGGCCCGCTATTCTTCCTTCTTTACATCAATGATATTTCGACCGAATTCAGAAATTCGCAAAATTTTATCTATGCCGATGACCTCAAGTGTGTTTACTCGTATTCTAAGGACACCGCAAACGTTTGTACTGAAAAAATTAATGCCGATTTACTACGCTTCAGCAGATGGGGTTCAGCATGGCAGATGGAGTTTTCATCATCCAAGTGAAGTTTCATGTCTTTTGGTCCTGCCAAACTACCTGGTGCCCTAATTTTTCAGAATAACCCACTCTCAGAATGTCTTACCATAAAGGACCTAAGTTTCAATTATACAAATAAACTTGCTGTATCACCTCATGCAGATAGAACCTCCGCCAAAACCGCGCAGATATTTGGATTCATATCGCATAATTTCTTCCTTCCGGAAATGAGGCTTAGACTCTATCAAATGTTTGCTCCTCCAGTCCTCGAATACTGATGTCCTTTCTTGGTTAAATGAACGCTTGTGACCGTAATAAGATCGAAAGTGTTCAGAGGGTTTTCACTCGGAAACTGCTATGTAAACTAGCATCCAATATTTCTTATACTCATAGATTTCAGCTGGCGACCATTAAGTTCTTGTGGGTAAGAAGACTCTAAGCTGGCCTCTGCTTCTTTTTCCCCATCAACTCTAGCTCCAATCTTCCACTCATTAACATGCTCACCCCGAAAGATCGGTGTTATGTCACGCGCAATTCCTCCATGATGATTCCACCGCCTCTTCGTACTACATCTAAGCGCTGCCTTCTTTTTGCTTTCAAATATGCCTTTCTTTGGAAGAATCTTCCGCCAGGAATTAAGTCATCGCCTAAGTTACCTGTATTCGAGTCAAAATTACGCAAACACCTTACGCCGGAAAGTATAAAGGCACTTTAACAGTCTCATTCCCGAACACTCAGTTTCTTGACTTTGAGAAAGGTCCTCCTGGGAGTTAGTGATATATCCTGTGGAAAGCCTCACTTGTCTGTTTAGAATCCCCTGTTTTGAATTGGTCATAAAATCAACTGCTATTTAAGCAGCTCAGCGGTGATGGTGTATGCGCAGTGCACCACAACTTCTGACAATATCCCAAGTTGTAAGAAGTGCGACGACAGTTGGTAGGACTATTTAATCTGTATAGAATAATGAAGAAAAGTTGGTAGCCGGACGAGGGTGCATCCGGCGCTGCCGAAGGCGCCGTCTGCCAAAGCGACGTGCCGTGTGTCGCCAAAAGTTGCTGCCGCAAGATTGGAGGTATCGCTGCAGATTGTTTACATCGGTGGTTTAGACTGTGTCCGCCATGTAATCAATAAACTAGAGTAGTTGCGTTGATTGGCTCAGAGCCCACGCTAGTGTAATGACAAGCCTCGCATTGTGCAGTGGAATAATCGACCAGATAGATGATGGAGAAAAACTAGCAGTGGGACAAATCGAGGCCGGGCGGACGTGTGTGCCAAAGCAGGCCGTCGCTAGGGCGTAGGTGCAGGCGCTAGCGAGAGGCGCGATGTTGCCATGGTGGCTCTCCACAACACGATCACTACTCCCCCCACAGCAACGATTTTCGCGGTTTCTGATGTCATTTCCTCACTTCGACCTCCAGCGGCCTGTCGACGCTCACGGCGGAACCGTATGTATTCGCCGCCTACTGGTAGTTTGGTCGTACCTCCCTTGCCCTCTCTCTGGCTAGGCTCGAAGCGGACTGTGATCGATCGCGTCTGGGTTCCTCTCGTCTCCCCATTTTGACGCGAACAGTCTCATTCAGTGTATAAACTCTGCCCTGACGATGGCTGTTTTGAATACCTTATACAATACCACACACAGGTCAGTCCTGTCTGACACGTATAGTTACTCCTCATGGCTGATATTTATTTCCGTTAATAATGCGTTATACATTGCCACATGCAGGCTGGTCCTACCGCAATTTGTCCTTTTATGAGCAAGTTTTTTCTCCTGTAAATTCAATCCCATCATTTTTAATGCTAAGGTGGAGTTTTTTTCACTGCTCACTCATCATTTTTCTTAACAGACTACTAATTCGGGAACTATGAATTGCATATTGTACAGACTCTGCATACCTCGTAGAAAATTCATATGAAAATTTATTTTTACTTGCTTTGATGGGACTCCGATGGGTCTTTAATAAAACCCAAAGCGAACTCAGAGAACAAACAAACATCCCAGGAAAACAACACGCACCTCTCTAGGGTCAAAAAGCCGAAGGCCACATACATACACGCAGACCAGCTGAAGAAGAGGGCCAGGGGGCCTACGAAGGACCGCCGGAGGCTTCCAACTATGTTGAACAATCAAGATATCGGAACGCCTTCTGGACCGAAACCAAGCCGAAATATTCAAGAGGAGGCTTTGAAAGAAACTGAGGTTAGCTTTTTTGGACGAACAACACGGAAACACAGAAGAAGTGTTATCGACACGAAGACGAACGAATCGTAGGCGGATCTGAATTTCGCTAGCCCAATAGCTAGTTCATCCGGAGCCAGCGAAACAAATAGACCGGAAAAGAATGCACAGTTAGTCGAAAGATGCGCGACGACAACGGATGCTAGATTCGGTCGCAAGCAAGTAGTTTAAAAAGCAGTACCCGAATCAACGGCAACAATTCCAAAGGGGAGAGATGAACGTGACTTCGATCTTTTTCAAGTGTATGCGAAAACTTTGTTAAGAGACGGCGAGTCACCTAATATTCTCAAAACATTCCGAATAGGGAAGAATCAATCAGCGTCCGGTCCCAATTCCGGGCCTCGATCCCAAAAGTCGTTTTGGAGGCTGAAGCACAGGCACAACTCCTGTAGCAGAGAAAATTATCTCTGTGGGGTCCGCTTCACGAAGTTTTTTTTCAGCCTGATTTTGAGTTAAAAGAGCGAATGAAAATGAGAGAGCTGATGACGGAGCTGGAAAAGCGTAAAAGTAGCGGCGAAACACACCTACAAATCATGAAAGGACAAATAATTCAGGTCAAAAGGACATTTCTCTAGCCGAAGACCGACATTCTGACAGCCTAACCAATGTTGAGGTGCCAATTCCTGAGGCGGTGGGCACCAGTGGTCGCTGTCTAGAAACCTGTTAAAGGAACTTTTAGGGTCTTTTCAACAAGCTAGATGAACTCAGACTACTAGTCTCTGAACAGAAGCCTACATAATTGTTCTAACAGAGACATGGTTTACTGAGGAAATAAGCAGCAGCAAAGCCAGAATTGGAGGTTACCAAGTGTTCCGTTGTGACAGATTTCAACGTAGAGGAGAAGGCGCAAAGATTTATGTGTCAAATGAAATTCCGTGCTGTCAGCGAGAAATATCTCATGTGGCACCGCGAAATTTTGAAATAATTTCATGCAGGATATGTATCAAACAATTACCGACACTTAGCCTGCGTGTTGTCTATCGGCCTCCCAGCTCGAATAAAATCGTCGATATGGAATTACTTAGTGCACTGGAGTTGTTATGTAAGTAGGAGAACCTACTACTTCTGGGTGACTTTAAGGCTCCAGGAATAGATTGGGAAATCCCCATAACAAGCGCCCCATCCACGTCATTTGACCACAAACTACTACAGCTCTCCCTAAATGAATACCTCATTCAACGCATAAAATTCGAAACAATACTGAGAGAAGGACAACGATTTAACTGCTCAGATCTCATACTCAGTAGAGAAGAAGGAGTCATCATGGAAGTAAATCCACAACCTCCACTCGGTTTCAGCAATCATATTGCTTTTACCTGCGTGCGCTCTCTCCTATCGAACCAACAACCAAGAATAAAGAGGCGCAGAAATATTTGCAAGGGTGACTTTAACGCAATGAAACGTACTCTTTTGACGGAAACCTTGCCAGTCAACATGGAAAATTCAGAAGAATTCTGGCAGTAGTTTTAGGGAATTATAGAGCGTCTAATTGACCCCCATTGTCCAAAAAAATAACAAGTCCGTATGCTCGACCGCTGTGGATCATTCCGATGACACAAAAGACCATGAAGAAGAAACAGAGGCTGTAGAAAAAGCATTTACAACAACAAGATCCAAAAACATTCGCCGAATATAAGAAACAGCGCAATGAGTTCCGCAAACAAATACTGGTTGCTAGAACTTCCTTGGAGCGTCGATTGATGGCGGAAACCATTGCATGTCCCAAGAAGTTTTATAAGTACATCCGCAGTAGGAGAAAACATAGGGACGAAATTGCGTGTCTAAAGGATAGTCCTGGAACCTTATTAGTTGAAGGGCCGCAGAAAGTGCGATCACTGTCTCAGTTTTTTTCAATCGGTTTTTACGGGGGAATCCTTAGAAGACAATCGGCAGTTTGAAATGGGCCGAGACAGCCGGGATCTTCAATTGCGCCAAGATACTGCCGTCATTGAAACTGCTGCCTTTTCCGTCGAAGACTTAAGACGTGTCCTCAGTCAAATAAGACTAGATAAGTCTCCTGGGCCCCACAAAATTCCCCGGCTGATATTTAAGGAACTAGCAGCGGAGCTGTCAAAGTCTCTTTCGACTCTCTTTGAGCTGTCAGTGAGAATAGGAAGACTACCCTCACAGTGGAATACAGCTAACCTCGTTCCCTTACAAAAGAGAGGCAGCAGAATGGCAACAAGCAGTTTCAGGCCTGCAAGCTCAACTTTCCTCTCATGTAAAACGATGGAGGTTCCAGTAAAGAGCGCTATACAGAAATTTTGCGAAGAAAATAGCACCTTGCAGGATTTTCAGCATGGCTTTCAGAGAAGACTTTCTTGACTCTCAAATCTGCTAGCTTGTCTGGAGATCTGGACCAGGCCTCGAAAAGAAGGTTTTGAGGTCGATGTCGCGTACATCGATTTACGCTAAGCTTTCGATACTGTTCCGCACCAACGTCTTCTTAAACTAAGCGCCATCGGCACCCAGGGAGATCTTCTAAACTGGATAACGGCGTTTCTGGTTGGTCGGAAACAATGTGTCTGTATCGGAGATAATATTTAATTTAATTTATTAAATGCCAGTTTACAAGCATTGTCAAGGGAAGCGATTAAACACAAATCCGACCAGCAGTGAAAAAAACTCCTGAAAAATAAAAATATAGTTGATGGTGGTTTTCATGGTTTGGAGGGTTCAGGAAAAAAAACTGCAGGTGGTTGATTTTCGACCGTCAAGAATGGGGGGGGGGGAGGAAGGGGTGGTTGCACGGTATCGGAGATTATCGGACGTCAATTCCTTTCATGAAGTTGGGGATATTCAAAGTAGAGGCGTTGAGGAACAGCTGGTGAGACCGGCCATAGTGTTCAGAGACCACAAACGCCATCGCTACGGTAGAGTCGATCAGTGGATTCAGAACCCAAAATTTGTGGAAGCTTTTCTGAATGCAAAAATCGAGTACTAGTTCTCTTAAATAAAGGATAATTTTGCAGAGTTTTCACACTCATTGGTAGTGTATTCCAAATAGCACTTACATTTACAGAATAGAACCGACGATATTTAACAGCACGTGCCAGAGGCAGAAATAAGAAAACCTCACGGTGACTGTTACGTCGTGAATGGATACGATGTCTTACTTTGAGAACATGTTTCATTGTACCTTTCACACCATCTTCGTGGTCACTCGATGAATCTACGGGCAAAAATGTCCAGACTGAATCTTGGCTTTGAATTTTCACGCAAAGGGTAGTGGAGAAATGGAATGATCTGCCTCAGTCAGTCGTGGAGGCGACGTCCATGCAGCTCTTGAAGAGACGCTTTGATGATCATTTGTGTCCCCAGATTTCCTTCGACAGTCCGAATCTGAACTAACTACCACCCCCCCCACCCCCGGAGATGTTTCCTCTGAAACAATGCTACTCAAATGAATCCAGTATCGTTTAAATAGCGAATATTTTTATTGTTCGTATACAGTTGTATCTAACCAGCTGGCATGCAATCAATAGGCTTTTCAAAGGCCTCGCCTATTATGATTACCAAATAAACTGAAACAAACTGGATTTTATTTATTTATTTTGCGCGATGTCGTAATGCAGCTAAGGCCCCAACTCCAATGTTGTATGCCATCAGGCGAGCCTTTGCTGTTTCTGATGAAGACTGATGCCCCAAAATCTTTGGCACGTTTTGAAGGTCGCAGGCTGCATATGCAATCCAGACTTGGAGACTGTGGGCGCAGTAGGTAGTTCACTTTTAACTAGGGACTCTGTTAAACACAGCGAATAGCTGAGAGAAGTTGATGGTTCGTTTCGGTTGGCTGCGTCGTTACTACCCCATTGTTATGGGTATCCGCGTCTTTGCACTGAGCGTTTCGACAAACTTTCTTCTTTGGCCGTTTTGTGGTTTTGCTCTTTGCTTTGGCTAATTAACTCTAACGATTTCAGAAGCCTATCTTATAAGTACGGTTTCATTGCCAATACCGAAGGCAATAACTCCGAAGAGTCAGGCAAGTGGAAACAGTCCAATTTGGAATACAGAATAATACCGTTGTGCACAGTCGAGTTCAGTTGACTAAAGAAGGAGTAACGAACTCAGACCCATAACTTAGAGCACGCTCATCGTGATGGGATGAACTATCGAGTAGAAAGATCGATCACAACCTTTTAGTAGCGATCAGGCGTGTCAGAAGTAATGAAGTCCAATAGAGGAAACCGGATACGTAAAGTTTTTAGATTAACTAGAATATATACATGCGGAATCTGACCGATAAATTATTAAAATTGACTTAGATAACTGTCAATGACAATTCTTCATTAAAAAGAGGGATGATAGAGATACGAAAAATTAAGTAGCGGGTCTAAAATATTTTACAAATACATGCATACTGAGTAGAACAGAGGAAGTAATTGTTGTCTACTTCCTTTAGATCGAAACGACCATATCGTACTGTTCTGTTGACGTTCACTCTCCGAGTAACCAAAAAGACCTCCAGGGTAAAAAATGAACTGGGCCTGGTGATTTCAAAGAAACAAAGGCCGAGGCAAACAACATTGACTGGGACTAAGGCTGTGAAAGCATGGAATGTTTAGAGGGTTATTGGAAACTTTCCTCAAAACCACTGTTTGGCATCACAGAAGGGAATGGAGAGCAGACTCAAGTGGCTGACAAGACTTCAAAAAGAAAAGTGAACAAGATGCTGATGTGGTGGGAGAACATTCTCGCCGAACGGAACTACGTGTCAATTAATGTTCAAAAAAACAGGGGCTCCGGTTCGAACGACCTATTCCTCAGAAAAAGGTAGGACATAGAAATAGACCTATTGAATCTTTCATGTAGAATCGAAGATTAGCAACGGCTGAATAAGACTGAGCACACAAGACCGTAATCTAATTCCTTACTCAGAGTTTTTGAAAACCTAGAAATCCGCAAAGAGGAGTAAAACAGAACACCTCTCGAATTTTGAAGCCAGTCTTTGACAAAAGAACAAAATTTTCCCTCCCACCTACGATTTTGGGAAAGACCTACTAATTGAGACTGTGTTCTACCTAAACGACTGCTTATGAAGATCTGCTGGCGGCCTCAGGTTACAAACCGACAAACTTACTGAAGAGTCAACCAGACTGCTACATGTACTTTAATAGCCGTCGTTTGGAACTCGTGTCTGCCTGACGATTGGAAATCTGCGTGGATGGTACCGTCTAAAGACAACGAGGGCAAGATCTCCGCAGACGGTTGTAGACCAGTCATGTCTACTTCGCTATTGTGGAAAACTATGGGAAGAACAATTAAGTAAGAGTTAAAGCGTTTCTTGGAACAGCATAATTTGATATGCGACGCCTAGGACAGTTTCCGTAGAGGTTTGATACTGGACTCGAACAACCGATCTAGGGAATACAGTGCATCTTGTCAATATCGACTTATAGGATGCACTCTCTAGTGCATCAGACCAACGCTACACATATAAACTCAACCAAACAGGCGCTAGGTATAACATCCTGAGATGGGTTGGCGCCGCTTGGTGGGCCGCTCTCAAGTCGTTCATATCGGCGACCAGCAGTCAACAAAGGCGGGCGCTTGAGAACGGTGTTTCACAGTACTCCCCTTTTAAATTTTCTCTGTCTGCTTTCAAAGACGTCAAGGACTGCGTCAGAAAACTAGACTGTGAAGTCCTTAAGTTTACCGTACGCCACTCAGAAAAAAAGCAAAAAAAGCACTTGGAGAAAAGCCTAAACCAAAAGGATAAATGACCGAGTCACAGACTCTTGCCGTTCAGCCTGGGAAAAAAAGATACATTTGAGCCAACGGAACAGCAGGGTTTGCCGTTTGAATTAAGTACAGTGGAAGTATCGGGCACTCGAAAGGACATGGGCGCGATAATCATGTCAGCATTCGAATAGTCACCTCGGTACTCAGAATCGACAAAATTCATAATTCATAAATGTTTTGGTAACTTTTGAATAACTCATACTGATCCAACTGTGAAAACCTCGGCGCCTCCGTGTAATTCGAACCCACGCAGTAAGGGGAAGGTTTAAGCACAGCCAACGCTCTAACCACTTGAGATAAGAGGCCCCGCCGGACGACGCGAGTTTAGCCATATTTGGGTCAAGTTACCAGCCCAACCTACTGCAACTTCTGGAATCCGCCAAATCTGATACAGCAAGTAGACTGCCCAAGCAGAATTTCCTAAGTAATTAACCTAGAATCCACCAAATGACTACCAGACTCACGTAATTCATAGATGTGTTGGCAGATTTTGAATACTTCATATTGGCCCAACTGTGATAAACTCGGCGCCTTGGTGGGATTCGAACCAACGATGTAAAGCCAAAGGCTTTAGTACAGCCCACTGTCTAAGCACATCGTTCGGTGAGGCCTCCTAACTCAAGTGGTCAGAGCGTTGGCTGCAAAAAGCCTGCCCCTTACTGCGTGGGTTCGAATCCCACAATTGAGTTAATATGAATGTTCATAATATCAACCCTGTACATTGTTACGCAGGCTTTCCCAACGCCTCACGATGACTGCTCCAATAAAATCGTTTGAACATTGGTGCTGCCACGACTGGGATTTGCCACTCAAGCAGGGCGACTTTGGAGCGTTTAAATCCTCAGCTTCGTTGTAGAAGTTCAGAAACGTGTAGCCCATCCAGATAAACGACTGGGCTCACTGCTCTATGAAAAACTGCACTTTGATGTAGGTCATTTTCCTTTGAGTCAAAGGCAGCTAGGACGTTACCTGATACAAAAACTGCGCGTCATGTGCAGTCAGGGCCGTTGCTTTGTACGACTTGAATTGTTTGGTCTTAGAAGCACAACGGACCTGAAGGAACACTAACCTAAATTATTTGTGATGGGGACGAAGAAGGATAAACGCTAGTTATTCTCTTCCAACAAGGTGGTTGACGCATATAAAGAGCTGCCTGCGGATGCCACTATATCTACACATGTAGACGCCTTAAAGAGGAAGCTGGGACAGGATAGTATTGCACACGTAATACCGTCAGTGCATATATAATGTGGGCCTACATTACGATCAACTTTGACTTGACGTCTCATGCTAAAAATTAATTACCGTTTAAATGTTACTTTGCTCGTTTCGGTATTGCATATTCCTGGAATTTTTTCACTGTCTTTAATTCACTGCAAATAATCGTTGATTTACACATTGGGGATTGGCGACAACTGACACCATACTGCTATCACTTCGGAAGAATTCTGCATTATACAGCGACTACTATTCATACGTTTACAGGCGATGCTAACGCAGGAAAATGCCGGACTTTTTTACGGTAGTTACTTTTTCAGTTTCCGCATGTTTCTGATGTTCCATTTCCCGCCTTTTGTAATATACGTTGGTTGATTGTATCAAATAGAGTTCAGTGGTGCACGCCTAAAATTCTCTCAAGTGAATTGAACTTAAGGCAGACAGGTAATTTAATTCGTAATTTAATTCTGTGACAGTGATCAGCCTTCGTAAATACAGAAAAATGAGGAGCGAGGTGTAAACCTTGACAGGAGGGGCGTTAATTCGTTAAAATAACTGAATACGAACTTGGACCACAACTAATTCCAAAATGTGTTGTGCTCTCAGCCTTTAGAACAGGTAAGTCAAAAGTGTGCACACTAAAAGATCGGAAAACAAGTAGAACATACGCAAAATATAATGAGGGTATTGCCCCACAATACCTGATCAGTACGGCTAAACGTTTACGATGAGCAGTGGGGCATGAATGTCCGAACTACAGGAGGCTTTCCCAGAAGGAAAATGGGAAAATTACACTGGAGGAAACTGAGTGAAATCTAAGAAAACCTCGGGTTTGGGTATCACAATTGCCCCAAATGGTTGAGGTGACCTAATGCCAGTTCTCTGCATGGAAAGGTCTGTGGAAGATTGATTGGAAATTGCGAACTTTTCAACTTTTCTAGAGGGGTGTATAGAATTTGGATCAAGATTACTTCGAGCGTTTTACTACAATCCTGATTGACATATACAGAGTGCCGTATACAGTGCTCGCGTTTTTGGGGTAAGGGCGCTCCATGTTCACCTTGATATTAGTATCCAGAGGCCGCCGTTATAAAAGCAGTAATTATTTGATTTATTATGTGAATTTTTCTTGCCTTCAATGAGTCTTCAAAGATTTTGTAGTGTAAACTTCTTTACTATATTTCCTAGAGCTCAGTTTCTCGTCTCGATTTATCGAGTTATCACCTGGTCTGTTCAATAACGGTTGTGTTACACCGGACTTGGCTGTTAAAGGGTATCTGTCTGTGGCCTTCTATCTTTTAAACATACTTTGGTTTTACGACGAGCACTAAAATGCCTTCTTGGATTTCATACTCACTCGCGTGCCAAAAATAAAAAGGGGTTCAGAATTCACCAGATTCCGAATAATCCCTGTATTTTGGCTTCGGGCTGACAATACTCCGTGCCCTATCTCGATCACTAAACCAGCAGCATAATAATTTTACAGACTTGCGCAAGGCAAACGTAAGGGCCAAGTTCGATTTAACGACACAAACAGCATGGCAGAGCCCAACATTATGCTACTAGAGGATTTAAACGTTCTAATGTTACTCACCGGAAGAGCAACAGCTCAAACAATTTGTTTTACTCAGTCAATAACATTTACTCAGAGAGTCATTAACCATTGTTTGACTTGGTTACTGTTTTCGTCTGGTCTTTAATTGTTAAGCATAAAGTGTATTACTTATTGCTGACCTCCTTTCCAAATAATCACGGCTGAGCGCGCACACAAGTGGACGACTCTTCAGCAGTAGTTTAGTAGATTGTTGTCGTACGCATAATTAATTCCGATGTATGTACATGAGTAATATACAAGGCACTATTGTTGGTCAAAAAACAAAACTAACGATTCAGCGGAAATCTGACATTTTTGTGAAATTTTTAGGACGAAGGGATTGTAAATATTTAAGTTACTTTCCGATTTTACGAAAATTCACAGTCTACTCTGGTTGAAGTGCAAAAATGTTCATTTCGGCCCAACGTACGTCGTGGCACGTGCCACGCACTCATGTACGCGAAAGGTGGAAACACCCTCGCACTCAGCGCAAACCGTCTACTGTCTGCCAAGAACCCATGTGGCCGCCGTTTTTGTCTAACGCACCAGCAGACTAGCCCGTTTGAATGACTGGCCTGGTAATACTACTGATGTGTACATGTGAGGACTATCTCAGACGCCAGAAAGGGGGTTTATATTGAAAATATTCATAAATGTCGTCGGTTAAGGGAGGCTCTAGTCACTCGTTCTATTCTTATACGCATGACGTTGGTTGAAGTGAACCAAATTTGTAGTTTATAGTCTTTTGTTACATACAACTGTTAGGCGAAATGCAAGCAAAAGCTGAGCGCACGGATGTTTCGCTTACTGTGCGTCAAAATATAATGGCTTGCCGTGATGCGGCCGTATTCCGCACATGCTCGGCCATACAATGTTTTGAGAGTTGTTTCCGATTTTATACATTATGAAAATCTTCATTTAATGGACCTCATAGTACCTAGCTTTTGGGTTCTTGTGGAGCAAGTGTTCATAAAGACCTTTCGAGCGAAAATGGTTAGATCCCTATGCGGTCTCGAGGGAATAAAATGTCGTTTCGAAGGCCTCAAGCCTCAAATGTCCCTTCTGTATCACTGGTTTTTACTCATATTGATACAATACCTTGTCACATATCACTTAAATAGACTGAACGCTGATCAGTTAAATGTGATCGGCTAATAAGTGATACAGAAATTCAAATGTTCTGATGAGTTGGATTTACCAACGTGCCCACTTAAAACGGCACAAGAATACCTTAAGGCACTTTCTGGCAAATGCGGACATTAAAATAAGGGAGATCGTAAGATTCAGAAACACATTTCCAAAAACGGTCCAACAGCTTTAAAAATTCCACGAAGACGCTGTTTAATAAAAACACTTATCCAAAATTCACCAAATGTTTAACTGACCAATCAGCCTTCAAACCACAAGGAAACTCCCTATGTATCATAAGAAAAATGTTTGCCAAGAAGAGACAAATTTTTGAGCATTCATAGATCTAAAATTCATTTTTACCGCGTCAAGTTCTCTTAGTGTCTAGACTGCCGATCCCAATATTCCACTTTAAAAGCTGTAATTTATTTGGTTACTCCGATAGGTCTTGTGGGACTTGCGTCTGTCACAAGACCGACTGTAGACTTTAGACGTTGTGCTTCGTGGGCTCCTTGAAGTGTGAAAAAAGCTGTATCGTTCTAATTTTTCGACATTAGTGCAGTCCTTATGTTAAAGAGCCTTCTACAGAACAGTCCTTACACTTAGAAAATGTGAGACATTTTAAGCATGCATTTTCTGAATAATATTTAAGTGGTCGAAGGCTTCAACTAGGTGAAATTTAATGACGTCATCATAGTTAATGACATTTAACTTCTTCCTTCTGAGAAATAGTTACAAGACTTCGCGGTACATATATCAAAATTAGTTACAATTTCAGTTGGTCGGTTTTATTTCGATACCTTTATAGGTCTTTTTATGTTGAAAAATTATGTCTTAATTAGATATCTTCAAATTAGACAACTTTATTTACTTACGCATCAGTCTACGATCTAAAGTTTGAAAAGTGCTCAGCAGAATCAATAGAGCAGTTTGGTCTACAACGGATCTTAGAATAGGGAGAGAGACGCCGTATAAGTTATGACGGCCAGTAGAAGTGAGTGCAGCTCTTTAATCGACTGTGCTAGTAGAAATGCGCAAGGACTTATTGTGGTTGGGCGGCTTTCATCAATCATGTGACGGAATTCGCTCGTGCCGTTGTACCTTAGAGCTCCCTTTTAAGCCCAACCAGTAGACTTGCAGTGACGCGTAATATAGGCATAATAATAATACCGACAAAGACAAGAAATAGTTTAATGGCCTTTTTTGGCCTATTGGCCGTCGTTAGCCAGTCATATCCAACCCCGCGGTGTAGAACACCTGGGGTCCGATCTCCGACTTGTTGGTTGGAAGTCTAACGCCCCTTACCAGTGGGCCACGGGCTCGTTGTCCTGTCGTTTGCGATCGGGAATATACATTGGTTGGGGGACGCTCACCTATCGTGTTGCGGAACTCTCTTGTCGCGTTTCGCCTTGGGATTTTCTCACTAGCCTTTGTCTTTGTCGGTAATGTTATTCTGCCTATACTACGCACCTCTGTAAGACTGCTGGTTGGGTTTGAGAGACGACCCCAAGGCACAACGGGGCGAGCAATTCCCGTAACACGATCGGTGAGCGCCTCACAACTTAGTATTTCGTCTTACCATTACCCTTTGCCTCAAAAAGTATTTGTACTTACTGAAGATGAGTGACCCTTCTTTTTGATTTGCTATTTAAACACTTCTAAAAATGAATAATTTTTCGGTTTTAAACAAACCATACTAAGGGCTTAGGCTATGGCAGATTACGAAGGACTTAGAAAAGAAGTGTTTTATTCCGTCTACATCTATCAAGCGCATCACTTCAATTACTAATTTATCTATTCTTTCTATCCTATAATAAAATGAAATTTGTCAATCAGCATTAAATTATGGCTACACTTCTAATTAAGAAGCTATGTTTCTTGCCAAAAATGAAATAAATTCATAGCGGCAGCGAACTTGGCCAATTGGAAATTGAAAATGAAGTGACATAAATGTCTAACGTGGTCTTTTATCTCATAAAAATGATGCACACCACCCAGTCATGAAAAATCATTCTACGGTCTTCTAATTTTTGGTCAAATTCTGACAAAGCGGTCTTCGTTCCTCCATTTTTTGTAGTTAAAAGAATAGATAAAAGGTGTGGAAAACGTTTGTAGCATGAATTACTTTGTGCAGCCGCTGAAAACATTGATATGCGAACTGCAATCTGCTGGTTGTGATGAAAGTTACGAACAGATCTTGCATGAAATCTGGCCAAGGAGGAATGACCCTTACCAATCTGAAATCAGGTAGGCATCGATGTTACTACAAAACTAAAAAGAACCAGCTCAGCCTTGCTGAAAATTCTTGAGACCCAAGTTGACACATTTTTGGAAAAAAATAAGGCTTTGATGTTGGATACAACACCGGACAGCCCTTCTCAAGCGGACAGCGATCTTACAAATGTGATATGTTCTAAAGAGTAAGTTAAGTTGTCTCCGGTATTCTTCCAAAGATAATCTGCAGAAAGTTTTGTTGAGTACGAGAGCACGGTCGAGTTTTTGGACTCCCGCTTTTATTTCCCTGCTAACTTTATCCGTAAACTTGTGTCGACAATCAACGTTTTAGATAACTGGTTACAATATATGGAAGATGTTGAATAATGACAGTTGATATCATTAATCCCGAATGGTCGAAAGATACCGGGAGGCTGTTTTATCGACGCTAACACAGGTGACAACTGCCAATCATTTTTCTAGACGAAAAGAGTGAATTCTCCCGCATTTGTGGGTGCCAGATCAGATACTTATATCTTCAAGTATAAAGTAATTAGCACAAAATCTTATTGGTAACGGACACTGATCTTAGATTAAGCAAATTTCTCACTGCAGTTCACCAAAGTTACTTCCTCTGGCCACTCGAAGTCTGAGTTCCTACAAATTCGAAGAATCAAGAGAAAAGTAACGTTGCAGTACGACACGTATAATTACAATAGTAATCTGATAATAACGATATCTCAGTATACCCTGCAAACTTTAAGGGATGACCGAATGCTTTAATAGTAATTCAACAACTTTTGGATTTTTTGCCGCCACAGGTTTTCCACCTTTCACAAAGATATCAGGGAGAATCTTCGCGCTGCCGTGGACTGCATATTAAGAGAAAACCAAGAAGAAGGACAACGAGAGAATGATGAAGGAAGTGCTCATAGCAGCCGAAACTCATCTGACTCCGAATCAACAACCCTGGGAACCATTCAGGCTGATATAGCTTCACTAGCCGCTACGGAAACTGAAAGCATCGATCGGATTTCCGGTCTTAGCGGACCCCTCTATGATTCATGCACCGTAGACGCGCCACAAGAGAACCGACAAGATAGCGTGGTTGTTGAAGAGCGTTCCTCATTGACTGAATCTTCTGTTAATGAAAGAACCCGTCAAACCAGCGTTGCGGAATCATCCTTCTCCGGATCCATGACACAGGTAACCAGTTTCTCTTGAGTGAAAGCAACATTTCTCTTGCATTAACTGATTTTTCCAGTATTCGATCTTCGCGAAAACATAGCTCCTTTGAAACAATTAATAAAGGAAACTGCGAATTTATTGTGTAAATATTTACTCAGGAAACGTTTACTATCATGCTCGAGTAGGAATGTCGTCATGTCCCTCCGTGCGTGCTAGAATCTCGGCAATAATATCTGTCACACGAAACCAGCGCCTGTCAAAGTTGTATGCGTAATTATGTAACTTAATTAAACCTGACCAACCCCGTAGTTTTGGATAATTTATTTTGACCTTAAAAGTGTGGCTGAGTGGTCATTTAAGCCGTCATGGTATTACTCCAAACTCCTTATAGAGATTGCTAAGTTAGGGACAGTTTGACTATTTGACAAGTTGCTCTTTACGTCCCCAGCGGGTCAGGTGGGGAGTGCGCTGGACCAGCACAGGGGCTAGATTAGGGTGAGAGGACACGTTAATCCGGCTGAGCACCAATAACAAGTGCCGCACATGAGGGGTTTGGCGGCACACCTCTGTGAGGTCTACGCCGTGCCAGCCACTTGCGCCATATCACGGTATCAGATGGCTGACTGACTGGACAGTGAACTGGTGTCTGGGAGGGGGATGGCGGAAAGCTAGGTCGACTCTGGAGACTCCATCTCCAAACGCACTCAGCGCATATTCTCCACTTTAAACTAGTCCGATGCGCTAGAAGTCATGACGTGGATGGCTGTCACCTGACGGGATAACTGTGTCCTCTCGGGTTTGGTAGTCAGGCTGCTGTGGCTCCTCCCTAAAGTGGCCGCAGTGACACTCATTCAGGTGGGATCCGAGTCACTCCCTTTTATGTTTCCATGTAATCCTGGTCTTTCGTGCGTCGACGGGAGTGTGCTGCACGCGTAAGGGGGCTGTGTGAGTTTGTAGACACTGCCCCGATCCTGCCGCCAGTCTTCCGGACTCTGTCTTAATACGGGATCAAGGTGGGTGAGGGAGGAGAGAGCACGGTAGATGCAGCTCAAGCCTACTATCATTATAAGCTGATTTGCGCAGAAATCACCTTCCCTGCGTCCTGTATACTGTAGGCCACACGATGAACATCATCGTTCACGATAATCGAATTATCAAAAATTAACCACAACACTAGACTTAGGCTGACAGTAAAACTCATTATCCGTCATATCTTGTCTTTTTTGCGATTCCTCCACACGACACGTCTTCAAAATTCCCTCTGTCAATGCATTTTGTTGTTTCAAGTCGGAGCTACAACTTCAGTAAAGTTACTCGTCTAATCATTTGGAATAGCATGGTCGTTCCATCATCCACTCCCTTACCAACAGATTTTTATGGAATGAATAAGAACAGTCTCATTTTTAAGACTGTCCATTGTGGAGAAGTGTATTCAATCGCAGCATGCGAAATCTGCGCTCAGAAATTCAATTTTGCCACCTCTATGTCACTTTTTGTCCGACCTTGGAGGCGTCACACACCCCACATTAAAACGTGTAAGTTAAAATAAGGGAGGAATATGTCTTGATTCGGTTAAAAATATGAACACGTTTACTCTCCGAATATGGGTTTACTTGCTAAAGACAAGAGTGTCATGGCGCTGTCCTTTGATGACTGAACTGTGTGTTCGTGCGCAGATTATTCGGGGCAATTTTTCACGCATTACAAAAATGCATAGACTGGGGACGAACCACCTCGTGTGGCTTCAGAAAAATAATGCATGCAAATCATGACGCACTGCGCAATGAATAACTTAACCGAATTTCCGAGTAGATTTATTGCAAAGGCGGCTTGCAACATTTATAGTCGTATACTCAAGATATCAGAAAAGCGTATGAATCTAGCACAATTATTCTCCTTTATACGTGATGCGTCATTCTTCTCTTAAAATTCCGATGCGAACGAATTTTCGAGAGTGCAATCTGGATGTCGGGGGGTGAAGTTAGCTGTAAACCCTAATCTGGCTTGGCCGACTTTTAGGGTGGAAATAGCCCAGCCTTGCAGCCTTTAAGGACACACTTATATTACATTCGGCAAAATCGTGGCTACAACCGCCGCAAGTGTGTGGTTCCTGGTGACACCTTTTGAACCCTGTGCAGAGGCACACTGGTCTGGGTTTCTCGGGCCACCTAAAATTCTTTCGTTAACCGAAAAATATTACATTACCAGCTCCCCCATGATTGGTATAGGCAGTTGATTATACAGCAAGACTTATGGTGTTTAACATATCTGCCTTTCCGGCAGCTTTGGGTAGACGTTTGCTTGAACATAATAGGTACTTCGAAAAGGCTGGGAGCGCGAACTGTCAAGAGCAAAAAACGTGATAAAGTGGCAGACTTCCCTGCAGAAACGTTGGGATTCATTGTATGCTGACGGTCATTATCCCAAAGTGTAAATATTTTGACGAAAGTGTCCTTCTCACGGTTGACACAGGTAATTATAATTGCTGACTTCCGGCTATGGCCAGAGGGTACTTTAATAAGTTCCTGCTCAAATTTCGCATTCAAGGCGTAATTACAGTAGTTATGCTAACTCATGAAATGTCAACCAAAATTTCGAAATGCGTTCTCGTTTCGAAAAGATAAATTAAGTAGTATTGTAAAACTAATCATGATGCAGCATAAATATACAATGATCCAGTTACCTTAGGGTGTCGGCTTTCGAAAGAACTTATTTTCGGCTGCATGCATGATCAACACTCTGCAAAAAATGACTACATAAGTGGCATGCGATTTTCTCATTGACTTTCGATGCCCCTGAAAATTCAGTTATATTCCATGAAAAACATGCATAAAAATATTCATTCTTTTATTTATTCGGTAGAAAATCACGTCTTCTTCAAATTTCATACTCAAAAGAAGAGTATAATTCGGTTTTAAAAAACATTTCTAATTCCCGAATAATTTTGAACCCGACCTGCTGTTACACTTGCATTCAGGGTTTCAAAACTACAAGCTGTATATTTTCCGTGTACGGAAAACCATGCATTTCTCTACGGTGTTAAAAGGAAACCATATGAGGTTCATAAAATTAACCAGTGGGTTTGAGCAATATTGTTAACTTTACAAGCCACATTTGTAAATGCAGATGCATGACGTTTCATGAACGGCCATTTAACGGCATTAAAAAGCTCACAATTAGAAACTTTTTTAAAACCGAATTATACTCTTCTTTTGAGTACGAAATTTGAAGAAGACGTGATTTTCTACCGAATAAATAAAAGAATGAATATTTTTATGCATGTTTTTCATGGAATATAACTGAATTTTCAGGGGCATCGAAAGTCAATGAGAAAATCGCATGCCACTTATGTAGTCATTTTTTGCAGAGCGTTGATCATGCATGCAGCCGAAAATAAGTTCTTTCGAAAGCCGACACCCTAAGGTAACTGGATCATTGTATATTTATGCTGCATCATGATTAGTTTTACAATACTACTTAATTTATCTTTTCGAAACGAGAACGCATTTCGAAATTTTGGTTGACATTTCTTGAGTTAGCACATCTACTGTAGATAAAAATGGCCAACTTTACCAGGCGTGGGCGTGACCAAAAAGTATAAAAGCTTTCCTTATTTATCAGACATGCGGCTTTATCAGGAAGCGTGACGACCAGAGCACTTTGCGGCAGTTTCACACAGTCGTTTGAGAAAAGTAAGACTCGATTGCTGCAGGTAAATAATTAGGAACAAGTTAGTCCGCAGCATACTGGACCTTTGCTAATAAAGATGTTTGTAAGCTCTCAGTCGCCCTGCGCACGATTCGGACAGCTAATGGTTTAAAGGAGAAATATAACTTGCCTATTGATTGTCAATACGCTTGACTGGTTGGAAGTTTTTCAAGCTCTGCGATGATGGCATAGCCGTTAAAAAACCAGGAGGTTTGGTGCATGCACAGTTTTATTTTAAGTAGTCGCCTTTTGCATGGTGACTTTGACTCATAACTTTATTTGCCTATAACGGAGGGTGAATTCCGAACCACTAATCAGTCTGCGATGATATAAACGTAGCTAAGCAATATACAGGAGTAGTCACCTACTATGCGATCGGCGAAGTTTTCCACTTAGTTAAAATATAGCTGTATTCAGTTACTGAACCTGGTGTAAAGAGCACACATTCGTATTTGGTACATTTCGGATCCTGACAAATTTTCGGCTTCCATGGCTGTCTGCTAATTTGTCATCCACCTTCTCTGCGAGAACCATTTTCTGCAAATCTAACCGGCCTTAATTCCTTGTGGGTTTTTTACATGCGTCC
>CACRXP010000510.1:292801-311945 GCA_902702965.1 Spirometra erinaceieuropaei
CCAGTACCAACGCGAACTCCTAGTGCTGAATCTATTTCCACATGATAGTGCCTGACAGCAGACGCCATCGCTATGGTGGATCTGAGGCCCGGCTAGTCGTGGTTATCATTTCAGCGAACAACGTCTCAATAAGGGATTCATACTTTATAGTAAAGCTCATTTGAGAGTACTCTCTCTCTTTTTATATATACTTTAGACGTTGACAACAGTTGACAGTCTGATCAGAAGAAGAAGCGATCGCTGGAACACTTCTTCTTCTGATCAACTAGTTCCTGGAACTCGCATTTTCGCTTGTATCGGCAAGTTGACAGTCTGAACGTCTTAGGCGAAAAATGTTCGATGAGTTACAGGAGCTGGACTCAGAGTGGACGAACCCCAGTACCTTCGCAAAACCCATTTAAAGACATCCGGTATTTAAATGAAATGGTTGATTTATAGTAAATACGCAATGTATCCTTTGGTTAAGCGAATCTAGCAACTAAACAAAACCAATGTTTTTCAATCTTTACTCTTAATGCAGCGTCCATCAAGAACTCAGTAACTTATGGAACTAGAAATACGTTAAAACCGAATTGGGTCGAGCGCATGCCACCTAATTATTGACTGACTTATCCTTTAAAAATCTCACTCGTGCGGGAACCGTTTAGCTTTCGTATTACGTTTGACTCGGTCACCACATGTGTCTTGTCATCAGAGGATGCATCAGAAACAGTTAAAGAATCGCAGCTACCCTCAATAATCGAAAGTTTTGGTAGAAATGTAAGCGTGTCAAGAATGGGAATTTGCGGCTTACTCACCGTCGTAATCAGGGCATACATAAACTTTACGACCGCTAACGATGCATAGGTAGATTGTCGGCTTAAAACGGACTCATTTGCAATACACGCTGAGAACAGACTCAAACCAAAACATCAGCTTCGGAAAATCGCCCGGATAACACAATACACAGGTGTTTGTTATTCTGTCTGTTTCGCGTTCCCACTTCTGTAAGACCACTTTTTCCAAAAACTCAGCTGTTGACAGTCCACGAAAGGTCAAGATTAAATGTTATTTTTAGCCGGCTCCAAATGATAGCCTAACTACCAATAACGCAGGAAAGATTATAATCGAAGAAGGTTTAGTCGACAAACACGATATATCAGTTATTCATAATCAGACCTCAACTGAAATATGCGTCACAGTAGGGTAGTGAAAAGTTAAAGAAGTAAAAAACGATTAAATACTAGGGTAAGAGGGAATGGGGAGTTTGGGGATGTCAGGACTTGCCTAACGGAAAGGAGAAATTATGAGATCAGGGGGCAGGGCAAGGTGTCATTGCTGCAGAATTCCACCGCAGGAACGTGACGCGGTAAGCTGCGGATGGAAATATGTGGACTCAGCTTAAACCAGGGTAGCTGGAGGGCTTGAACGGACGCCTTATGAGCATAAGGTTAGGCTGGTAAGCTGTCTGACCACCACCACCTCCGCCGCCGCAATTTCTAGCAGTTTGTGATGGTTCGGTAGCTGTTCTCAACCAGGCGGGGCATGATTGCGTTGTCGATGAACTTCCATGCCTCGATTTGGACAACCAGGGCGGTTTTCTCGCTTGCGCTTGGATAGACTCCTAATTGGTCGACTAACATTACCTACTCATAGAGGTAGATACACAAATGTAAATGAAAATGCGCAACCAAGATACTACAAAGACTACATATCTTCACCGTCAAGCTGAATAATTTCCAAAAAGACTAATCTTATCCCGACTGCTGGCTATGTGCCAGACTTCAGACGACGTTGCGGAAGTCCACTGCAGAACCCCCTCAAAGAGGAGGTGTGGGGGACAGCTCCTTCTTTCCAACCGTTGGGATGTCGGGTTTTGATGGGCGTTCTTTCGAATATCATTTAGTAATCTTTTTACTGAAGCCAGTTTCACGTTAGTGTTCCGTGTGAACGTGAGTCCGTCCTCCAGCGTATCTGTAAAGCATATTCTCCTTACTCGGTTTTCAGAAGTTTACATGTTTACGTGAATAACGGCTGCATTCTATGACAGAAACATCGACAGAACACGTATCGGGGCTTTTGGCTAACACCTATATTGGGATTAGGGCATAAATATCTGTCACACCTATATATACGATGGATGGATGTCCTTCATAGATCAGGTTACAGAACATGCTCCTCGAGTTGTATCCTGAAGTTCAATCCTGAGCCATCGTAAACAGGCATACAGCGACAAGTAAGAACGCAGAGGGAACACCGAAAAAGACAAGGTCTAGGTATGTCTGGCTGACAGTGAAAAAGAGACAGCAATAGCGAACGCAGTCTCCTATTGTCCTTTTCAGTACCCGTTCTGAATATATATGTATATAATGGTAAAGGGACGGTCACCAATCGAGAGAGGGGACATATGCGCCCCGTCTTTTGCCTTGGGGCTCTTTTCCGAGCCTCACCAGCAGCCGCACAGTGGAGCATAATACTGACAGAATAACCTTACCGACAAAGACTAGGAGGACTGGAGTGGCCATTTCTAGCTTACTAGTCGTCGTCAGCCAGTCATACACAACCCCAAATTCCGCAATCCCCGAGGCTCGATCTCGTGACCGGTTGACCAGAACTTCAAAGACCTAACCACCGAACCTCGAACTCGTTGTCCTGTCGGTTGCGATCGGGCTTATAAGATGGTAGAGGGGGGCTCAACGATTACGTTAGGCGACTCAATCAAGAGCCTCGCCAGTAACCTTACAGCGACTACATAGATTGATAATCGCAGGATGGAACGCTCATTGATCGGACTACGAGACCTGCTCGTGGCGTTGTGCTTTGGGCCTTAATGTAGAGCCCTCGAATGCAGGAATATATGTATCGTATAAGCTGTACGAATGTACTGAGAGCCAAATCCTGAGTTGTAGGAAATGGCAGAAGTCATCAGAATAAGGGGTTTGTTGTATACAAAACCCTCCTCTAAACCGCTGGTGAAGTCAGAGCTGGTGTTGACTGTGTCCAGTCATAACCGAGAGTTCGTTAGGCAGTGGTGGTAGATGCTTTTCTAGGTTTGCGGGCAATCTGAAGGGGTGTCCAATTGGTGCATGTTGCATTTGCCAAGGGGTGGTTTTCAAGTGACAGGGGGCGATGTGTTCAAGTGGCGTATGGGCAACTGCGGCTCCGTCGACGCATGTGTGTCTGACTTGAGGTCGGTCAAGTCGCCTCAGGCCAACGCGTCCGAAACCGCTCACCGCGAGGGCGAATGACCTTGACACAACGAGGTCTTGAGCAAGGGCGCCAGACATGGCCATGATGGCTGTCGGCAACTTATATGCAAAAACTCTTCTGCTCATATATTTACGGGCAGTATGTCACACAGCAGTTTTTGGGAATTTTTGCTGTCGGAGTTAAGTGAGACTGAAATGGCCAATTGTGACTAAATTACTGTCGTCAAGGTGTTTTGCTCTATCCTCGGCGATTGTAATTGCTTTCCGAGTGAGCTGTTTTGTTAGATTGGAGCCCAACCCCTAGTTATCAACCAAACTCATTTATGGTGAGTCAGCTTTTACTATCTTTCTCTCCCTATCCTAATGTCCCAGTTACAAGCGGAATTAGGGTCGAAATCTTTGATCATTCCTGCTTGAACCAAATAAGCACAAGTGACTAATACCTGCTAGCCGCTATGCGACCGCTACCAGGGGCTCGAGTTCAACTCACTGGGTAGAAGTGATGCTCCCTATTTTATCGTGTAATCAGCATGTATCTGCACCTGTGAATTTGCAATTTTAAAAGAGGTGTGTTCATTGCTCTCAATAGCCTGTTGCCGCTGGTGATGAGTTTAATTCTAAATACTATATCATTTTTTGCCATATTCCGAGCATAGTCCTTTCTGACACGTATAAATGAAGTCATCTGAAGCATTTTATAACAAATGTTTCAACAAGCCTTACTTCTGAGCATTAATCCAGCAGGGCATTGGGTTAAAAGATATTGCAAACAAAGAGCTAATGCCGTAATTTCATTTTCTGTCTAGTCGCTTGCCATGCAGTTTCTCGCCAAAGGGTTTGCTACGACTTCAGCCAACGTCAAAGAATGCTACTGTGTTCTGAGTGAGTTGTTTCAGTCAGTTGAAGCTAACATCCTGCGCGACAGCCCATTCCCTCCACTGTTGACTAAAGTCTACTCTTCCTTTCATGCCAGCTGAATATATTGAGGATCAGTTCTCCGGCAACTGTGGCCCCATTCCGAAGCTTTCATCGGAGCTGGACATTTCAACTCCTCGTATAAATAGACTGCTTCGCGCGGTAAGGGCCGGATATGGGGACTCCTAACTGAAATAGGCATTGCATGCATTGCGCTTCTGCAATAAATAACGTGAGATGTTCCCTCACTGAAACCCACAATTTTACATTTTTGGCTCTTCTATAAGGAATACACCGTTGAAAAACAAACGCAAACTGTTGCAGTTTGAGGATGAGAAACATCTTTCGCCTGTTAACAAACCCATAGCTGTGGCAGATCTTATCATTGCCGTTTAAACGTGCTCTATCTCATGGAGCAATACAGAGAGACACTGCTCGCGGACTTCCATCAAACTCCAGATTATTTGAGTCCAACCTTTGCGGAAGTGATAATAATACAGTTATGAGACTCGGTTGCCATAACGATAGTCTCTTAATGTGCTTTGAAGCTTTATGCTTTATTAAACTTAACCCTTTTTCTCACAGTTTTGTCTCTTCAATGAAGTGAACAAACAAATCACCCAACTCTGGTTGAGGTACCCTGAAAAGTAAGTGCATTCTATTGATGCAACTTTCCAATATTTTTAGCAGAAAATAAATTCAGATATTGACGATTTGCAAGTTTGGGGGAATGTGCTAAATGTTTAATGCCAAAATAAGCAGTCCTATTTGAGTGTCATTCTTCGTCTGTATAAAACCATGTGATGAAGTGGAAATTGATGGACAGAAAGGTCTGCTACTTGCACTAAGAGACGACCGGTTAGATTGTTGGTTTTAAAAACAATGGTTTTGTGTTTTTAACGCCATATATAAAATATTGAAAAAGGGGGCTCGATCGCAGTTGGTAGCCAGGAATGGGGAAGCGAACGGCGACCTTAACCCTAATTGTAACCCTAACCCTAACCTCAACTTTAACCGTTACCCGTTAACATTAGGGGCAAACCTAACCGAAATCGTAAACCGAACCGTAGCCCTTAGACATAGCCGTAACTGAAAAACCTAACTGTAATACTGAAACCTAATCGTACGCTCAAACCCTAGCCGTAACCCGAAAACTTAGGCCTAAAGGCATAACCCTAACCCGAAAATCGGAAACCATTAACCGGTACCCCAATCCTAACCTCAAACGTAAAACGGAAGCCAACTGTGTCAGATGTGATTATGGAATCCCACAAAATGGTCCCAGTAAGCAAACCCCCAGCCACCTCTAATACGGGGCCTGGCTACCAACTGCGATCTAGCCAAAGGAGGTTTTATTAAGAGCCAGGAAGTTAACAAACCATTATTGTATTTAAAACGCGTGACTCATTACATATTCCAGTCGGTAATCAATTTCATGAAGTGCTAACCGAAATACTGAAATGCGTTGTGCGACTAAGGGGGCTTGCCAAAGTAAGGTCGCAATAATGATTATCGTACAGTACACTCGCAAACATTTTAATCGCGCCACGATACCAGTTTTTGTATGGGCTGTTTTTTGACTGCCCGCCAAAATCGCACCCCCTACTACGTATTTACGTAAGTAGTGGGAGTTTTCCTGCCGACTTTCGGCGTACTTGTACGTTCAAATGTAATTTATAAAAAACGTGCACAGAAATATCCTCCTTTCGGTAACAAATAATATACTGTCCAAATTTTACATACGACACAGATCAGTTTTTCGTTTCAAAGGGATTTTTAATTTCCGAACGTTTTTGGACTCAATCTGCAGTTGCACTTTTGTTTAGGGTTTCCAAGCTACAAGTGGCATATCCTCTATGTAAGAGAACTCATAAACTTCTTAACGTCATAAAAAGACATCATCTAGAACTCACAAATTTCGCAATGAACGTGAACTATGTCATACGCCTCCTAGGGACCACTAGTAAGCGAACAGATACGATGCTATCCCAATGGACTCTTCACGACCTCAAAAATCTCATAATTAGAAAAGTCTTATTGCATCGAAATATACCATTCCTTCGAGGAAAATTCGGAGAAGACGTGACTCGATGCCAAATGGTACAAGGAAGGCTATTTTCTAGGATATATTCTATGAAATATATTTGAACTTATGGGCTATGCAAGTCCGCATTGCAATCAGGCTTGCTTCCTCAACAATAAGAACACACATTGAGATATTCGTTCTCAGTTCATGCGATTTTTGCATCCGAATTCGGATTTATATGCGCTAACTGAACTGCCTTTTCGCACCACCGGGGTTTGGAGTTGCACACAGACCGGAGGCAACCATCAGGCGTCAGAGAATGAGACCGAAAGACTCACCGCCACGGCACGTAAGGTCTGGAGACGTTTATCGGATCTGGTGTAATTGCGAACAAAGCGGCTACGTTGGAGAAACCGAGGGACTGCCCGAACGCGAATGGCCGAGCACGCAGCATCAGTGCGGAGAAATGACGCCAGCTCTCAAGTTGCGGCCCATTCGGCGAGATCCGGCCACGCATCCAAGTTCGAAGAGACAGAAATTCTCGCTAGAGATGGCAGTCGCGTGAGCCGCAAGCTGCTTGAGTCATGGTGCATTGAGCTCCAGTACACTAACAAGTGCAGTGACCTTCCGCTTCCACGTTCGGAGCTAAGACTTGGTCTAGGCGGAGTAGTTAGCCACGAGGGGAGCACACAGGCGAACGGTGCGCCCAATGCCAGGGTCGGTGGGCCAGATGGTCGAGCAATCCATCCTACATGCATCCAACACACGTGATGCAATTGAAATGCTAAACGACTCAAATGTCGTCCATCGAACAGTCATTGCATTGAGTGCACCAGTCCCAGATGAAGGGGGGGAGCCGTGAATTTTCATAGGAATGAAGTAGCACGGCGACTGCATCCTATAAATGCTGCAGCCCTTGCGCATGAACTACCCGTATCTGTTGTTGTCTCTGCTGATAGTTTCCGGCAGGAATCTGAAACGTCGGGCGAATAAAGCTGTTGTTTCAGCGGTCGTGCCTCCCACTTCAAGAACTCCGATTTAGAAGTGTAACTGACGAGGGTGCGAGGCTGGAATAATAATTTCTGGTTTACTTTGCGTCACCAGACAGTCTTGCTTTAACTTCATACCGGGAACATAGGGCTTGAGTCTGCGTCATTTAGTCACCAACTATAACATTCCAAAAATTTTGTTCGTATAATCCCTTTGAATCATCTTTCATCCGTCCGGTGTCTTCGTGGGGAAAGTTCGGTCTTGCTGAAAACTAGAAGTGATGGGTACTGCGTACGTAGAGATTTTTAGTTACTACGTGACGTTTGTACAAACTGAACTTTTGTCGATATTTGTAGTTTTGTGAAAATCACGTCATAAGCCTGCAGGAAATTGGTTCGCTCTTGAATAACCCGCCAGACTCGAGCCACTGATAAACCTTATTAGTTCGTCCTTTCTACCCATGGAGGTTTTGTTTGCAAACCCCGCAGGCTATCCTGCAAAGCGTATTGCAACGGAGTAATTTTGGAACTGCCTGTTGCAGTAGTATTTGGCAGGTAGGAGGCACCTACGTGGCATTGGAAAGAAATAACAAATAGCATGAAACCGACACACATCTATTTATCCTATATTAGACGATGGAGTAGAAACGATGGCATTTCACCCCGAAGCTCGAGTCTTGAGTCCTCGACGGCGATCGCATATATAGATAGGATTCAGCAGTCGAGTAAGTTATTGACAAGACAAGTGGAATAAAATAGTCATTTCTGACTTATTTATCATAGTCTACCAGTCCTACTGTCCAACACTAGGGCACTTAACTACTCATTAGTAAAAGTATCCGAGCTAGACTGTGAACCCCTCGAGCCTTTGATATGGGTTTGGCTGTGTGGTAACTGCTGGTAAGTGCGAAATTGCTTCTCCATTGTCCCTCACTTTATGGATAACTTAATCAAACAAACCGTTCGGAACTTCAGTTCTAGGAAGTAGATGGAGGTTTTACACTCTCTAACGTCTGTATGGTTGTATGACAGCCGTTTGTACTTCCCTTAAATCCCAAAGCAAGAAGCTGGTGGATATGCCGTGAAAACGAAGGTATAAATTTGCCCACCCCGCTAATCTTTGGTTCGTCCTCTTCTGAATCCTCTTCAGCTCTCCATTATTCATACTTAAAACCTTGCTAGCTTTATAACAAATTTACAGGAACGGTATAGGTCAAACTTGCAGGAAAATAGTGTAGTTGAATAGGCTCTTCGTTAAAAAAGTTTATCATGATTTCTATCAATTTTCAGCATGTTTTTCATTTTGAGCCTTATATTTTTTCGTATCACCCCTTCACGAAAAGGCATGTTTTAACTATACTGGATCGCTGTCTTATCGTCCTGACAATCGGCAGTACGAGCATGACCCTGACCGATGTTCAGTTTGCGCCCCTTACGCCGGTTCACTTTATCAGCCTGTTGGATCCTCAAGCGACCTGGTTCGCAAAATGGACGGTGGGTAAACTGTAGTTATCCTTCTATCAGTTCCCGCAAGCTGATTACTGAATTGTAATCCATTTTATTTCAAATACCACATTACAGCACTATCGTTTCCCTAAATGGAAGACTCTGAGAACTAGAGGATTCCTTTAACGAAAAAGATTGACAGACGCAGTACCTCTATAAAGCCCTCACAACAGAGCCTTATACGTTCATTGTTTAGAAAAAAAAACAAACGCCCACAAGTGGAATATTTTGGACTTTCGGACAGCGCATCCTGGGCTACTTCTGGGGGTCCTCACTTACGTCACAAACGCCGTTGCGTAAGGGCGCTATACCGGCGCGTTGAGACGCACTGCAGTGAAATGGAAGACAAGGTTGCTGAATTACAATATCTTCGACGGGTAATGAAAGCCAATGGTTACCCGCGCAACTTTGTCAACCAGTACATACGAAAAGGACACCAGAGACCAAATCCAACCAGCCCCAAATTTTGGCGGGCTCTTCCGTACGTGAAGAACGTCTCGGAAGCCGTCAGTCGTCTTCTCACTCCACTTGGAGTTGGGGTTGCACACAGGCCAGAAGCAACCATTAGGCACCAAGTAATGAGGCCAAAAGACCCGCTGCCACGGCAGGAAACGTCTGGAGTCGTTTACTGGATCTGGTGTAGTTGCGGACAAAGCAATTATGTCGGAGAAACTGGGAGATTACTCCGTACGCGACTTGTCGAGCACGCAGCAGCAGTGAGGCGGGGAGACGCTAACTCTCAGGTGGCGGCACACTCGACGGGACCCGGCCATATTTTCAAATTTCAAGAGGCCGAAATCCTCGCAAGGGGTGACAACCGCGTGAGCCGCGAGCTGCTCGAGTCAAGGTTCTCAGGCCCGCAATCCATCAACAAACACAATGACCTCCCGGTACCCTATTCCGTATTGCGATTTTCCCTGGGCAGGAGAATCAGTCACGTGGGGAGGGCGCGGGCGAGCAATTATCACGGTGACAGTGAGCCAGTTTGCCGAGCAATCGTCACACCAGCATCCAGCACGGATGACGAAATCGCGGCTATTAACGACTCGGACTCGGACCGCCAAGCCACCGCCGCATCAATTACGCCCCCAGCGGCGATTACGAGAACTGTTAATTGCAGTGCGCATACGGTCTCACGGCAGCCACGTGCTATAAATACTGCACTCCTGGTGCCACCTTCACCTTTATCTGCGAATGTCTCTGATGATGGATTCGAGTGAGAATCCGAAACGTCAGGCAAATAAATTTCTTGTTCCAGTGATCGCATCTTCATCTTCTGGTCCTCACATTCGTTTTCGGATGCTAAACAATGAAATGCACTAACCAGACGGAATGCTCCCTTGCCCCCAACACACAGCCGGAATAATAGCGGAGTTATTCAATGAAAGAAGGACACGCTTATTGATGAAGGAAATATGTTTAAAGCCGGTTCAATTAAAATGAATTATGAACGCTGGAGGTACGCGCGACATAGTGCACAGGTGAAAGTAGCAGCGTAGCTGCGTTATAAGTCCCGCCATCCCTACCGTTCTGATCACTGCCATCAATCCGACCGAGGAGCACTTTGTGTTCTTGTGATCCGAGACTTACATAGTCGCCTGAAATCTTTGCCTGCTTCCTGCATAGGCTAGGGTGCTTAGTATGGATTTCTCTATAGGGATTAGTGACCCAAAAGAACGACACCCAGGACTGCGCGGATTGTTCGTTGCAACAAAGTGCAAATATGACAGAAGGACATTCACCGATCAGGTTACGAGACATACTCATTCCGTTGTGCCCTATCACCCAAACCAGAGCCCTCGCAGACAGTCACGTAGCGACTAGTGAGTTAGAGACATGGTTAGAGGCTTGGATTTCTGATCAACAGGTCACAGGATCGAGTCCCATGTGTTCCACACTTCTGGATTGGATATGATTGGCTGACGATGGCTAATGGGCTGGAAATGGCCATCAGACTATTCCTTGTCTTTGTTGGTAATACCATTCTGCCTATATCCTGCGTCGCTGTGCACCTGCTGGTTGAGCTCTAGAGAGAACCCTAAGACACAACGAGACGAGCGAGTTTTATAAGAACGATCGGACAAAGGGTTAGCTGCAAAGGCGAGGGAGACTGGGATGACCATTTCTGGCCTATTAACATTTGTCGGACAGATATACCTAAATCCACGTATTTTTAGGGTCTGGGGGCTCGAATTCACGCTCGCTGTTCATTGAGCCGTAAGTACTCAGACGCTCTGCCATTGAGCCTCGGAATCGTTGTTCTGTTGGTTGTGATCGGTAGAGGACGCTCCCCAATCGACTTACCAGAGGTGCTCGCCCTCTTACGTCATCGGGTTCAAACTAGAGCCCTCAAAAGCAACCGCATAGGAATTGGTGAAATATACAGATGTGGAGATATCGACAAAGACAAGGGAGACAACGAAAGCCATTCTGACTTATAAGCCATCGCCAATTAGCCGTCGGTCCTGTCCCCATCATAACTTCCTAAAGCTGCTTGGATGATGGAATTTAAGCGTCAAAACCATTTTGGACTTTAGCGATGTCTGATTATTTACTGCCAATTGACTGCAGCGGATTCGCCAATAGGCCAGCGCGTAATATTTCACCTATTCTTTCTTCTAAGAGGGGAAACAAGCGGAGACGGCAATCCAAATACCAACTCTACTTTATAGCTCTCTGGATCCGATACTACTTCCTCATTGCCTATTTCAGCTTCGTCAGACTCACATCACATTCCTTTTTATTGCTTAATTGGTCATTCTTGCCGAGTGCGGTTCTTTCAGGCGGCGAAAAACAAGTGCTTTAAAAAGTTGGCGCTCTATCGTGGCCGAAATATCTTGGGATTATGATGCATGGTGATCGGTTCAACAACACCGCTTAAATAATCCTTCCTAATAGAAAACACATTGCATAATTTCGGATCGATCACTGACTGTATGCTCCTTGGTAGAGGGACGCTCACCGATCGTTATTACGGAACTCACTCGTTCCGTTGTGCCTTACGGGCTCTATCTCGAGCCCAACAAGCGGCCGCACAGCAGCACATGATATAGGCAGAATTTTATTACCGACAAAAACATGCGTCCAGGCTGGAAAGCTTCTAGCTTCCCCAGCTACGTCACCAGATCAAAGGTCTGGGATATTACGGGCGGTACGTGGATAATACATTTGCAATTGCACCGAAACAAAGTGACATCTCAATTCTACTGGATGATACAAATCAGGCGCACCCATCAATCAAATTCACTCTGGAAGAAGAACAGTCCGGTTCACTTCCCTTTCTGGATGTGCTTCTGAATAGAAGGCCTGAGGGCAGCATTCGACGTGACGCCTATCGGAAGAAAACGTGGTCCTGACAATACACCCATTTTGGGAGTTTCATATCGCTAAATGTCAAACTTAATTTAGTCCCCTGTTTGACAGAAAGAGTGGGAAGAATCTACTCAACTGATAGCGTTGAGAAAGAGCTTGAGATAATCGAAAGCCTTTTACGCCAGAACGGGTATCCAGATCGATTCATTGCTAAGAACATGGCCGAAAGACCACTAAAGCCTCTGACGCTGACGGCAGGAAAGAAAAGGCTCTTCATCAGAGTCCCATTTCAAGGGGACGCGCCAAGTTAAGTTTTAAGAAGACGTCTAACTCAAGCTGTATCACAGACCTTTCCAGCAGCTGACACCCGAGTAGCGTTATCCAATTGTCCCATCCTATACGGAGAGGGCAAGGACAAACTACCAGTTCAGACCACCTCTATGTGTATTTACTACTTCACCTGCTCCCCTGGGGCAGAATATACTTGTCGCACGAACCGGCGAATGTCAAAAAGAATAAAAGAACATATGCCAGCATGGTTAGGAAAGGGTAAACTAAAGAACGCCAACAGCTCGATCCTCGCGCACACGGTAGGCACAGACCGCCGTGTGGATGCCAGCGAGACCTTCAGAGTGATTTACGAGGTCCCCTCAAGCCATCCAAAACTACTTGGACAGCGCCTGTTGGCTAATGGAAGAGGCGCTTGCAATCAAGCTACGCGAACCGGTCCTATGCACACAGAAGAACTGCATACGGGCCCCACAGTTGCCATGGCTCAAAATCACCAAATCAGTCACCCGCATGTAATTACCTTCCCGGGCCCACCTTCTCCCTGGCGCTGACAGGAATTTTGGTGTTTCACTCTCTCACTCCCTTCCCCAAACCCGAGCTACAGCAGCATTATCTTCTTGTCCGTATCTTTTAATCCATTACTTCGATAGCCATACAAGTGTACGGGCCTGATGAGAATTTATCGAAAGCAGACCTATGCCCGCCAAATTGCCTTTGGAAGTTTATAAAAGTGTCAAAAATCAATGGTAAGGGTCCATATTGCCTAAGCTGTCATTCTTCTTACCGAGGGCACTAGTTGCACGAGGCCAAGGAAACGTGCATTCAAAAGTCAACATGTTTGCAAACAGGAGCGAAGAGACGAGTTCCAGGAAGTAGTCGCGAATAAGGAGACACGACAGCAGATAATCCCTTCTAGTCAAAAACATATTATACACTGTCGGTTCACATTTCATGAGATCGGTCGCCGTGTAGGCCTATATATCCTCTCATGTGAAACAAATAATGTGACCCATGTGCAACCGATGCATTCTGAATAACGTCATTTTTTTTCAGAAAGGAGCTTACAGTTGCAGGCCACTGCTGACAAAGCTGAAAAACAACAGACAGTTTGTAAGTCATTTTTCTATGCCGTCTGCTTCTCTCGATTTGTTAGCTGATTTTCGAGGACGCAATTTGGGCTCGAAAATTTTGTTTGAGCGAACTGAAAATATCATCTTTTCCTCTTTGATTTCGATACTTTATTTCGCCTCTTGTAGATTACATTATGCCTCTCGATTTGTTTGCGGTTTCTGAGGGCGCCACCATGTAAGTTTTTTTAATCGGTACGCCGGTAGTAAATATTTTTGTTGCTGGCAATATTTCCGTTAGAATTCCTTCTACCATGACCGCCGCCAATTCTACTCTTGCTGCTATTACCGCCACTACCATCGTTACTATTTTCTACTAAGACTGTTGCTGCTGCTATTATTAATTCTCGTGCTACTGGTATTAATACTGCGGTCGCCAGTTTCGCTACTGTAACTATTTATACTACTGAAACCATCATGTATATTAAGTCCATTAACACTAACTAACGTAATATTTAAATTGCCGTCCTTTTTATTCATAGCATCACGAATACGATTTTGAATGCCCTTAATAGTTCGAGGGTGATACCGTTTCGGTTATTCAGGCTGTAAATGCTAGTACTGTTGATAGTACCGAAAATATTTCGTTGATTGTATGATTAATGTCGCTGTCGTTACCGCCACTTCTTCCGATATTATCATTGTTATTATTAGTGCTATTATCATAGGCGTTGGTACTACTACACCGCTGCCACTAATAAAGTGTATTAACGATCGAATATGTGATTTCACATTTTTACTGTTATAAGATTCCTGTTTATTTGACTCGGGTAGGCATCCTGCATTGGGGTTATATTTGCAATTACATTTAGGAGGAATATCGAGGTTAGGGTTACGTCACAGATTAGCGTTAGGGAAAGGGCCGGAATCAGGGTTAGGATTAATTTTTCCTGCGGCGTACCATCTTACCTGGTCCGGCCATCATTGACCAATGACCATGGGTTACCTGTTTTCCGTCTCTTTACGCGCTATTTATTCGTATCTCTCAAATTGTGCAATCTGTTCCGGCGCCTTATTATGGGTAATAAAAAAACGTATGGCGGAAATACGAGTTTTGCCAATGTCGTACGCAGATTTCGGTAATTGCCGTGTCCATTTGTCTGACTGATAAAATGAATATAAGCAGCCTTCCCATATTTCAGGAGCCTCCGTGCTTTATTTTCTCAGTGGGCTCACATATTAAATCCTCATCATAAGTGCTTTTTTATACAATAAAACCGCGCCATCTTAAGTATTCGTGTTTCCATAACAGTAGATAGCACTATTAATTATACTACTGCTGGCGCTGTTACTCCACCGGTTTTACCTCCGCTACTGCGGCTATTAGTATTAGTTCCACTATTACTTTGCAACTGCAGCTACTACGATCGATGCTAATGTTTCTTCTACCGTTTCTGCCACACGTACTGCCTCTTTAAACGTTCCTGTTAATGCCTCTACTGCCAGCGTTAATACTTCTGTAAATATGACTAATACTTCATTAGCAACAATTTTTTGGTGGTACTATTGCTACTAATCCCGATATTTCTACCACAAATGATACTCGCATAATCACCGTCAGTAATATTACGCGCGGCATCGCTAGCACTTGTGTGACCAACACGATTACCGACGATTCTATTCAAATCGACACCACAGACGCCGCAGTCATTTTTTTGCAAGGCGTCATGTACAACTGGCTTCGATGACACTATTTTGCTGGTGACCTGTCCCATATTCAGCTACAAACTACCGCTTGCAACAAATCCGTCTATTTGCCGGGTGTTGGGTTGACTTCACTTTTTGTGGAAATGCTGCATTTAAAACATGCCAAATACCGCGGACCTGCTCATTGGCAGCTCAAAAGGCATGAATATAGGCCGCGGCATGCTCGGCCATGCCGCGGTGACTGTACCAGAATCGGAGCTCAGATTAGTCTTCCACAATATTTTTGAATAATTTTTTAATGCGTATTTGGGTAACGATTAAAAAGCCCACTCCTCCTATGAGAGAATCAAAATTCGCATATTTTTCCCCCTGGTTAAAAGCAATCCGAATTTAGCATGATTGGTAAACCACGAGTCATTGTCGTTTTGAAATGGCAATTTATCTTGACTGCAGCATTACCTAAATGTCTTTTTCTCCTCTCTAGGCGAAAATAAATGCTCAACAGAGAGCTCGCCTCAGCAGTTTTTTTACTCAGGCAGCCAAGTTGACGCGGCCCATTTCTTACATTCGCTTCACGTGCTTGTATGGCTGCTCTGTCTGCGCGAAGGCAGAAAATTGTTTCCAATTAGCCTCTCGGACCAGCAAGCGGCTTGTCTGCCCAAAGACAAAGTTCCTACACAAATAGGTACTATAAATAATAAAGTAGCTATTTTTGATAATGTCTTCGTGACTGCCGACCATTCCGAGTCCGACCCGCAATATTTCACTTAATACACATGTCAAGTCGCAGGATAGTATTTAGCTCTTGAAAGTATTATTTGATTTCCATCGAAAACCATTCATTGAACTCTAGACGTTTCCGTTCGGGCCAAACGGCCTATTATTTCAGGGGTGGTTCGAAACTCAGACTTGGGATGGAAAAAGGAGAGGCTAGCAGCTAAAGTGGCGGATGCAGGCAGTGACCCAGCAAGATCCTACCATTAAAAGTATGAAAGAGACGACAGAGCTATCTCACAACAGCCAAAGTGTTTTGGCATTCATTTTTCACTCAAGCTTGTCATCCCTTCAGACCGGTAGAGTAATATTGTTTACAGCACCTCATGAGCATTTCGTTCTTACACGCAAGTAGTTTTCACAGATCGAGGTTCGAGGTCCTACTCGTTAGATATGAGCAGGCCGTCCGGTGTCAGGATCCCTCGCGTTTGTTCATATGCATTCACTAGACAGCGGCCACTGTCTCGATTTGAGTGTAACCGAAGTCATTGTCGAAGCCTCTAACGACCAATTGTCGCAATTTCTTTTTTCGACATCGATGCACACTAAGCCGTCCTAGGAGAACACCGCCTTCGACATACTTGATCCCAACCTAATTGCGCTATCTCCTTTTCCCACAAGTAGGTATTTCCGATCGTAGTTCCCGTCCTTTTCCCTCGCATTGAAGGTGAGGGAATGTAAATAATAACCTTCATACTCTGAATGAAACCACTCCTGCCTCTCATCTTCTAGAGCTCAAAGAACGCTCCCTCCGGCTATTTCACTTAACAACGGGTCTTTGTAAACACGTTGAAAATTAGTCTGGGAGTATTGTTTATCGATCTGGTTGCCGTGCGGTAAGTGCCCGTCGTGGTATGCCTTAAAGTTTTGCGTAGCCGGCCGCATAGCGACTCGAAGCAGCACAGAACGAATATTAACAAGGACAATCAAGATCGGGGTTGCCGTCTTCGTCTAATGAGCAGTCGTCAGCCAACCACACCCGCCACCATGTCTAGATGATCCGAGCTTCAAAACGCGTCTCTTTGGTCATTGAGAGCTAAGCCCAACTCTCGAGCCCTAGGCCATGAGCCTGTTGTCTTGTTGGAAGCCACCGTCGTTTCACGAATAAATGTGTGGGGTTGAGGGTCGTCCGTGTCCAAGACGTCATTTCGGAATATCTACCGCCGCAGAGTAACAAAACACTAAATTGTACTCGCGGTTTACGTCCTGTCTTCTGTATGGCGCAATCTTGAGCAGCAGATAGTCCTTTGATATCCCTTCCACGGACGCTAGTGGTCAGCAACAGCAGCAGCAGCAGCGGCAGCAGCAGCAGCAAAAGTCTTTCCATTTCCAGTGTCCCCACACCCCCTGATGACAACACTGTCTGGTTTTATAGAGCTGTGCGCAGGTTGCTCCACGAGTGACCCAATGTGTCAGGAAATTGGACACCGAAATGATCACATCCGGCTTACTTGCTTTAATCAGCCAGTAAACTCTAACCGCAAACTGGATACCTGAGGTCAGAACCCAAGTCAGCCGTTTGTCTCACGCTTTTTAGTCAACTGCTCGTCATCTGCTAGATGGTCACACGCCCTGTAGGCTAATATCGGAACATGTGGACGATATTCATAGGTAATTCATGGGTATAGAAAAAACAGGTACTTCATAAGGGCTATCTGTTATTTGCTAAGCGATTGCAAATAAGGACTCTAGATCTGAAATCTGCCAGGCAAAACGAATTCCCACTACCGTCCTGCAGTCACGATATATCGGAGGACGCAACGTCTATGTGAGATCATGTGCGTTTGACGAAGCAAGTGTTAGTGTGCCTTCACATACAGTCCAGTTTTGATGGTTCTCCATTTCTGTTGGGGGGTACGAAACCTCTAACTAACGGTGTTTATAAGACCAATACTAGTTTACTTTGACCTTCCACCTGTGCACTTTTAGACAATTACCGAAAGGTCCAGGTTGGCGATTTATTGGCGTCTCTTCTCTGGTTCCTTCGCATTCCTCACATGGGCAGTGGTCAGGGTGAGTTTTGCTATAGTTTTTCGTTCAACTCTCATATGTTTGCCATTAAATGCCTTCCGACTTTTTGCAGGCCTTCCCTCTAACATACCAACTTCTTCCACCTCAAAGATACTAACTGTAGGACCCTGGCAAGCAACTGTCTTCTACGTTTGTCGGAGTCGCCTTTTGCGCACGAACTATTCTGCTGCAGTAGCGAAGGATCTGCAGGGTCTAGGTCGCGGAAGCAGAAGAAGCCTGAAAAACGCGCCACTGCTGTGGTTTCATCCAGTTCTTCGTCGTCTATCTGCTCGGCACTTATGGAGCCGGTCAACACACTGTTGCAGAACCTATCGGTAGGGCAGTACTGTAAGAGTACACTTATTTTTATTATGTCTTCTAGTCAAGAGGACTCCCATAAAAAGTGACACTTTCTGTATCTGCGAATGCGTTTGAACTGTGGATAACATTGGGCAGTAATGTGTATTATTTTGAAAATTTACGCAGAAAGTAATGCAAAAACGCGTTTATAAACCATGACAACTGATTAATCAGGCATTCTTTTGAAAGATAAATTACTAATTAGTATTGCCTGGCCTACTGAAAAGTGATAAGTAGTAGGTATCTATGGATCCGCTGAAGTATGTTATCAGCTGTCGGGGGAACTCACTTTCGATATTTTTCTGCATGTTTAACATGATCTGATAGGGAACTTGCCGCGTGAACACATCTGGGCAAGGATAAGGAGAAATAGCATGCGGATATTGTGGATTATTTCACTGCTAGCCAGTTGAGGACCAAATGACTTCTGAAATGCACTAAATGACACATGTCCAAAAAGCACATGAAACTTTCCTGTGTTCAAACGGCGGATCGACACACGGAAGTCTCTTGGTTTACAGGACCACAAAGTAAAATCTAGCTTCAGCGACAGGCATAACCAAAACCATAGTTTGGTGCCCCCACGCCAGTTTCATCATTCAAAGCTACTTCATGAAGAGTATGCAAGGGCACGGAAGCGTGTTTTATTAAGTTCATTCACATAGACGTTGGGTTAGGAATCAAGGTTTACCAACTGTGATTGGATACCGCACACATCTTCCTCAACAAAATAGTCCAAAAGTCATAAGTACTGCACACTTGGTACATTATCCTTACTTTATCAGTCAGTACCAGTCAGTATATTTGGCGTAAACGACAGAAGCCCTGAAAACTCCATTTAGAGGGTACAGATATATGTACAGATTATGTACCCGAGGATAACCTGATCCTTCGATGCGGTACTGGGTTGCGTTGGTTCTGTGTGTATCTCAACCGATTGCAAACGGAGACCAAAAAGTCTGACAGCTTGCAAACTTTACTAACGTCAGCAATATTAGA
>CACRXP010000510.1:312021-436712 GCA_902702965.1 Spirometra erinaceieuropaei
GAGTATGCAAGGGCACAGAAGCGTGTTTTATTAAGTTTATGCACATAGACGTTGGGTTAGGAATCAAGGTTTACCAACTGTGATTGGAAACCGCACACATTTTCCTCAACAAAGTAATCCCAAAAGGCATAAGTACTGTACACTTGGTACATTATCCTTACTTCATCTACCCGAGGATAACGTGATCCTTCGATGCGGTGCTGGGTTGTCTTGTTCTTTGTGTATCTCAGCCGATTGCAAACGAAGACCCAAAAAGTCGGACAGCTTGCAAACTTTACTAACGTCAGCAATATTAGATTTAGGGGTAAGGATAAAGCATGTTCAAAAATTTTTCAAAAATTTACCTTATCTCATCAAGGTAGGTGTGGTGCGGTCCCAAGGCACGGCAGGAGCAGTGGGTTTCGTAGCGCGATCCGTGGATGCCCATCTACTGCTGTATATACCCGATCGCAACCGACAGTACAACGAGCCCGTCGGTCAGTGGTTAGTACGTTGGGCTTTTAAAACAGGTCGCGGGGTCGAGCACCAGGATTCGCATACCTCGGGGTTGGGTATAATTACTGACGACAGCTAATAAACCAGAAACAGCCCCTCCAGTTTCCACAGTCATTGTAAGTAAAGCTATATTATGGTTCATAACGACTTTCCTGACAAAAGGTCGGCAAGTGAGTCATTCAGTACGCGGATTTCGATCTTCCCTAACATTGTAAACGTCAACGTTGTCCGGGTCGGACTGAAGATTAGGGTTAGGGTTACGGTTGGAGTTAGGGTTATTATTAGGAGTTAGGTTATTCCCGCGGCTGAGGCTGTCAGGCTTGAGCTATAGTCAGCATTTGCGGTTGAGGCTAGGGTTGGGGTTTGGGATTGGGGTTTTGGGTTAGGAATTTAAAACCTAGTGTAAAGCTTGCGCTTCCATTCGAGTTCTCTCTAAATGCATGCGGGCTAGGGGTTAGGGTTACCCATTACAGTCACGCTCGTGGTTGGCGTTAGAGCCATAGTTTACTACGTTTTCCCAGGGGTTGCGTACCATATCCTTGCCGATTTAAGGCCGAGAAAGGAGTTATATAAGCGAAAAGGCAAGTCCCACGAGATAGGTAGGAAGAGGATGACTTGATCTCTGGAAGAAGACCTTTATTCACCTCCGGTTGCACAGAGATAGGGGTGGGACGTAGCACTCAGATGTCCAGTGATGTAGCTAAGAGACCCGTTGCCGTAGCAAAAAAACATCTAGACTTGTTTGCCGGTCCTGGTTTAGTTACGAGAAAAGCAACTACGCTAAACACAATCTTTTTTCTCTCATTGTTAAGGCTAACTTGGCGGAATGACCATCCAAACAAGGGGCATGAATGAGTAATTCTCATGCCAGTAACCGCGACCGATGACGAAATTGCAATCAAAACGGCCTCGAATGAAGGGGACTGACCTCAAACCACACCAAGTACTGCTATAAGCGATGGGTACGGCAACCGCATGGCAGCTCCATTCTATGAATACTGCAACCGTTGTGCAGCCGCTATCCTTATCTGTTGTGGTCTCTGATGGCAGGCTCGAGTATGGATCCGAATAGTCCGGCGAATAGTATCATTGTTTAAGCAGTCGAAAAAGGTATATTTGCTGTCTACATGCGAAACTGCACAATCGTCATCACAGGCAGACGTCTTCTGTCCAAATCTCTACGGTTCATTGGGGACATCTCGAGGACAAAGCACGGAAAGGGAGGAGGTCTGTCGCAAAGCCAACACAGGGTCTGCTAGTCTAATTAGCGTTTGCTCAAACGCAGGTCACAATGCCACCCCAAGTGGAAACAGCTGTTGCATCAGTAATAACAAACCGTACAACATGGGAGACTGGAAAAGTGCGCCAAGACAATTGGAAAGCTACCGCTTCGTTCCCCCCCCCTCCTATAGCATACGCAGTACTGTGGCAGGGGGAGCGGCCGACGCCATGATAACTGCGGTTCTGTCTGCAGCGAAAGTAACATTTACAATTATCATATCATATGCCACCCTGGGTGGGAGGGAGTAGGGCGTCACTTAAGTACAGGGATCATCTTCGCAGTCATCATGACGGAGGGAGAAGGGAACGCGACGCAATTCTGTCAATCCACATGCCTCTCGTCGGGGTCGGTGCTCAAACGCTGGTGGCCATCACCCGCATCTACACTGACCTTTGTTATGCATATGCATGCATGTAAGGCCACAGATGAGAAATGAGGGCCGCAGCAAGACGAGGTAAAAATGTCCACCAGATTCACTGATGTGCTTCGTAAGACCGCCAATGTAGTGGCCGTGATCGTGACTGCTCTAACCCTCTTAGATAGCGTCGCCTATTTCACCCCTCTGCAAATGACATCCACAGGTAGTGTATCTGCAACAGCAGCACGTTCGACAGGGTATTGCTAGGCATCGTCCACCAAACCTCAAAGACGAATCGTGTGTCTCTAAACATGCCACCTGTATATCTTGTGTACCCATCTATTTACATGGTGATGGTAAATCTGTTTCCAAAAGGGCAATTGATAAGACATGTTTGGGGAAAAAATAAAAATCTGGATGTAGTGATGGTTTATTTAATTAAATGTGAATAGTACCTATGTGAAGTCAATAATATTTTTCAAGATATGGCCTCTCCCCTTTGAAGAACTTTGAAGTAGTGCGCATGACGTACTTGGTCCCGCTCAGGATAAGAGTTTTTGCCAGACGGCCATCGATTCACTGTTTGTTACGCACGCCGTCGTTATCAACGGTATTCGCATAAGGGACTCCTAATTTGATCATAAGGTTTACCAGAAGATCCCGAGCAACAAGAAAATAACTGCGCTGACAAACGCTTGCGCGTCCCGACAGAAAGTCCTCGCACATGGAAACAAATCGAAATTATTTGTTGTAGGCCACTTTTCAAGCAACGTTCTGTGTTTTTGAGTGCATTATACGACAAAAGAAGCTTCAGGACATCCTAAATTGTACTGACACGGAGTGACCCATTTTTCTCTCTCTTCAGGTCGGAATGAAGTTTCAAGATATTGACATTCATCTCTATGATGTCGGCTGCCAGTTCACTCAGGTTCTTGTGAACCTGTCACGTTCTCCGGCCGGCAGAGCCTTCGTAAAAAGAAAAGACGTTCTAGTGGATGCCCAACAGCCGTATGTTAATAACCCAAATGCAATGACACCTTCCAAATGATTGGAACCTCTCTGACTTTTCCGTTTTCATAATCATAGATTGTTGTCCAGAGTATCACGCGCGTTGTGCGACTTGCTGGGAGCTGTCCGTACAACTCTTGCCGGCCAGGTTACCCTGCCAAATCAGAGCGACATTCCTGCGAAGCTCATAGTCAATCTCAGTCGTATTCTTTGTCAGACGTGTTTGGCCCCTGAAGGGATGGAGAGCTGCGCCAAATTCGCAATCCACATGGAAGCCATCGACACCTGGAAGGCGATTGTAAGCATTCGTCTTTATTCCTCTCGAATACTGCCTCTGAGCATACATACATGTATATTCGGAAGAAAATTTTGAATTTGAAAATTTTTAACTTATGATTTCAAAATAAAACGACGTCCTCTTTCAAAATAAGTTCTTTGGGAAGGGTAAACAAATTTAATTTTACATTTTCGTCTTTGGTTCACCAAGTCGTCCTCAGACGTCCACAATGAGGATCTTGTTGCAGGCGAATTCGTGTTCAGTTTCCAGCGTGTGCACGGCAAATTGGGACAAGTGGTCTTGTCATTTTATGGCCAATTGATGATCGCGAATTCGTGTAAAGGACGATTTCACAGTTTCACCAAAGTAAACTGAAAGAGAGGTGCCCCACGGTATCTTATAAAGGACCACCTTCTTATATAAAAAGTCATCCGGGTGACTCACAGGCCAAAAACCATTTTAGGCACGCTTAAATTTTGACTGTTTTGAACAATTACTTCACGTCTGAGGACGAATTGGGGAAGCAATGTCAAAATGTACAATTAACTTTGCATACCCTTCCCAAAGCGCTAATCAACTGCAAATTATGCCACTTTGGATGACTGTTTTCAAATATATACATGCACTTCGCGTTCATCATCTCCAGAAGAAGACGAAGAAGAAGAAGAGAGGGCAAATTCATGGACCATATTGCATTCGAACTGATGTTGCAGAAACTTCCTCGTTTCCATCATTAGAGTAGCGTACTTGGTGCTCCTGTCGGTTGTTCAGTCTTGCCGCCTGCCTGGTATTATAGCCGTGCTCGACGCACGAACTTTGACCTGCCAATTTGCCGCCGACCGGCTTAGACCTCCGCGGGACTGACCGCTGACAGGCCTGCGTGATCTTTGTTCCCTTTGGGGTCGGCGTAATTGTAGTCAAATCAACGTGCCGCTTGGCCTCTCCCACGTCAGCCGGTGGACTGATCGGTCGCTGCTGTTCATGTGAGCAGCACTCAGCTTCGCGGGCGCATCTGTGAGCCAGTGTTCGGCTTTGGTCACATGACCTCTGGCCCCCAACTTCGCTCTTTTCTGTGATCGTTGACTCTCGGTCCCGCATGCTCGCTTGCCTTACTGGTCATGTCCGGACTGATCCGAACCTTGTACGCAGCGCCTGGTAGGCGGGATGTAGATCTATAGCTCGGTTGAGTGTGCCAGTCGAGGACCAACTTTCGGGCACCAGTCTGGCTACCTTCCCATTGACTCGACCGATTACCCTCGCTTTCTCAAAGGCAAAGTCGTGGTTCAGTTCTCGTATGTGGCCATAGACCAAAGACGGCTTGTCTTGAAGAAGGAGACACGATCGTTGGGACAAGAGCTTCATTAGCCTGACGTTTCGGGTTCCTGCTCATCATCAGAGACGACAGCAGTTACGGGTGATTCATGCACCAGGGGCTGCAGTATTTATAGGATGCAGTCGCCATGCTACCGCATTCCTATGGACATTCATTGCTCCCCCTTCATCCGGAATCGTTGCACGTGGTGTGTTAATTGCTTTATGGCCGATGTTCGCGTGTTTAATTGCTGCAATTTCATGACGTGTGTTGGATTTTGGTGTGATGATTGCTCGACCATCTGACGCATTGATCCTGGTGTTGGGAGAAGCGTTCACCTGTGCGCTCCGCGCGTGACCAATTACTCCGCCTAGGCGAAGTCTCAGCGCAGAGTATAGAAGTGGAAGTTCACTGCACTTGTTAATGGACTGGGGGGCAGTAAACCATGATTCAAGTAGCTCCCGGCTCACGCGGTTGTCACCTCTTGCGAGAATTCCGGCCTCATCGAATTTGAATGTGTGGCCGGATCTCGTCGAATGAGCCGCAACTTGGGAGCTGGCGTCATTTCTCCATACCGCTGCAGCGTGTTCAGCCATTCTCGTTCGGAGCTGTCTTCCGGTTTCTCCGACGTAGTTGCTTTGTCCGCAACTGCATCAGATCCGCTAAACGACTCCAGACGTTTCCGGCCGTGGCAGCTGGTCTTTCAGTTTCATTACCAGACGCCTGATGGTTGCCTCCGGTCTGTGTGCAACTCCAACCCCAAGTGGCGCGAGAAGGCGGCCGACAGCGTCCGAAACGTTCTTGACATAGTGAAGCGCCCGCCAAGATTTGTTGTCCGTGCGGTTAGGTCTTTCGTCCCTTTTGCGTATGCACCGGTTGACGAAGTTGCGCGGGTAGCCATTGGCTTTGAATACCCGTCGGAGGTATTGTAGTTCGGCAATCTTGTCTTCCGGCTCACTGCAGTGCGTTTCTACACGCCGATAGAGCGTCCTTACACAACTGCATTTGTGGCTGATTGGGTGGCTGCTGTTGAAGTTCAGTACTTGCATCGTATTTGTCGCTTTCCTGAACACTTTGGTCTTAAGTCCACCACAATCTTTGCGGCATACGAGGACATCCAGGAAGGCCAGCTAGTTGTTCTATCCTCCTCCATCGTGAATTGAATGTCCGGGAAGACGGCAGTGAGATGTTCTTGGAATGTCAGCACCTGAGCCCGTTCGATGACGACGAAGGTATCATCCGAATACCGGGCCCGGACGGCTTATCCTTGCGGTTGATTGTAAGTTGATGTTCGTGCAATCTTGTATCGAGACGTTTGCCCGTTTCTCTATCATACCTCGCATACTTCGCAGGTGGCATATCAAAAGAAAAAGAGGCGTTCACCGGGAGAAGTGCATTTGAGATCTGACGTTTTGGGTAGTCGTTTCTTCTACCCATCTTCAGAGACTGCGCAGTCATGCACACAGCTTTCCTTTTATGGCGCACTTTGTTTGATGCATGGCCCACTAATGCCGCCTATGTGGATGCATCCGACCCGCATGTCACCGTGACCTGAATCCCGCCCGTCTTCGTCGGCCGCGGCGATAATTGACGGCCCCGATTGTCCCGCGCCGTGACTGTCCTCCGTCAAGAATGTCCGTAAAACCAGAGAAGGGGGAAGCAAATTGATGTGGCGGTTGACAGAACAGTCGTAAACATCCAGGCTTCTTCCACCTGCCATGCCGTATGATCATCACCTCGGCCCACAATTTCAACGGCGCAAAGTTGAAGACGTGTCCCACTTGGGCGGCAGGGGTTGCTACCTCCGACTTTGGGTCCAACCTTCGCACAGCCAACTTATGCTCGTGCATGCGCGTTTGCAGCCGTCGGCCGGTTTCCCCAACGTAGTTACACATTCCGCAACTGTAATGAAGTCGGTAGACAACAGCCGACATCTCCTGCTTAGGGATCGGTTCTTTTGGCCGCATCACTTGCCGGAAGATTTTTGAGTCGGGCCTGGGGACAACGCCTATTTCGAGCGGTGCGATGGATCTGGTTACGGCTTCGGAGACCCCTTTCATGTATGGAATGTTCCGTCACGATTTTGGCTGACTAGGTTCTTCATTCCGCTTCCTTGGTTGCTTTCGGCTCCATTCAACGAATGTTCGCGGATAGGCGCTGGCTCTGAAGAGTTCTTGGAGGAGCTTCATCTCCTCCAGTTTGGCGATTGGAGTGCTGCAATGAGTTTCCACCCGTCGAAATAACTTATGTACACAGCTTCGTTTGTGTTGCAGTGGGTGGTTGCTGTTGTAACTGAGCATTTGCAGCGTGTTCGTCGGTTTTCTGTAGACTGACGTCGCCAATTTGCCGTCTGGTTGGCGGCAGATGAGAACATCCAAAAATGAAAGTTTGCTCTCCACTTCTTCTTCCATCGTGAACTGTAGGTCGGGGATGATTGAGTTCAGCAGTTCTTCATAGTAGCTAATTTTATCCTGATCGATGACTATGAAGGTATCATCAACGCAGCGCGTCCAAAACTTGGGTTTGGGTTAGATCGCAGATGGTGGCCAGGAGTGTGTAAGCGGAATGTAACCGAAATCATAAAACCCAACGCTAACCCAAACCCTAGACATAAAACTAAGCCTAAACCTAATCATAAATATAAACCCAAACTTTAGCCTACACCTAACACTAAAACTAACCCAAAACTTAAACCTAACCCTAACTTTAAACTTAAACATTAAATTAAACCTAACCCTAACCATAACCCCAGCCACAACCCTCAACATAAAACTAAACCTAACCTTAAACTTAAGCCTAAACTTAAACCTAATCCTAAACCAAACCCTCACACCAAACCTAACCCAAATATTAACTCCGACCCTAAATTTAGCCCGAAACCTAATCTTAAAGCTAACCCTGACCCTAAACCTAGCCCCAACCCTAAAGTTAACGCTTGACTCTAACCTTAGACACAATCCTAACCTTAAACCTAACCCTAAACTTAACCCTAAACCTAACATTAACCCTGAAACTAAAGTTAACTCTAAACCCAGCCTTAAGCCTAACCGTAACCATAAACCTAATCATAAACATAAAACAAACACTAACCTCAACCCGAACACTAAACGTAACCCTCAACCTAAACATAAAATTAATTCTAACTCTAACCATAACCTTAACCCTAATTCTAAACCTAAATTTAACCCTAACACCAGCCCCAGACCCAACAATAACCCTGACCCTAACGTCAACCCTAACCATAAACTTAACCCTAACGCTAATCCTAAACATAAACCTACGCATAAACCTTAACGTAACCTTAACTCTAACCCCAGCCCTAACCCTAAACTTAACCACAAACCTTACCCTAAACTTAAACATAACACCAGCCCTAACCCTAAACTTAAACATAACACTAGCCCTAACCTTAAACTTAAACCCGAACCTAAACTTTGACCTAACGCTAATCCTAACCCTAACCCCAACCCCAACCCTACACCTAAAGCTAACCCTAACGCTAAACCCAGACCTAGAACTAAACTTAAACCCAACCACAGCGCTAAACATCAACTTAAACCTAAACCCAACCTTAAACATAACACCAGACCTAACCCTAACCATAAAAAAGACCCTAAACTTTGACCTAACACTATCCCTAACACTAACCGTTACCCCAACACTAAACCTAAAGCTAACCCTAACCTTAAACCAAGACCTAGACCTAGACATAAACCTAAAACCAGCCCGAAACCTAACCTTAATCCTAAACCTAACCGTAACCATAAAAAAACCCCAGCCCTAACCCTAAACTTAAACCTGACCATAAACTTTGACCGAACCCTAACCCTTACCCTAACCCCAACCCAAAACCTAAAGCTAACCCTAAACCCAGACCTAAACCTCAAATTAACCCTGACCCTAACACTAACCCTAACCTTAACCTTAAACCCAATTCTAGCCATAAACCTAAGCCTAACCCTCACATTAACCCTGACCTTAAACTCAACCCTAAACCTAACCGCTATCCTAACCGTAACCCTTAGCCTAACCTTAAACCTAACTCCAGTCCTAACCCTAACCTTAACAATAAATCTAACCCTAACCTTAAACCTAACCTCAACCCAATCCCTAAACATCACCTTAAACCTAAGCCTAAACGTAAACCTAACCCTCAGTCTAATCCTAATTCTCACCCTAACCTTGATTCTAAATTTTAGACCAAACCCTAACAATGAAGCTAACCCTAACCCTAACCCCGGCCCTAACCCTAAACTTAACCCTGAACATCAGCTAAGCCTTATCCTAACCTTAAACCTAACCCTAAACTTAACCCTAAACCAAACCGTAACATTAACCATGAACCTAACCTTAAACCTAAAAATAAACCTATGCCTAAGCGTAACCCTAAACCCGATCCTAAACAAAACCCCAACCTTAACCTCAGTCCTAACCCTAAACTTAACCCTAACCATAACCCTAAACATAAACCGAAACCTAACCCTAAATCTAATTCTAACCCTACCCTTAACCCTGACGCTAAACTTAGCCCTAACCCTAAACTTAAAGCTAACCCTAACCCCAGCCCTAACCCTAACCTTAACCCTGACCCTAACATCAGCCCTAATCCCAACCTCAAACCTAACCCTAACTATAACCCTAACATAAACCCTGATCCCAATCCTAACCCTAAACCTAACCGTTAGCCCAACCGTAACCCTAACCCTAACATTGGCTCTACACATAACCCCAGACCTAACCCTAATCGTAAGCCTATCTCTTACCCTCATCTTAACCCTAACCCCAGCCGTAACCCTAAACTTAACCCTAACCCTAACGTTTAACCTAACCCTAATCTTAAAACTAACTCTAACTCCATCCTTAACCCTAAACCTTAACCTAAAGTTAACCCTGACCCTAACCTTAACCTTAACCCTTGCGGGAACCCTAGCTGTAGCCCGTAAACACTGCCCTTACTATAGACCTAATCGCAGCCGTAATACTGAAACCTAATCGCAAAGTCTAACCTTAACCTTATATGCAGGCAGCTTTTAAACTTAATGTAACTCGATTCCTTTTTTTGGGACTTGGTATTTGTTGGTCGAATCCAAGTCTACTGCTAATGATGTCTGTGTAATATATATGCAAGTCTGTACCAGGTAGACGCATCTGAGAAAGACGTATGAAAATCAAGGAACAGTTCTGCGAATAAGAAGCCTTGCTTGGACAGTTTTTCGGTTGCAGTAATTGACGAAAACGTACATGAGATAGTCCAATACAAACGCAGGTTTTTTGTTACCGATCGCATCCCTAAAATCGAGCATGATCAGTCTCCCTGTGGTGCAATGACTGCTTAGTTTTACCAAGCTAATAGCTCTTCTAGTCAGAATTCGTGATCTAGTAAAATCTGATTGTATACTGCGTGGTTGCTAAAATTAGTTCTGATATGCGCCTTTTGGATCGCAAATCCAAGTGCTTCTATGGGTCCATGTCAGTTGAGTCCACTTCCCTGCAGTCACTTTTCTAGAACGCGGCCATCACCCAGAGAACGAGAACACATTCAGTGCTTTGCACAGAATGATTTAGCAGCGGGGAGGACGGCTCCCTTCAAACTTTTATATCTGACAATGGAGTTGACTTTGCTTGTCATTGAATGTCAGTCTACATCGTGTATATCCCTTCTGTGCCTGTGTGTGGGTCGAGGACTGCCCAGTGGGGCCAAAGTCATGAATAAGCTTGTCAACCTTAATGCAGATCATTTGGAAGGATGGAGCCGTTATCGCGCGATTTATCTTCTAGATTACCTTATCAGTCTGGGCAATTGGGATGGGATGACAGGAGGAATGTAAACGTTGTCAAATCAAACATCGCATTTTCTGATGAAGTTTTCGCGGATATTTACGTAGGCAGAATAAGATTGTCCATGAAAGTTAAATAAATTTTTTTCTTATGGATTTCTCTCTTTCAGAATGAAGAACTGGAAACATCCTCTGACATGTAAGTTAACAGCCCGCTCGTTTATCAGGGTCAACTACTCAGGGGTATGCTTACTGGTTTCAGAGAACATTTATATTCCCCGAACGACTTGTAGTCGTATTCCTGTTTTCCCTTGTCCTTGGAATCGGCACATACCGAATGGGAACTTGAGGTTGTTTGCTAATAGAATAATTTAATATATAAACGTTTGGCTGTTTACAGAGGGTTTAAAAACATTCTCAGTGTTTCGTTCAATGACTGACTGCCAAAAGAACAACAATTACCAAAAGTCATCTTGACCCAACTGTGAATAAATCGGCGCCTCGTTGGAGGTTGAATCCACTACAGCATAGGGAAGGCTTTGGTGCAGCCAACGCTCTAACCACATGATCTACGAAACCCAACCGGAGGACGCGAGTTTAATCACATTTGGGTCAGGTTACCCGCCCAGCCTACTGAAACGTCTGGAATCCGCCAAATCTGATACAGTAAGCTGACTGCCCAAGCAGGATATCCCAAGTAATCCGCCTAGAATCCACCAGATGACGTAATTCATAGACATTGTTGACAGATTTTGAATAATTCACATTGGTGGGTTCAAGACGTTACAGTAGACTGGGGGGGGGGTGGGGGCGAGAACGTAGCCCACATATGATTAAACTCACGGGTCGGATCTAATTTCGTAGCCGTACCTGCAGTAGAGAAGCCGCAGCCTAATCCCAAACCCCAAACCCCAACTCCTAACCTTAAAACCCAACTCATAACCCCAACCCCTAACCCTAACCCCTAACAGGTACGGCTACGAAATAACATCTTGTCAACTCACGTCTTCCGGTCGGTCCTCGTAGCTCAGGTGGCTAGAGCGTTGGCTGCACTAAAGCCTTCCCCTTGCTGTCATTGGTTCGAATTCCACCGAAGTGCTGACTTTTGCATGGTTGGGTAAATGTAACCTATTCAAAATCTGCCAAAACATCTGTGAATTATCAAAACGTAGGCAGCCTGTTACCGGATTCATTGATTACAGCCAGTTATATATCTTTTCGACGTTTGGCTTAATATGCGTCTTTTCAAGAACAACTAACTATGACCATAACGTAGCTGACTGTAAAATCACAACACAGGCTCACACCTCGTTGAAGAAACTACGGTACCGTCAGGCAAAAAATAAATCGTGCTGCAGCCTAGTCCATCTCCACGGAAAAATTTATGAGTTCAATATGCTACCTTCTTAAGGGCATAGAGGAGCATGCGATTTTCCTTGCATCGAAATTACGCAACTTGTAGTTTGGAAACTATAAAGGCAAGTGCGACGACATGTTAGTTTCATAATTATCCGGCAAATAAAAGCTTATTCAATACTGAAACTCAGTCTTTCTTCAAGTACAGCATTCAAAGAAGACGTGTATTTATATCAACGGAATAGAAGGATGGATATTTTTATGCACGTACTCTATATCGTATTTAACCAAGACAAGTTTTTTTCGTCAATTTTGACTTCAGTGATACACACCTGCTAAAGCCGTTGTCTCACATTTTGCAGGGCTGAGGCTGCGAGAAGCTACCTGTTCAATCTTCAAAAATCCCTTGAAGACTACCTACTCTGTCTTGCAGCTACACCCAAGGGTTTGGAGCTACTGAGACGACGGAAGCTCCTCGAGGACTGCGTGAAATGCATCTTCATTCGATATGATAGGGTGATTAAGGTGTGTGAATCTCAGTTTTCCACGTAAAATATTAAAAAATATCCACCTTCGCCGGAGGGGCGACGGACAAACTGCCGGATTCCCCCCAAAGGCGTAAACGGTGTCAGAAGAATGGCTCTTCTGAGAAACCCCACCTTTGCTCAAGTACAAATGATTTGTTTGTCCACCAAGTGGAACTACACAAACTCATCTTGAAACTCTTCCTACGTTTTTGTAAATACTTGAAAAAAATTCCTCTCGGTAGGGCTTTCACATAGTCGGTTTTCCGTCGTGGATCCCCAGAAACCCAGTTGCCTGCGGCCTACACTGTGGATCGTAAAATGGTGCTCGGTAGCGCCTAAACTAATAAACACTGTCCCCCACCCAAAAAACTTTTAGTCAAGAGTAATGCGGTTATCTGATATGACCGGATACAGCAGCATGTGGACTGTTTAGTCAGGTAATCGAGAAGTCAAAAAGTAGACAATGAGGCTACTGACTTTGTGCATTAATGTTGTGGAAAGTCTTGATTAACGTATCGCTTACCTCACATTTACTAAGAACTCTTGGCAATTATCAGTTACGAAAGATGTTAGTAGTGTTGGTGACAGAAGGGAGTTTCACGCCATTGCTGGTTGTCCTGGCTGGGCTGTACGTGTCCGAAGAATGTGATATGACGCAGGGGTCGTTGGATGCCCGACCCATCTCTCACCCCACTTCTCCCAGTTTTTTTATTGAACCCCACAGTCGGATGTGGTTTGGTAGCCCCACCTGAAGTAAACAAACCCCAGTCACTTCTAATACGGGACCGGTGGCAATAGGGGTTTTTACAGGTGGGACCGGGGAACGCAGAGGCCACGAGGCCAAGTAGTTGTACGAAAAAGAAACGCTATCAGGAATGCGCTTTTGTACTTTTAATGGCTGAGAAATAGTTGCGCTTACCCCTAACCTCAACCCCAACCCATACCTATAACCCGTTATCTTCAACGCCAACCGTCAACCCTAACCCCTAAACCATAGACCTAATACTTAACCCCAACCCCAGTAGTATTGTGTCCATCAGGTGGGGCTGCCAAACCAAATCTTTCCAACCACCTCAATTTTTTACCCTTTTCTTGATAAACAGATGCAAAAGTACGAGCGTTTTGGATGCGGACTACTAGTGAGTCAGTTAGCAGCGAGTTCAACGGGTTATGCAAGCCTCCAAGCTTGTGGTTTCACCAGTGTCTGCGTGGAGAACGCCTGGTTGACAGTTCAAGGTCTTGGATCTCTGACTGATACCGGCCGACAGGGTGGCGTTTCAGCACTTGGAGAGCCTGTGCCGCCTTTGTGGCCGGTCGATTCTATGGAAAAGTTCACCTTAAAGGTAACTGTCTAACCCAATTAAACCGTTGTTCCAATAATTCGGTTTGCACAAAAGAGATAAGACAAATATTGCTATTTTGCGTGAAAATAGAGGCACAAGTGTTAAGGCGATATAGAACAAAATGACCGTTTATTGGAAAACAACTTTTGCCGTGTTTGTTTGATTTTTTTCTTGTACAACCGTTGAGTTCCATAGCGTTATGTTACTACTGGCCGGCCAGCCTAATTCACTGAAATCTACCGTAAAATACTTATCATCCACTGCAGAACATTATCATATATCCCAAGTTTGGTTAGCAGTTAACCAACTCAAACTTTACTCTTACGAAAGGTGGCGTTGAGAAAGACTTTTTTCACCTATTGCGACATTTTACTTAGTACAAAGAATGTCCTGAATCAACGTAAACCCATTTTTTCAGATAATTTTCTCCACAAGTTACAATTTAATGACACACAACTCACTGTTTTGATGAATTTACTGGCTTTATTCTGCAAAATATCGCCATCAGATTCAACGAGGAAACCATGGTTTCATCGGTTATTATTCCGATAATATTCTTTGATAAACTTAGTCATTAAAAGTTCCGAATGGAAAGAATTAAACTTTAGCATAGTTTATGAGGCGCCTTAACTACGACCCACAAATAACTCGAGGTGAATCGGTGAATATTTACAGTGCATCCAATAAACTGAAGACATTCGAAACAGCACTAGCAAGAGGGTTTTGTGCAATGCGAGTACGAGAGTAATAATGTGAAATGGACTAACCTCTTCGACTATTTTTCCTTTATAATTATAACTTTACATTAGATCGTATTTCTCACAGAAGCGTTTTCTACAAGACGTATAGAAGACTAAGAACTGACACTGGGCTATCGTCTGCTCAAATTATGATAAAAGGCATCTTGCAAAATTCCGATCTGTTGATCGTTATTCCTTAGACCATTCTTTGGAATCTTATACTAAGAGATCGGAGAGACTAAAATCGTCATTTCGGGCCCTGTTGTCGTTCGTCCACGGATCGCAAAGACATGAGACCAGAACCATACTTTACGCGGTCTATGAGGCAGGCGTTCTACTTGTGGAGTCGCCACGGGCTTACATTTTACCAGCACAGATCGGAAATATTCTTTAACGCGTATAAGTGGTGTTTGACAATATTTTCTGGCTGTAGAACACAATGTGGTCATCTTACTTTTCTTTTCATAATCTCTAACACTTGAGTGCGCGTAACCTAGGCTGCTTGTCATCTCAAAACAAACTAACTTCGTCCTCTGGCTGTGGGTGGCGTAGCAACAGTCTTAAACTTGTTCACTGCTCCCTGCAGACGGTAACACTGAAACAACTGATGCCTTAGTGTCTAACACCTTTGTCGGTCAACCTCTGACCTTGTGAGAAGTCCACTGAAATCTCTTTACACTGTAAGGTCCCCATCGTGGCTACTGAACGTTTTTAAGTACGCAGTTATGCAAACCAGTGAAGAAATCAAGAAAGGATTTTTCACAAAAACTGAACCACCAGCTGAATTTGAATGGTATTTACGATGCTTTACCAAATAAAATTTGAACAATACCCCGAATGAAGTTCAGAAAGACTATAATTTCAATTTCGGACCTACAGAGCCCTATCGCAGTGCCGATAATTCAATTATTGTACTCGATGAGACCCACCATTGCGACCTGAGTTCGGCACATACTTGATTTATGCTGTACCGATTACATTCTTTCTTCCAAAATCTTACGCTTGCCGAGGTTAAGGTGGGATGGACATGGACTCAGTGCCTGAAAAAAACTGAACAGGACGCCATACTCAACATCTTCCCTGATTTCACACGCAGCGGGTATCTCGAAACTTGCAAAAGCACTAGTGCCATTCAGCACACAGAAAGAAGTATTTATTGCGGCTCCAGCGCCAGTCGTCCGAAGGACAGAGGGCTAGATCGTGGTTGGTAGCCAGGAATGGGGAAGCGGACGGCGACCCTAACTCTAGTCCTAACCTTAACCCTAATCCTACCCCTAACCTCAACATTAGACGTTAACCGTTAACCCTAACGGTAACCCTAACCCTAACCGAAATCGTAAACATAACCGTAGCCCTTAGACATAGCCGTAACTGAATAACCTAACCGTACTATTGAAACCTAATCGTACGCTCAAACCCTAACTGTAACCCGAAAAACTAGGCCTAAAGACATAACCCTAACCTCGAAAATCGGAAACCATTAACCGGTACCCTAATCCTAACCTCAAACGTAAAACGGAAGCCAACTGTGTCAGATGTGATTACGGAACCCCACAAAATGGCCCCAGTAAGCAAACCCTCAGCCACCTCTAATACGGGGCCTGGTTACCAACTGCGATCTAGCCGGACAGAGTTGCGTCTATAGCTGACAACCTTCCAAGTCGTTACGAATAGCGAGTCTTGATGACTGTAGTCCTATCAGGCTTGTTATATGGAAGAATATTCGCAGTTGCCTTGGGTAATGGAATCCCCAGTATCGGCCGCACTCTCCCGTTGCACTTCCATGCACACCATTGGCCTGTCCGATTCAAGTCGCCCGACAGTGAAACAGTGGCGTGTGGGCGGCGTCTGTCGTGTTTCAAACAACTGCTAGCCCCTTGCACTTCACGCGATCGGAAGTCATGTTCTCACATTGGTGAGGTACGCACGCCTCATCCCCCCCACAATGACGCTGAAAAGTTGCATTGCACAGTTGCTATATGAATGATGCGTGATGTTTGGCTGAGATTTGACACGTTCGCGCGCCTGTGGCGCTGTATATCACCAGTGTGTTGCGAAGCGTGCTGGATCGCACCGTTTTCCTGTGAACAGATAAGTCGTGAGTTAGGGCTGTAGGCAGAAGTCCTAAGCATTTGCATGTCAGGCCGAAACGTGGTCGAAATGTTCGGTCGAAGTTGGAACAGGTTGATATTGTCCGCATTGCCGGTAGTGTTGATGGTGGTGGGTCTCACTTCTGTCTTACTGGCGTGTCCGTTGAGGTCGATGCAAGGATGCCCAACCAGAGAAAATCAATATTGGAAATTGACGCTACACTGAGAACAAGTTGGAGGAGTGTGTTCAGTCATGATGCCGGTAACTTTTGTGCATATAATGCTAGGGATGATAATAGAATTACGCAGTGCTGAAGGCAGTTTGGTTATGCTGACAACGCAGTGGATCCCATAGTGCTGACTGGATTTAGTAATTCGGTCTATAGCTTCGTTGTCGACCCTGATTTTTCAGCAGTGCGACTCCGCGTACCGAAATTTGCCCACAGATGCGGGACGGATTAATTTAGCACCTTTAACCGGCTTTTTATAAACCTCATTTGGTGTTGGTTAGCACAGGGCCACTGTTTCTTGTTGTTATTTGGTAAGTCGGAAGTTTGAACGGTTGGAAGCAAGGAGGCAGATAGCATGAAGCTACAAATGCATCCGAAACTAACTCACCTTCCACCATGTCGCCGGAAAATTTTCCTTCCATCTGTATACGTCTCTCAAGACATTCGAACTTCCAGAGTTCTTTTGTTTCACCTTGAAGAAAACCTTGGTCATACTTGCCATGTTTATGCAAAGGCCGGCCGTCATTTCTTGACGTTTTCTTGCAGATGCCAGTTCATCCAAATCAGGTAGATGTTTTTCAGGAAATGCCACAATTCGCATTATGTTTCTGGGAGTAGGTCATACTCCAAATGCTTGCACGACTATGCAGCACAGGGCCAAATGTCTTGGTCCCACTGCTGAGGTGACGTTGCAGGTTTGTCGGTCTCCTTTGTAATCCTATAAATGAGCAGTGGTTAAGTCCATGAAATCCTGCAGTGTTTGTCGTTGTAGCCACATTACTTGAAGCAATCAGCCACTGCTGGACACAAATTTGGGACAGTCCTGATTGTAGATTTCGACTGTATTTGAGTCTGTGTCCTGTAATACTTCCGTGAACACCTGTTTTACTGCTCTGCCTGTCTCCTGCAGAGAAAGAGAGAGAGAGGGGGAGAGCGGGCGTTCAACATCATCACTGTTCCCAACTTAAGGAAGCTTGCTGATGGTTTCTTCACAGACTGAAGTTGAGCGGTTGAGGACTTTGCCGAATTATTCCTTCCAATCCTTCAGAATTTACGAGTTCTGCGATGGAGAATGGGTGTTATCTGAGCTGATCAGTGGCTCAGTTTCCACGTGTTTTATGTTATAGACTGGTGTTATAGTCACGAGGAGGTTCTCTACACGATCGCTGTCTGAATGTCCCTGGATTTCTTTGACCCTACAACGTAGCCATTCGTTTGTGTCGCCCTCGGTCTCTGTTGAACAATGTTTGACAGCGGAAGAATGCAATCTTATTGATGGCTCTTTTGTTAGCGCAGATTGTGTGTACCTAATTCCTTACCGAATTTTTATATCGTTGTTTTCGGGGCATTTCTAGTGCTAAAGGCCCGTTCGCCCGGAGAATTCTGAGGCCGTGGTGTTTGACACTTCCCTTCATTTGGTCGGCCAATCAGCGTCAGCCTTTACCTCCACATTGAGGTTCATGCTATTACTATAATTACGGTAGTTATCTAACCAGGGTCCTTCTTATCTCGAGGTCACCTATGAAGTTGGGGTTGCAGCCTCATTTCCGAACCGAGAAGGTGACTCCCATTCCAGCACTCAGCATTATACGTTACCTTTGTTACTAGCATATCACGCCGATCGAACCTCATGACGAGGTTGTGGTTCAGCAACTTTCTTAGATGTAGGCAGAATGGTATTACCGACAAAGACAAGGGGGACTGGAATGGCCATTTCTGGCTCGGGTGTCCCACACTTCGGTCTTGGGTATGGCTGGCTGACGACGGCTAATAATCCAGAAATGGCCATTTCAGTCTCCCTTGTCTTTGTCGGTAATACCATTCGGCCTATATATCATGCGCCGCTCTGCGGCTGCTGGTTGGGCTTGAGAGAGAGCCCGTAAGGCACATCGGAACGAGTGAGTTCCGTATGAACGATCGGTGAGCGCCCCCTACTATTGTATATTCCCGATCGAAAACCGACATGGCAACGGGCTCGGGGCCCGGTGGGTAGAGGCGTGGACTTCTAAGCCAACAGGTCGCGAGTTCGAGGCTCGGGTGTTCCACACTTCGGGCTTGGGTATGGCTGGCTGACGACGGTTAATAATCCAGAAATGGCCATTCCAGTCTCCCTTGTCTTTGTCGGTAATACCATTCTGCCTATATATCATGCGCCGCTCTGCGGCTGCTTGTTGGGCTCGAGAGAGAGCCCGTAAGGCACAACGGAACGAGTGAGTTCCGTATGAATGATCGGTGAGCGCCCCCTACCATTTCTTAGCTGTGACTGTTTTATCCTCCAAGGCGTCTGCCGAATTTCGCTATGGATTACAACCTTTGTATGGCAGAAAGGAGGCCAGAATTGGGCTGGGCGGCTAACGAGATTACTACCGCCTTCTCCATAGGACCCTTCTTTTTTGAGCTCAGGCTGTCAAGGACGGTTAACAAGTTTTGGTCGCTGTGTTGATCATGGCCTTATCGAGTCGCCCATTGGAGGTACGTAACAATGCGGAGAGAAGTTGGAAAATCTTCTACGCTTATTTATGCGTTTGGTTGGAACAGCCAGCCAAGCACGTCGACGAACCCGGCGTGGCCGCATTATCGCAACTACAACCTCACACGTCGGCATCCCGTACACTTTTCGTCCGGCCACGTACCAGTGAGTAACTGATTTCGTCTTCGAATCACAGGTTGTCCTGGTCTGTGTTTGATATTTGGTGACATGATAAAGATAAACCGGTAATGATCGCTGCAATCTCTCTTCGAGTATGGCTTCAAAACGTCAGGCAAAAAATTATGCTGTTCCAATGATTACGTCTATTTCTCAGCTGTTTTGTGAAATCCGCATTTCAGCTTGTATTGACACTCTTTCTAATATTTGTTTACAATTACATCTGATGACTGTTCGCCGGCATGCGACCACATGGGAGTGCTCTAGGTCGGAACTTCAAGACGAAACCGAACGGGCACTCTGTGTGCGGCTTAGCCTCGCCGGACACTTCCGGATTCAGTACAAAAACAACATGACAACTGCATCTAGTATCTTCGACTTCGCCTCCATCGTCCACAACCGCAACTACTACTACTACTACTACTACTACTACTACTACTACTACTACTACTACTACTACTACTACTACTACTACTACTACTACTACTACTACTACCACTACTACTACTACTACTACTACTACTACTACTACTACTACTACTACTACTACTACTACTACTACTACTACTACTACTACTACACTACTACCGCCACCGGCAGGCAGACTCTCGCCTTCGCCCACCACCGTCCCAATCACTTTAGCCACAATCCCCGACGACTATCAACACTCACTCCTACCACCCCTGAGAGCATTCTTGATGCATTGACACTCACAAATGCAGTCCCGGTATGCCCCACTGCGATCGAACTTCCGCATCAATCTAAACGTTTATAAACGAATTCATTGCACTGAGACTGACGAACCAATGCAAGGAACACCTGCAAACACCCGTTGCGCCTGTTCCTGTTGTCCGCATCGATCACGCACATTCAGAAACCACAAAAGCCTACTCAGTTCTATACTACGTCATGCAAATCTGCGGCAAAACACCGTAGATTAAACCCCATCATCACACCTCGTCGAACTAACTCACACACCATGCACAACCCGATCCACACCACATTATACATGCACAGAATGGGCATCTTTCATGCACGTGAGAAGCGTATTCTGCGGGACAACCGAGTGACTAACCAGGTCGAGTATAGTACAGGTAGATGGGCTGCTGCAACTCTATCAGGCATTGCGCCCAGCCGTGAAACAAAATGGCTGACTATTCCGGAAAGCCGATTTTGAACAGGGGAGGAAATAGAGAATGAAGCGGCCTATAGGGATGGCATCCTCACTGCACTTCGATGCACTCCACATTATAATGAAACTTGCGCGCCGGAATTTAGCAAGGCACGCCGCAGGTGGTGGTTTGGAAGATTGCCAACTAACGGTCTAACCCAAACCTCGCAGTCATTCCTCCGTGTGTGCGCGGGATGATTGACTGAGAGACTGACTGAGTATGCGTCAGGCCCAAATGGCCTCTCCTTAATGTGGCCCCTGTGGTAGCTTCACGCGTGTAAGATATGAACTTCCCGTCCCTTTGCGTGAGGACGTGGTGTGTTTTGCAAGGACGAGATCGTGGGTGGCACGCGTAGACAGAGCACTGAGTTTTGTCGGCCACTTGCACTCAACATCTGCACCAGACGACTGACCAGATCGGACAGTGGGCTGGTGCGTTGTAGAGGAAAGAGAGAGTGAGATTGATTCTGAGGACCTGGTATTCAAGGCATTCAGCGGACATTTTTTACTATAAATAATCTGACGTCCATTTTAAACCATCACGATGAGTCGAAAGTCCTGACTTTGAGGGCTGCCAGATGATGGAATAACTTGCTCCGGTTAGATCGCAGTTGGTAGCCAGGAATTAGGAAGCGGATGGCGACCTTAACTCTAATCCCAACCTCAACCCTAACTCTAACCCCAACCTTAAACGTTAATCGTTAACCTCAACGGTAACCCTAACCGTAACCGAAATCGTAAACGCAACCGTAACCCTTAGACATAGCCGTAACTGAATAACCTAACCGTAATGCTGAAACCTAATCGTACGCTCAAACCCTAACCGTAACCCAAAAACCTAAGCCTAAAGGCATAACCCTAACCCGAAAATCGAAAACCATCAACCGGTACCCTAATCCTAACCTCAAACGTAAAACGGAAGCCATATGGGTCAGATGTGATCATGTAGCTCCACAAAATAGCCTCAATAAACAACCCCCCAGCCACCTCTAATACAGGGCCTGGCTACCAACTGCAATCTAGCCCTTGCTACTCCCCGAAGGGCGTAAATTCAGGCTGCAATGGCCCCCTTTAATGTGACCTCTATGGCACTCGGCTCAGATGGGATCGAAGTTGCGCTGCCGCAATCGCTGTGCAAATCTGGTCTTCCGTGCACGAACGGGACGTATGCTGCAGGCTTAGAGGGGCTAGCTTAGTCTTGATAGCCACTGCACTCGATCCCGCTACCGTTCGACCTTGTTTGCTCTTGCCACCATAGTGAGGTAGGTGAGGGAGTGCGAGAGATGCCACGCAAGTCTGCTGTGACTATAGTTGGTTTACGCGCAAACCACCATCCTGCCTCAACCACTATGTGAACGTCGTCGTCGCTCGCGATTGCCGAATTAACACCACTAAATAATCCTTGTTGGTTTATTTGATATGCTAAAGCTGAAGTTTGACTCTATTTTCAGCCTTTTAACCAGTTGGCCAACATCTACTCGAGCTTTGCTGCTGTACTGCTGGCAATTACATCGCCACAGGCCCCTTCGGATGATGAACACGCCTATCCAAACTCTCTCACGGTACTCCTTTTTGGATTGGCTTATTTAATTGCATGCCGCTTCCTCACAGTAAATGACTGTCTTCAGAGTGGAAGTTTTTCCTGACTGACAAATAAGAAAACGAAAGGTATGTTTTAACGAACTTTCCAAGAACACGCGGAAATAACCAGCAGTAGACATGCTAATCCATGAAATGCTATGAGTTTTTCAAGAAAATCCCTGTAACGAAATAGCCGCCTACGCCTCATTCTGAGAAGTTATACAACAGTAAAGATACCACAGTTATTAAAATAATACATAGTTTAGATCGTAAATTAGTATGCGCCAACACAAAAGTAGCACATTTTCACTAAGAAACAGAACTTTAAAAATGCCTACAGTGGAAATCGTTAAAATAAGGCCCGTTGCTTAATGAAGATGAGCAAATAAAAACATAAAAGTGATATAAAATAATGACAAATACAAAAATTTAGTACTTTGTTGACTGTTAACTTTCATTTAACACAACAGGTGGTCTCTCAGACATGAATCTTGCAAGGTTGTCTATAGTGGATTGTTCGTTGTGATTTTTTTCGCCCAAAATCGAGCTTTTCTTTTATCGAAAGTTCTCTCGTTGCCTTATGTCACTTTCTTTCAATAGCGATCTGGACCGTACGCAGCAATAAAAATAAATCGGACGTCACATATGTAGGGGCTAGATGTTGCCCAAAAATTGACTTATATTTGTAAGCGTAATCATATCCGTACCCCTTTAGAACGATGGACTGTTGATGTCGTTGTAGTTGAAGACATGCTTCACAAAATCGTCTAATATCCTGCTGTTTATAATGCCCCTGGTCGACCGTCAAAGTGGCCGTTCTCTGAATTTGTTAGTCGTTCAGACCATCAACTGTCGACAGTTCTCGAAGGTTACTGGCGGCGCAGTTTGTTCTTTTGGAAAGTTCTTTTCATATGCGACCTTATAGGCCGACTTCATAGTCTTATCTAAAAATAGAACCTTGTCTCGGAAGCCAATGCTCTTCCAAAACGAGATCCAGTAAGATATAAAATCGTCATCTTGTTTACTTTGTGTCAGTCTGGTTCGCAATACGGACACGGTTCTATCATTAATAATCACCCACTGAATGACCTTGTAGCGAGCCACGCAACAACCTTTTCGATGCTAATTTCCTTTATCCGCTCGTAGTCGATATCCTCGTCGCAGGATGTGGCAAAGAAAAGTGACGGCATTTTGGGGGGTACTCAACATTTTTTGTTTATGCCTGGTAATTGTCGATTAGCTAAAACAAGCTACTGTCAGACAAGTTTATGAGCGTTTTGTGGCACGAAACGTCGAAAATTTGCAGAACAGAATGCTTAAAGGAGAGTCCGCCCCTATTTTCGTGAAGACAATGCGATTTCTCATGCGCGTCTTCACGTAATTTTCATGAACGTAAGATCAAATTTACTATTTTATGTGAGATTTATTTCAGACTTTTTGCTTATATTAATATTCATTTATAGCATAACAAAAATACATGGGGTTTTGAGTAGTGAACTTCGGTAGTGTGGGCAATAACTAGAATATCAATATTCGTTGGATTTCGCCCACATTTTTCCTATTTTCCGTAATAAAACTCATTTTAACTGAAAACTTTCTCAATATATAGTTTTCTGAGTCCCGAATAAATTTAACAAACATAACTTACAACACTAAATATATGAAATACTACTAACTCGAATTCCAATCACAACATATCATGCGTTAAGTCATCTGCTGTAAATGCTGTCCTTAAATCACTAAGGTGGCAATATCTTTACGCAAACATGACTGCCCGCTGTATAGCTCCTTGTGGAACTCGAGCATAGACTACGCGGCTCCACCATGTGCTTGACTCGCATGGCTAGCGCAATCACGATCGCAAACAAAGGTTTTTAATATCAGTTCTATAATTTTTCCCGCTCTGTGGCAGATATCACAGGGGATGCACTTGATCAGCCTGAACCAAATGCTTTCTTATTTTTTGCTTTGGTACATGCAACTTTCCTAACGTAGGCCGAATCCCACATGGACCTAACAAAGACGGGTCTGGATCCGAACTCACTGCAATAAGAGTGCAAGCATTGAATTTTGAAAGCAATTTGCATTATGATCTAAAGTTTCTACTCGTCTGAGATCAACTTACCTCGGAATGACGATGGCCTACAAATGCAACTCAATTTCAATGCTCTATCTGCAAGAGGTTTTGTCCTATTATTGCTGTGTTTTAGAATAATTGGTTTAGGATCAGTTATTATCTGTTAACGGTTCTTAAATTCCACCCCCTATTAGCAGGCGGGGACATGCGCCATAACGCAACAAGCCAGACACCATGGCCCTTTTAAGAGCATTCACTTCCATTTAGAGAATCCTTCTTGTTAGAGTTCATTTGGGGAAGCAAGAAATGATGTTCAGTTGTCCTGACTTAAGGCTAAATTTTAAAATGTCTTACTTTAGGGCCTACTAGATCGTCTTCTGATGCTGGATCCGACAAAAAAGTACTCTATACTCTATCGTCCAGAGGAGGGCAGAATCTTTGGACTAAGGTGAGTCGGAATTTTGCCGCAGGAAATTACTCCTGCCGACCTCATTGACCTTTGGCGAGTAGAACCAGAGCAGGTGGACCGTAGCGCTTTGGAAACCCAAAAGCCTACTTAAATAGCTGTTTGTTTGACAGCCGCAGTTTGGGGCAGTTTAAATGGGGTTTTATTGTATTTGTCGGATTCAAATATGGCGTCTTCATTCATCCCTCCAGAAGGTTCGGGGATTGTGTCGGATGACGGCAAAAGAAGCATTACCGACTAACGGACAACATTTGCCGCGTCATCTATTGCAGTTACTCGTGTCCTTTTAAAAGCAAACCTAGTAGTCGGACCAGTGGCTAGTTACGTTTGATGGCTTACGACTCCCTGCGATTGAGAAACTAGAGTTCGCGTACTTCATAAATAGCCCTTGCTGTAGGCCCTCCCAATATCAACCATTTGTGCACTCTGCGAGTAGGTCTCGGATAATATAACCTACAGGCCTCGTCTTCTCAGGGCCCATGTATTCCAGGTAAGGGACACATATATGAAAAACATTCAATTTCTTCCGTTTGCTTAGAGGTGCCTCACCATGGAGTCACTGTAGCGCTGTAAAGTATCTGTAAAAACCCCCTCCTTCACTTAAAAGTGGGCTTGAGTGCTGATCAACCTGAGGTCAGAATATCATTGAATGGACTCCTCCGGAGGAGAATACAATACCACATCAGTTAGGCATTCATCAGCTGCGGCGACTCATTGTAAACGTGGTGGATGACTCGACGGCTACAGTGTCCCAACTTCACAAGCTGATGTACGGTTTGTAGGTTTACGAACAGCATTTTACCTAACTGCCCCCTCTTTCCCTTTCGGCTGGTCAAGTAATTTTCTGTTCTTCTGTCTACTTACCCACCTAGCAATGAGCGCATTACAGACTCGCAGACCTATGCAGACAGTCTTTTTTGCAGCGAGAGATCCCAACTTTTCAACCAAAAAGGCCTAAAAGATTTGCAAGCAAATATTGCACACAAGAGCCGTGAAAAGTAACACGAGCATGTACGCAGACACAAGTACAATGTGAGGCTTTTCTCACTTTAGTTTTTCGGTGTCTTCTGTTGTGCAGCGTTGAGGTAGCAAAAGGCGGCACATAAGAAGCAAAATGTACCATGATAAATAAAAGATTACACTCCGTTTCGACCAAATGACTGTCATTTGGACTTCATCTTACAGTGTCCCCGAGGAGACGGAAGACCTGAACCATCGGTAGTGTGCGTACAAGATATTTTTTTCGTTTCTAGATAAACATAATAGGAAGACCCTTCATACATCTTACAAAGACGACTAAAAGATCAGTGCGCGTGCGATCGCTTTTAGAAATTTGAGGTAAAGTAGGCTGTTGACGGCTGGAAAGCCAAAATGGCTCCTTAAGTTTAACTGGTTTTTCGGTTGAAGTTAAGATAAGCATTTAAGGAACCATCCTAGAAGAAACACAAAAACATGTCTGATCATTGGAAGAGTATAAAAGTGTTCCAGAAGTTGTAAATTGATGCTCGAGTTCATCCTCAGAAGAGAGTAGACTTGACCATTTATACCGACGCTCTCGCATCAATCATCGGTCCAGGGCCTGTTTGTTTTTCAGGCGGGTACATAGTGCCTGGTAGGGGTGGAAAACTGTTATGACCGATAGCCTTGCGAGCTGCTTTAGGTATATTTATTTGGTCTGCGGACCACTAACGGACGCAATCATCTTGTTATGGTCCCGCCTGGTACATGAAATCACGTGGAGTGTATGCGCACTCGAGTCTTGTCCCCAATACCAATGCGGCAAAAAAGGAAAACACGATCAGCCACGAAAAAGTGTATTAGGAAATTGCAAGTCAAGTCTAACTGGGAAAGTAACGCGCATTTATAACCTGCTACTGGGGTTCGCCTGCATTCGGCCTAGGACACTTCGGGAAGAACATTCTGGATCGATAACTCGAATATACAGATCGATGAGGCTCGAGAGGAGCAGCCGAGGGAGAGGCGCCACAATTATGGTACAGCGCGGTAGAAAAAACGTACGTGGCCACCAGTGATTGGCTGGCTCTTGATTTTGGGAGTGTAGGCACTCTGAACAAAAACAAATCTGTTGATTAGTTGAGTTGTCTTCAGAAAAGGAGAGTTCCCACATCATCAGTAGTGTTATGCAGTGTCCCCGGCCCATTATCTGCCAACTGGTGAAGTGAAAATGACGGTAAGACTTTACCGCATAACCTAACTGGAGCCTTGTGTCCCGTACCCTGCTGCCAGCTACGGGTAGTCCGACTTATTTAGCTAGCTGGCTATTCCGCCACCGGTCTAATTACTCTGCAGCCCGTAGATGTTCACAGTTAGGTCAGTATGAATAACTATGAAGCCGTAATGGCCTTGTGGTGGTTGTCTGCAATAGACGATGCCCACGTTCAGGTGGGACGTGTTGTATGTTCTGTTACCTTTGGCGTTCCCTTAACAGCAAAGTGTGTAATAACTTCCAGAGAAGCTTCGTATCTAGCAGTCCTAGGTTGGACAGCAGACATCTTGGCGCAACTACTGCGGTGTCAGTTCTGCGTGAACTGAGCATTAAAATAGCAGCTGTAATCTAACTTCGATTGCTGCGTAATGGAATGAGGTTCGAATCTTGAACATTCAGTCTTCAAACGGTCTCGATTGTGTACCGCTGGTTGGTCGCTGCTGTAGTTCAAAAGCCACTCAGTATTCAGTATGGAAAAGTGAAGAACAATTTCGACGTCGAAGGCCTGGGGACAATGTTCGACTTTTTGTACGTCCACCGGAGCTTGAAGTCTCTTTATTCTTAGCCCACTCCTTCTTTATCCACATGGATGAGAGCATCGATGAGTGTTTTGTACGATGCTCAGTTGACATGGGTTCGAAACGCAAATGTGCAGATCGGCAGGTTCCGTTACTGGGTGATGGTTGCAAATGAGCCGAGGACAGCCAACCCAGTGTTCCTGTTTTTGTATGTAAAACTTCAAGCATTGTGCCCCTTACAACAGGCCACACGGTAAATGCGTAGGATTGAAAAAAAGTTAGCGCAGGGTCCGGCACGCGTTATAAGACTGTGGACTCATAAGAAATGCCATGCTTGGAGAATGTGGTGGTATGCCTACGTGCAGGTTTCGGCCGCGTCAGCCACCAACGTCCGATCCTGCTTTTGGTCCTTTTGACACTGTTTTGACAGCAACCCCTGAGGAGTGGTGGAGGAGAAAGTTCGGTAAATGCGGTGCATTTATAATGTCCTAACGAACTATAGACTAAATGCGACCTTTGTCACCACGGTGGCATTAGTGTCCCATTCAAGTCATCTCTACTATTGCGTATTCTCGATCGCAACCGACAGGACAACGAGCCCGTGACTCCGTGGTTAGGACTAAGCGCTTCTAACTAACAGGTCGCGGGAGCGGACCCCAGTGGTTGTGCACCTCGGGGTTGGGTATGACTGGCTGAAGACGGCTAATAAGCCAGAAATGGCCATTCCAGTCTCCCTTGTCTCTGTCGGCAATATAATTCTGCCTATATATCGTGCGCCGCTCTGCGGCTGCTGGTTGGGCCCGAGAGAGAGCCCTTAAGGCACCACGGAACGAGTGAGTTCCGTATGAACGATCGGTGAGCGCTCCCTACCATTGTATATTCCCGATCGAAAACCGACAGGGCAACGGGCTCGTGGCCTAGTGGTTAAAGGCGTGGACTTCTAACTAACAGGTCGCGAGTTCGAGGCTCGGATGTTCCACATTTCGGGGTTGGGTATGACTGACAGACGACGGCTAATAAGCCAAAAATGGCCATTCCAGTCTCCCTCGTATTTGTTGAGAATACTAGTCTGCTTATATTTAAGTCCCCTCATTCAGTATCTGCGGAAAAACGCAGCACAGAGTACCAACCAGAAGCTAAATGAAGTCACTTGGACCGCTTGTTCAGGGAAATCATTTGCTTGAAGTCCTACAACGCCCCCTGTCTCTTATTTTTTTCTGCTAGGCTGCTCAGTTTTATCGTATCGTCTCTGGACGCGTTTCTGCTTCTTGAAGCGCGCTTCAACCTACTGGATCTCCTGCTTGAAGAACAGGCTGCCTGTGCCATCGAGGAACGCTCAGACGCCTATATCATTGATGCTGGTCTTGTGGAACGTAACTACTTGCTTGCTAAGTGTAACCTAATTGGTGGTCCTACTGAACGCTACCTACCACCCAGGACCCTTTGCTGCGTGAGTAGGTTTTCCGTCATGATTTCTACTGGCACTGTTACCGCTGATGTTTCATTTTCTCCCAAGAGTTTACCCTCCTTGCATGAAGTCATGGTGTGCGCTGTAAGGCCAGGTCGTGTGGGTGGTGTGCGAAGACGGGCTGTTTTTAGATCTTTCGACTACTTGGCCCAATCTCAGCATCAGTTGTTTGATCGGTTCAGACAATCGATCGGTGCACAGCGAGGGGAGGAGAGATTGGGAACACGACTCTCAGCGCATCTTCCTCACTGTGGGCGGTTAGACGCGCTTGAATACATCAGGATGAGTTACAAGCCCTGGCGTGGAAGGTCGACAAATGACGTCTTAACTCAGACCTTGCAGCTCTCAAAGTGTGTATTTTTATGGACTGACCGGCTGATGGATTGACAGCCAGACTGCGATGGCCTCTTACCGTGGCCTCCACTGAGTTCTCGCACATGTGAGGTCCGATCCACCAACCCTTTTTGTGCGAAATCCTGGTCTATTGTGTGGAACCAGGTCGTGTGTGTGTGGCAAGCGCTGAGGAGCTCGCCACCTTTGTCAGTCACTCTACGGAATGCCCGCATAAGACAAATTACCGGACTAGGAATGAAAGAGGGAGGTCGATCGTCGCAGCGCATATTTCTCAACATAAACCTATCTTCTGCGCTTGAATCTATCCCGATGCGCGAAAAGCCGTGCTTTAGAGGGCTGCCAACTGACGGGCGGGAGTCAGACTGTGATGGTTCCCTCTTAATAGGGCTGTTATGATGCTCCCGTTCACTTCGGATCCAATGCGCCCTTCCTTTTGTGTAAACTTTTGCTTGCTGCCAGCTGACGGCCTAAATCGGGAGTACACTGCCACAATAGACTTTATATCCTTCTTTCAACCAGGGCAACGGCTTTGGCGGTGATCAGAAATCCCTTACTTTGAAGTCGACATTTGGGTTTTTGTGTCGAAGAGAGGGAACAAATGAGACCCATTGTTTTTCATCAAGCGGCATGCTTTTCGACTCAAGGGCTGTCGCGAGTGTCCTAAAGCATTTGATGCTATCTTTGATTGCAATTAAAAGTGGGTTGCATAAAACGCAGGCCTGCATGCTCGGGGTGAGAGCACGCCGATCTGAGCGGCGTCTCAGAGCAGGGCAGTCCACCACCTCCGATGTGCACCGCTACATCGAAAAGTTCACAATGCCGCATTCGCCCCCAGCCCTCCCCTACGGACACTGAGAGATGAGGAGACGGCAATATAATCAACGTTTTTCGGCTCCGTATGCATGCGCATATATTTTTGTCCGGTCGTAGGCACTGATTTAGACTGTGGCTGGTTGGAGAGGCCTGCAGTAAGTTACACTGGCTCCTTTTTAATGTTGCCTTAATGGCACCCCTCCATAGTTGTTATCCGAGTCCCTACCCTCCCCTCTCACTGGGTGAAGTCCTGGTCCTTTCTGCCCGGAGCAGAGGTGTGGTGGGACGCTTAAATACAGGTTCATTTCGTGCCTGCCACTTGTTTTCGATCCCGTCTCTCGTGTTTTTGACTCTCTCTTGATACCGGACCAAGGTAGTGAAGCTAAGAGAGTGCGGTAGTTGCGACCAAAATCCACTATTACTATAAACCAGTTTACGCACAAGTCACTGTCCTTGCGTCCAGCCGGCCATGGGATATACGGTGAACATCATCGGAAACGATGGTCGAACTCTCTGTAAAGTAGGTTTTCTTAAAATCTGCCACTCGAAGACAGAGTGTGTTACAGTTTTAAAAAAGTTTTCCAATTCACGAATAACTGTGGACCTGACTTCCCGTTCCACTTCGGTTTTGAGGTTTCTACTCATAAATTCCTCTGTGTTACTAGGAAGTTGCCGTGCATAACTCATGAAATTCTGCAGTGCACATAGACTGCGTCTTTGTCATAAGGAGCACTAATAGATAGGATGATACCTAAACAGAAAGTAAGTCGTTACTTGATCCATAGTTGGGATGTTTTTCACCTGAGAGCTACCTCTTATTCAAGTAGGTAATTTGCAAAAGACGTAATTTCCTGCGAAGTGGACACAAAAAGGGATCCCTCGTGCATTTTTTCTATAAGATATTTTTGCGTTTACAGGGACAGCAAAAATAAACGGAACAACGTTTTGCAGGCACCCCGGCAGATGCGTATTTAAAAGCCGGCATCCTGGTCTGAAAAAGTTGTCTTTTAATTATGCTACATTTTCATGAATATTTCAATCCCTCCCTAAGTACTCCCTCCTAACTGAAATCACATCTCAGAATCTCGCTGATGTTTTATGAGATGCGGATCAAATTTCATAAAACCCATCTGGGATTATACCTAGATGGGAAGTCAGGCATCATGAAAAGTGGCTGTCACCAGAAGGCAGCTGTCTAGATGTCGCACCCTTTTTACGCTCATTAAAAATGAGAAAGAACATGTAACAAAGTTTGAATTTTTTCAAAGTAGGAACGTTGGAACCAGAGTCCCGGTTATTGATCGCTTTACTTGGGTGAATCCGTTTGACTTCCTACGCTGAGCAAGACGTCAGTCAAAAGTTTTGCTCCTCTGGGATAGAAACAATTTGATGCAAACAGTCAGAGTGGTTTTGGCGTAACCTACATTGTTGTTTTAATCATTTTCGGACGAGCTGTGTAAGTGGGTCTCTGTGATGTTAGTAAGCCAGATTTGACTATTTTGGCCGATAGGGCAAAACCCTTTATGTTCGCAGGGTGTTCCTCGTGGGAGTTTCCTTCGGGCAGCAAGTTCACCCAGTTGGATCAGAGAAAGGAATATTGCGATAATTCCATTCATTTGAAAATACTTGGATTCTCAGAGCTCACGGGTATTCTTACTTGAAGACGGTTTCGCATCTGTTTTCTACTTTTGTCACGATGAGATGTGATGGGCATAAGCTCGTCGAAGTTGACGTGGTCTTCTCCAAAAACGTTGAAATTCACGCGATCCCTTACTTGTGCTTTGTCTTCTCACCTCAATGCAATAATGGCGCTTATTTACGGCCACAAGCAGTATAACAGATTATTGCCCAAACGTTTAGAGCTGCATTTAAAAATCCCATTACATAAGCTCAGCTACACACTCAAGTCGAATACCTCGTCCCATCGTAGTGCATCCTCAAAGTGTCTGTTGAAGTTCTTGCTTCCAAGTCTCCAGTTAGTTACGGTTAAGCCAGAAAAAACTGAGTACTAGTAGAGAATGTTGACGTTGAACGGGGTGGGCAAAAAGGCAGTCAAAGCCCTCGACAAACGTCTTCGTTTTCTCTACCCAGTCGAGTGAATGAACTTCGTTATTTTTAAAAGGCGGCTACCTAAGTACCGACCGGGAAGTAAAGCTAGTCTTACTGAAGTGGGCAAGTCTAAACATACCTCCTCTTGTCCTATTTTGTTAAAAGCAAACCGCGGCAGTGTTCACAGACTTCGTAGGTTGAAACGTTAAGTTCTTGCCCACATAAGTTGCAGATCTTAAAGTTGGTATCTTCTGTTTCCACTCCTTGGGGCATAAACTTTTGCGGGATTTTGGACTGTTCTAGTCGATGGACACAGTAAAACCAGGGCATTACAGTAACCAAAAGTAGCACTGCGTTCAGTTAATGATATTTGCTTAGGCACCGATATATGACTTTATTAAATCGCTCCTCTATTTTTGTTGCCCATGTATGTTTATATGGTTTCCAGTGAATGGCTTACACTTAAAATGCGAACTTGAGAAGTCTGCCTGGACGATTAAAAATCCATTCACACATAAATGTCTTACAGCACAGAGAAGAGCCCTACCCGTTTCCGGTGATTTCGAAGCTGCCGTGCAATCTGGATGCTTTTACCAATCCCAAGTTGAGATGTTTTCGGGAACCCTGTATATCTGCGGCCGAGATAGAAATGGGTCACGTGACGACGTCTGGAGTCAAAGAATCGCGCTCGAGACCACAAACGCTACTCGCCCTCGTAAGTAGCATGGTACATCGAAACGGCCGACGGGATCAGACGACAAAACTCAGTGCTTTAAACGACGGCATTAAGACTCTACAGAAGGCACTTGCTGCCATGGGAAGGAGTCCAAAAACTGTAGGTTCGTTCATCAGGCCAATAGATACTGATATCCCAAATAACAGACGGCCTTTACATTTTTGTCAGTATCGCTATGAGTAATCCAGAAACCACTTGGGCACTCTGACATCCTCCATTCTACCAACTAGATGCACCTGCTATATTCGAGGCCTGTCTGAAGGGCATTGCTTTGCGCAGGATGACACAGTCGGATGTTCCGCCGGTAAAGGGTAAGCGTTTTAGAATTTATGTCATGTCTGGAGAAATGCCGCTCTATTTTGTAAACCGACTGTTCTAAGATGCAAATAAGCCTGATTAGAATACATAGCCATTTGAAAATTAATGGACAATTTTCATTAGTTCACTGAAGTTTAACGTCAAATGGGGTTCCATTTTTGTATCTTTAAATCTCTTTTTTTGCATTTAGATAATCCGACTACTTTCCCAGCAATAGAAGAGACAGCCATACGTCTCATTGTGCGGTAGGATTTATTTTCTTTATATCTTTCTCTCCCAATGAAATTATCACTAGATTTATTCCGATTCAAATAATAACTCGTTAGAATTTCAGTGTTTTAAGGAGATAAAACTAAGTCGCTTTAGAAACGTCATTGATCCACTTTGGGTTAGAGGTCTAGGCATGGAAAAGGTGTTCATTACTTTCCTAAAAAACCCTATTAGGCCATCGTGCGACAGAGACCTGTAATCATTAACAGTTTTCTTGCTTTCAAAAGTCAAGTTCCCACAGTTGAGGTTTTTCAATATTTTCTTGTTGAGAAATTGTATCAAGCCATATAAGTCCCAGGATATCCAACTGAAATCGTCCAACTGCATTGTACCAAATATATTTATCCCGAAGTCCGCAAAATCACTTGGAACCTAAGGTCTGCCGACCAAAACCTGCGGTCATGCTAATGGTAGAACCGTGCACGATTAAACTTTTCAAGACTGTATTTTTGTAGCGCTCTTGTCTTATGTCTTGTCCATGTGAGTCGATCACTCGTATCCCACTTTTGGAATTCAGCCACAATCCCCTCTCCCCGAGTGCTCGCTCGAGCACATGTGGCCGCTTGCCATTCCCCGTCTGCATTGGCCTCAGTTTCGCTCACCAACCCTTTCCTCACCTTCACCGATTTCTCCCTCTATCCACCCGCTGCCCGCTCCCCCCCCCCTTGCAGCTACGGTCTGCGTGTGTCGGCCTTCGATCAATCGGCTTCTGTCCAACCAACGCAGCAAGCAGTCCAGGCGACAGAGCTATTCCGTTCGATAGACTCACTGCTGGCAGGCGAACGTCAGGTCCAGGCAAGCCCCTCAGCCGCCTCTCCCTCCCCGCCACCCTCTCCGGTCCTTTCATCCTCCTCCTCCTCCTGCGTATCGTCGTCCCAGCAGGCTGAGCGTCGTAAGACTACAGAATCACTGGCGCCTCGACTGATGGCAGAATTGTGTGAGTAGGACCTTTTGTGCCAACCTCCTCCTTCTCCTCCCCGATAGCTTCGGTCTCACCACTAAGCAAGTCCGCATGCTCCGGCGGTCGTTTTGCGTCTCTCGTGAGGCTTCTGGGGAGGGGGGGGGGGCTAGGAGCGCAGGATCTCTGGGGTGATCGGATCAAGCGCATACCTCTGCCCACCCGTGGGACTGCGTGAGCTCAACGCATTGAGTGCGTTTGCCAATGCGCAGCTAAGGGAAAGGACAAGATAAGAATCAAGAGGGCAGAACAGTTGGCTGGTAGATGAGGCGAACACTTAGAAAAAAGTGATTTGAGAGGGGGGATGGGAGCCCGTTGGTTTTTGTGGGATCCGCATTGTTATACTAGGGACACCGAGGATGATGGCGATGTCGATATGAAGGAAGCATTGCCCAATCAGGCAACAGTACAATGCTCCTATTAAGATACCTCGCAAGTTGTCTCATAGCGACGAGTGAGGATCCAGAAAATGTAACGAGAAAAGACAGATGATAGGAGCATGGTTATCTAATGACAGTTTAAAGGCCGCAAATGGCCAGTAGAGTTTGCTTCGTCTTCTAAGGTTTCATCCATAACCGGAAACTTCAAACACCCGTTCGGTACGGTTATTTCTTACAAATGTGGCTATAAAATACACGGGTTTGGAAGACAAAGTGGCAAGATCCTATTTCGTAGCCGTACCTGTTAGGGGTGGAGGCTAGGTTAGGGGTTAAGCTGAGGCTTGTCTACTGCAGGTACGGCTACGAAATAAGATCCGACCGACAAAATCATTTCGACTGAAAGAAAGGAAAGTGATGAGGGAACAATAAGCCAACCCAACGTCCACTCTTGCTTCGGGATGAAAGGTCAAAATTTAAAGGTGAGAAGTGATTGGTTCTCGGGGTGTTCACAATGCGCACCGTATTTGAATTCGTTATTGGAGTTGTTTTGAGGCCCACAGAACGCTGCTACGAACGATGAAGCATCTCTATGGTGTATACGGTTTACGCAATTAAGGGACTTAATAACCCTTACTGCAGCATAAAGAGCGCCTGTTGGAAGTTTGAGAAACTTAAAGCTGAAATGCTCGCAGTGCATTTCGACTTATGACCTTTAGCTCATTTTCTTAATGCGGTGCATGGTGCATTCTATTTTTAAATTTACTCTAATTTCACCTGCTATTTTTAGCATCGCAAGGCAAAGTGTTAAAAAAGGCGGTTCCGCCCAAGAAGCCAGCATGCGCAGAGGACTTGACTGAGTAGCAACTTGTACTGACTGCCACCTCAAGCAAACAGAAAGATTTTAAAATAACCTGGCAATTTGCCTGTTCACTGGAGCTTTTCCGATGTATTTGCAAAGATATTGTTTAGAAGAGGTAATTGCCCAGGTGGTTCATCTTACGTTTGCGCCCTTATGTTAACGTTGTGTCCCAAAAAGTCAAAAAATAAGTTCTATGTTATCATTTTGACGAGATATAAATCCCTGCACCGTTTTCAGTTAAGCTGTTAATGCAGCCAATAGTTGTGACTTGTATTCAGGATGTTCTTGAATAACTAAGTCCACGGATTTAGTTGCCAAGATTACAGTGCTTATGGATCTTTCTAGATATGGTTAATGAATTTACAATGCTCAGGATATCGCTTTACAGAAAGATCTATCTATATAAGTTCACTAATAAATTTCGACTATGGTAATTATTAATAACGGACGTCAAAGCTTAATTAAAATAAGCATTTCACGAGTAAATTAGCTCAGCGATACCGAAAGAATTTCTTCTTGCACAAATTTTCCTTTTCTGCCCGTGCTTCAATCCCTCATCTCCCTTGTTATTACTCTTTTAAGGTGAGCCATCAGCAAGGGATGTTTCATACTGTCTGGCACAATTTGAGGGATTCGACTGGTTCACAGCGACCATATTTTTAATCTTTGGCGGAGATTCCGGTCGCGCTTTTGCTTTCCTGGCAAACTTTTACAAGTCGCGCTTTGCCGTTTATCTGTGGCCTGCTCGAAGTCGTTCGCTGGTAAGCTTGCACATTTCTTGCACTCATTGCTGACCAAAATCTTAAGTAAGAGCCGTCGCATCATCTGGAATGAGATACAGAGCTGAGTTTTGTACACGCTAGTGTATTAGGACAGATTTCTGACCGGTAATCACGCACGCACAACTTCAGATAGTCATGCTTATGGCCTTCAGGATGTGAGCCCGTCGCCGGGCGGTTGAGCGCCATGCTCCATGACCCCCTGAGGTCGACTTCGAATCCCTGGCCTGAGCTGCTCCACAGCGATGGTAAAGAAGCCAGAAACGACCTTTCCGGCCTCCACGGCTTTTCACAGGAAGTCTTCTATGGTCACCTTTCGCCTCTGCCCTCGCCTGGAATATCCTATTCTCTGGCCTAATGAAGAACTCCAGATCTGCGTGGGAAATAAAAATGCGTACAGAACTTTCTATGATTAGCAGAGAAGAGCTTTCGGAAAATGTTTAATTTCACATCTGGGTGATGATAAAAGCAGTTGTGCTTGCAGTATTAGATCTAGCAGTGCTCCTGGTATTTATCCTAATCGAAATTGCCCTGGAGCATATGCTACGTAGGCACTGACAGTTTTTTCTGTTTGGAAAAGTGAACGACGCCTTTATCACTGTGCTTTTCTCCATGACTGCGAAGGCGCGATCGGGTATTTTTTGGTAACGGTTATGCATCAGTAAGTGTCATTCCCAACGGTTAAAGCCGTAGGCTGGTGGAAAGTCGAGGCTGGGACGATCGATTGGGATGAAAAACGTAGGCGAGTGGAAAAACAGTCGATATTGATAGTGCATCAGTAATGTAACACAAGGCTTACTTTCGCCGATCTGACCCGACTAGACGATGCAATAGATGTTTGCTGTCTTCTTGAGACTGAGGCCCGAAGTTTTCGCTGGAAGTCGTGTAACAATAAATTAATTATCGAGGGACATTTTCATCAAAGACCAGGGAGTCTGCGAATGACAGTGGTGTCAGGAAAACGCAAAGCAACCTCCCCTGCTCTTTCAATCAGCGTTTTCATAGAAACGATCATGATAATGATGATGATAAAAACCCCTAATGAAGGCCGGGTAAGGTCACAGCGTCGACACTACACCTAACAATTTCGGTAGTGGAAAGCTCTACCACCTCAACAGGGAAGAAGGTTTTGCTTGAGCACAGATAACAGCGAATCCGGTCTATATATTTTGTTTCCTCATGTCATTTCCTGACCAACCTGATCCTACATCAGATGAAATGCTACTTTTGCGGACAGAAAACGTGCATAGAACGTTATGCGACCGGTGGAAGCTCATGTAATGCTGGTTTTGATATTCGTTAAGTCCTGAGTGAATTAAGAGGACTTTGCATGTGATGTAAGCTCGCCCATTTGTTGTCTTACGCGTCAACTAGACCATCGCGAAAGATGGTGCCAGCCGTGTGCCCCACAACACAGTGGAGGCAGGAACGGTGGCTAGCTGAGTCTCTGTCGCATTCTCTACTCCCTCATCCTCTTGGGCCCGGTGTAAAACAAACTTAAGAAGACCGGAGGTAGGACCTGGCGTGGTGGCTGACAAAGCTAAACAGCCCGTCTAAATTGTTACATTGGACCAGTGTTTTACAGAATCAGCAAGGGGATAGCTCGAATCTCATCTGAGTGTGTGTGTTAAAGTGGCCACAATAAGAAGGACTTATTGCAGACAGACTTTCCGGCGTAAGTCGCCGTGCCTGCTCTGCCACTCTGTAGGATCCGAGTCAGGTGTGAAGGCACGCCTAGGCGCGGCTTCGGCAGCGTCAGCCAATCTTTTGCTGTTAATTAGAATCCTGATCATTTGTTGTGTGGACCGTGGGTGTGAAGTGGAGTGCCAAGGTGCGGGCTTGACCGTGCCATCCACCTGCGCCATCCCCCGCCTTTGGTCTTCTAGATTCTGTTTTGACACCGGGTCCAGGCAGGTGAGGAGGAGAGAATGCGGTAGATGGTATGCAGGTCTACATTCACAAGTCGGCGTCCCTACTCTCACCTTGCTGTGCAGCACACGGTGGACATCATCGGCAACGACGGTCGAACGGTCGTTTTGTGTGTGTTGGTGAGGCAACGTGTTCCCCAAACGGACCACGTGGTAGATGCGTTGGACCAACACTGAAGCCATATCGGATTCTGGCGGATGTTATCGGAATGCGCACCATAAAAAAGGACAATATTTCCGGAGGATGCGATTGCAGACCCGGTTGCCGGCTGACGTCGCATACATTGGGACCCCTGCCGCCCCCCTTTGTTGTTGTTGGTTAAAATCCCGTCATTTGCTGTTCGGACCAGGGAATGTGGTGTGGGATGCCAAGATGAGGGCTCGACCGTAGGATCCACATGCGCCCTTCCACGTCTCCGGTCTTCCTGACTATGTATGGACACCAGACCCAGTGGGGTGGGGGAGGAGGGAGTGTGGTAGATTTTGCGCTAGTCTATTATCGCTATAAACTAATTCACGCGCAAATCACCGTGCCTGCTTCACTTTACTGTAGAGCACACAGTGAAGATCGTCGCAACGACGGTCGAACTATCGGTGAGGAAATTCCAGCACTCTTATTCAGGATTTATGCAAGGCGGATTAAATGTTTGGCAGATTTATATTTGAAATTTACTCATATATACGCATAATAAACAGGTCAGACGACCAAAATAGAAGCTACCCTGGTACATTCAAATGAAAGCTGTCGGCATCTACGAAAGAATGAAGTGAGCGTTTTAACTATAAATGGGAAAATTCCTCTTTATTATTTAAGAATAGATAAAAACTCGGGTACACACCAAGAGCGTCAGGAGTTGGATGTCTCAATGCCTACACATCATACAAATATGATGTCGACGCCGAAGGATACAAAGACTGTCACAAGTCGCGCAAACCTTCCTAATACGACCAGCCGACCAATGGCAGTTCGAGCGTCGTTGCCGACGACGTTAACTGTGTGCTACAGACCCAGTTACAACAGGTGCGGTGACGCACGCGTGAATTAATTTATAGTGATGGTAGACTTACGCAGCATCTACCGCACTCTCTCCTCCCCACTCTCCCCATGGACCCGGTGTCAAGACGGGGTAAAGAAGACCAGAGAGGGGGGCGCAGGTGGATGGCATAGTTGAGTCCGCACGTTGGCGTTCCACTCCACACCCCCTGGTTCACAAAGCAAATGACAAGGCTTTTGACCAACAGCAGCAAAAACAACAGCAACACCCCAAAAAGGGTCAGAGGGACGGCGATAACTGGGCAGGCATGCCCACCACCTGTATACCCAGCGGGAACGCATTCGCATCTCTTGACAGGGCACCAGGTGTCAGGGGACCGCCAGCGCATACCAGGCTGCGATGACCATTGTTTGCTGATACTGGCGTAGCACACGCTTACAGGCCTTTTGACGACCAACCGATAAACAGTTGTGGAATAATCTAAAATTACAATCTTATTTGCCTTAGGTGAAGAATTCGGGAAAACCTGAGGTTATTTCCTCTCAAGTCGCAGAGATCCCTCCCATGTACTACAAAATCTGTCATCATATGGAGCTGATTTTAGCCAAGGAAGTGCAGGGCGTCTTCAACACCTTCCGTCTTTCTGGTCACCCACCGTCAAAGGTACCGCCTTTCTGCTATTTTCTGCGCATATAGTAGTATATATATCGTATAGTAGGTGGGCTAACTCATGAAATGTCAACCGAAATTCCAAAATGTGTCTTCGTTTCGAACAGAGTAATTCAGTAGGGTTATAAAACCAATCATCATGCAGCAAAATTCTATAATAATTCAGTTACCCCAGGATGCCAGCTTTTGAATGAATTCCTATCCGGCTACATACAAAAAACTATTCTCCATAAGAAATGACTACCTAAGAAGCATGCATTTTTGTCATTGATTTTAGATGCCCTTAAACACTCAATTATATTTCATGGAAAACATGCATACAACTGTTCATTCTTTTGCTCATTCGATAAAAAATTACGTCATCTTCCAATTTTATACTCGAAGGATGGATATAATTGGGTTTGAAAAAGTTTCTAATTATGAGATTTTTGAATACCGTGAAATGGCCGTTCATAAAACGTCATGTCTCTGCATTTAACAATGTGGATCGTAAACTCAAAAATATGGCCGAAATCCACTGCGAAATTTTATGCACCCTATATAGTCCCCCTTTATTACCATAGAGGAATGTGTGGTTTTTCGCACGCGGAAAATATACGGCTTGTAGTTTGGAAACTGTGAATGCAAGTGTAACGGCAGGTCAGGTTAAAAATTATTCGAGAATTATAAAAGTTCTCGAAAACCAAAGTATACAGTTCTTTCGAGTAAAAAATTCAAAAAAGACGTAATTTTCGACAAAATGTGTGAAAGAATGAATATTTTTATGCATGTTTTCCATGAAATGCAATTAAAATTTAAGGGTGTCGAAAATCAATGAGAAACCTACATGCTACTTAAGCAGTCACTTTTGGCAGAGTATGGTTTTCGCATGCAGCCGGAAGGAAATCCGTTCGAAAGCCGGCATCCTGAGGTAACTGAATTATTATAGAATTACGCTGCACAATGATTAGTTTTACAATCCTACGTAATTAGTCTTTTCGAAACTAAGACGCATCTCGGAATTTCGGTTGACAATTCATGAATTAGACCACCTACCGTATGTGATCGGAGGCAGTGCAGAATGTTTGTTTGGCTCTCAACATATTCGTCTTTGTCATTCCCACATTCAGGTGTTTTTTAATTGGATGTCCCAGTGCTTCTGGAACTACCTGGACTGGCCTGAAATTGTGGACTTTCAACTCCTGTGTCTCCTCTGTGGACCAGAGTACGCCGCATTTGCCGGGGTGGCTATTCTGCGTCATCTCAAGCCCGTCCTCATTGATGCACTTCAGTCTCAGTCGCATTTGGTCCGGCTCAGGGTGAGTTAACGGGCTGCAAACACACACGCAAAAACCATTTTCTTGCTCTCGGCACCTGATTGGGCTTTCGATAGGGTTTGCGAGAGTACGCTTCGGGAAATAGGAGGCCATCCTGAAAGTTGTTGCACTTTTGCAGTACCGAGCTTGGACGAACGAGTTCTTTGGTTATAACGCCTTTGTTGGACCTGGTAAATATTGTGCACACGGCGACCTCTTGATTTTTGGGTTAAAGTGATGAAGAGGTCGTGGAAAAATGTAGAAAATTTATTCCACAAAGGGCAAACAGAAAATGATTATACACTTAGCCAAGTAGAGGGCAGGCTGTGGCACGGATAAGGGACGTTTATCCTCATCAAGTCTCTCTGCAGAACTTCTACGGCTGCAGTAAATAAGTACTCTCTGCCACATGCGAAAATTCGTACCAGAAAAGAGTTGGTCCTCTTCCGCAACAACAGCGAGGAACGCAATTGCATACTGGTATTCTACGATTGTTCCATCATAACCTGACCTACCCCCTTGTCAATTCTTGCCTTTTCATTGACATGCCTGGACGAGTTGATGAGAGAGAAGGCAGGCGAGCTACGAGAGCAATCTCTCTACTCTGCTGCCCCCCGGCAGCAAGTTTTCGAGAGCGCCAAGGGTCATAATCACTTAATTGAGCCGAATTTCATCAGTGTCTCGCCGCCTGCCATTCTCCGTCGCTGCAGATCGGTATTGGTTATTCACTCAGGAATGGGCGCACACCGGTCCATTGGCTTCACGAGGAAAACAAGCTCCGTATAGGTGGCAGAGGTCACGAACAGGCAACCACCTAACCCGCCGAAGTCGGCCAAGCTATGATAACAGAGGGCAGACGACAGGGTCTAGGAGATAGATTGATACAGCACTGTTTCGGGCTTGTTTGCCACCATTCAGCCAGGCATAACACTGACCAACAGCTGGGATTGAAACACAAGCATGCGCACGAACACACCTGGTGCAGCTGGTCCGCCACTGGGGTCAGGGTTTCGATTGGCGGAATGAAGGCAAGCAAGTCTGACACAAATTTTTATCGACCTACGCCCAGACTCTGTCGTCTCTCCTCTGCTATCGTAGCTTGGCCGACTTCGGTGGAGTAGGTGGTTGCCTGTTCGTGACGCCTATCACCCATACGAAGCTTGCTTGCTTCGAGTGTTTGCGTCGGTGTGCTCGCATTCCTGAGTGAATAACCAAGACTGTGATGCGGTAGACAAGACCTGGCTGTTTCATGTGCAATACCCTCCTGGAAAAATCTTGAATGTTTAGACAGCCAATGATGGGGCATCACGCTTGCTTGCTGATGGGGAACACGCTGATTTCCTGCGCACTTTTCCCAGCCGACTTGACCTGTCGCACCATCCGTAATCGCGTTCTCGCTTCTCTGCCTTCACTCCGTTTGTGACTTCCTTCCGTATCTGTCGTCATAATGCAAGAAAATAACTCCACACGACACCGTGGGAACCAACCTTATCTTCCAGTCACATCTGAAAAGGCCGTTCTGGGACTGGCTCTTACAGGCTCCTTGGGGAGATCACCTACAAAAGTGACGGCCGTTAGCCCCCCGGGGGTTCTTCCATGTCTTAGTTTCGAGACTTGAACTTCGCTAACAGTCACGGTAGCGTTCTTTCTTCGGAGACATCGTCGACAAAAGTGTTTATTAAACTGCTTGTTAGCTCGTCGGCCAGCGTTCTAATTTGAATCCGTGAGATTGCGGACTTTTCCATGCCCACCTGCGGAGTAAATTACTATATGAAAAAAAACTAATCAGCTTCAACTGCCTTCAGAGGAAATAATGTACTCTTGTGGTTGACTAGCATGCAAATCTTTTTTGATTGCAATGAGGTGGGTTTAGTCTTACAAAATGATCAAACCGGATAAAAGTCTCCCAGCGAAATTACTTGTCAACGATAGAGTCGTTCAGAGGATGGAAAAATGTCGTCATGGCAGTCTGCGAAACTCCCCATTCACTTTCATGATAGACAGTTCATTCTGGACGCATATATAGAAATTCTCGATGCTGGATAGTTGTGTACGAACGCTTATGTTTTCGACACCAGCTGTTGGTCAGTGCTATGAATGAAGGCAAACAAGCCTGAAACAGTGCTGTATCAATCTACCCTCAGGTTCCGGCGTCTCCCCTCTGATATATATTTATATGGTAAGTAGGCGTTCAGCGATCAGATTACGGAACATGCTTGTCTCATTGTGCCTTGTGGCTCAAAATAGAACTCTCGCAGTCAGTCGCATCACGACTAGGGATATGTGTAGATAAGGTATCACTTTATTCTTATACACATGCACGTGTAGAACTTTGTTACCGACAAAAACAATGGAGACTTGAGCGGCCGTTTCGGACTTATTAGACATCCTCAGCCAGTTATACACAACCCCGAAGTGTCGAACACCTGGGATCGCAGAATCAAGCCCAGTTGCAGGGTGCACTCAAGCAGCAACGCCAAATGATACCAGTAATGCAAGGACTCCCCTTCTACGCTCCTCTTCATTACATCCAGCCGAAAGTTTTTTGACCATGATGCAGGCACAGAGCAATCTGGTCGCTAGCGGGAGCTAGAGTTCGTAAGATCCATAATTGACCCTTGTTTCTGTCTGAATCACATATGCATATTTTGGAGTTAAAAACCCAACATGAACCTAAACCCACGACTTCGCATAAACGAATAACTCCGGACGCGTGTTTAGAGAACATTCTACACGTGCAGTAGAGTGATAGCATCGAAAACATTTAGGCGATGCGTCACCGTGTAGCTAGTTTATGACCAACATGCACTAGATCTAACCGACAGTATACATTTAGCCGTAAAACCCCAGTTCTGTGGTCCCGCGGGCTGCCCATATATGGAGGACGAAGTTTAGCCTGCGTAAACAACTGGTGTTAGTGTGCGTTTTTTCAGTCTATGCACTATATGTTATTGCATTCGTTTTCTGCTCTTGCGCCTTCCTTTCATCGTTCTTGAATTGATTAATTGCATTTTACGCTTTGACACGAGAGAGCCGACCAAGCTCTTCTAAGCGTCATCGTCTACATAAGCCCATTCCGGAGAGCCTATTTTTCTTCAAATCATCAATCCCGATATCTCAACTTTGCCAATCTGAATTGATTCTGCTTGTTAACCTATCTCCTTTATTTTCCATCCGTAATTCAAAATTTTCTGTGATTTGCAAGCTGACATTAGTTGAGGGAATGGGTGGCATGCATGACCTCATTAAGCCCTTTGCCCTTTCTAAGTCATGGCAGTTTGGTTTTCCGGCCTAAGCAGTCGCGCATTCTTATGCAAAAGAAGGACACATGCATATCAAGAGACTATCGTTAAATTATGCATTATTCGATAACAGAGAACCGATTACCTGCAAAATTTTTACGATAAACGAAAGGGGATATAAATGTACGTCAGGCGGGACGACGCAAATGTATAACGTTAAGTTCATGCTATCACCACAAGAATTCAAGCGTGAGTTGTCGTATCTGGTGGGGACAATTTGTGATCAAAATTTTATATTTATTACTTTCCGCGGACTAAGAAAAACTTTTACCCGACCAGAGTTTTCTTCCTGTTCGTCACCATGATGCTTTCACCGTTCGTTTATACGCAAAAGTTGAACTTACCCACAGATCATCTAACTGGGATTTTGCGTCTACGGGTTTTCATATTGACCCAACTGTGAAAAACTCGGCGCCTCGGTGGGATTCGAACCCACGCAGTAAAGGGGAAGGCTTTAGTATAGTCAACGCTCTAACCACCTGAGCTATGAGGCCCCGCCGGGTTTTGATTTAACGGTACTGTTACTTTCAATCTTCCTTAAGGGGAACTTTCTGTATCGGGCAAATTATCCTTGGACTTTAACAGGTAGCCTTATCTAGTGGAAACAATTTTCGTGGTTCATCGTAACTCATAGTAATTGCGAACCGGACCTTGGGATTTTGCGCTTCTTACTTTCACATCGACGGTGATCGAATTATATGAGGAGACCAAGATGGCACCGAGAAGGTGGCCAGAGACGAAAGAATAAGTGTGGGTGAGAAAAGGGGAGGGATTTCTGAAACCTATCATTAATGACGATTTTCCAAGCATGCTACTGGCTATAAAACAAGCCGTACGGTGAAGTATCCTAATTCGGTATTGGTGTAATTCAAGACTGCAGTAGTCGTATAACCAATAATGTCTTTACATAGCTACCTATAGGTCGTGAAATACAGTTTCTCTACGGTATTTGGCGTTTATCGGGCGTAACAGATGTTAGACACGGCTTCGCTTAAGTTGACGTCTAGGCTTTACATAACTTTGCGCCTTCCGCTTTTCTTTATTTTTCACATACAGCAGCAGCCCAACATAAACGGTTAACTACGAACTTATGGGTTGTATGAGTTTGATTTACTTCACAATTTTAGGGCCTTTGGTTACCGCACTGGTTAAATCCGACTTTTTGATGCACTACCTTGTGTGCATTTTTAAGACTTAAGGCATATCATGCGTGACTTCCTTACAGGATGAGCCTATTACTGGGTTTCGTTTTATCGACCACCTGGAATTCATTGAATCTCTCGCCGCCAAATACGGATCCGACGTATCAGCTGATCTAAACCAGCCGATGCCCATCAACTGATGGGGCACTTGACCCTCTTGTACCTTTTGTCTTCTTATGCTGTGCTACTTGCATTTGATTCCAGACTGTATATCTTTGTAAAATTATTATTCTGTTTTTTGTAAACAAACGAAATGTATCACTTTGTCCTCAAGTTCATCTTCCCACTGGACGACTTTTTATCCGCAACACAACTGATCGACAGAGGTCTAATATCTGCCTCACTGGCGTTGACCCGTTAACCTTGGTGAAAGGAGGGGGGATATATCGTATCGGGTTTTCTAATGTACCCTCGGTCCGACCACCTGGCTCTGTAGCTGCCGGAGACACAAGAGCACTCGGGTTCGTGTATTGACTGTGAAAGCACCGAGGAGAGTCGTGAAGCACCGCACCGAGCATATGCGGACATTGTGAGAAAAAGGAGTAAGAATATGTTGAAACTATATTATTGTCGATAAACATATCAAAACTCAAAAAGAAAACAATAGCAGCAGGAAGAGTGGTGCTGTATGTACGAATGATCAATTAAGAGGTTAACGTGGCCCTGACATACCTGGCAAACTAGGGTTGGGGAGTGTAGTGCCGTGGATAAGTGCAGGGGAAGGTCGTAGAGGTGTGTGGACGGCAGAAAGGGTGCTGGCAGTGAGTTAGACTAGGTTTGTCGGTGGCAGTAGAGAAGCTGACACCGGGCATCATCACCGATACGCGGTTACACCAATTTTTGTTCTGGATTCCCGCATTGACGTGTCTCAAATCGTCCTTAGTAAGTCTGCCAGATCCGTGATGCATTGACAGCTGATATTCGGTCTGTATTTCACGACGTACTGGCTGTGTCGTTAAAGTCTTGTTAAGTTGCAAAGTGGAACGTTGTGCCATGCGTGGCTGCTGCAAATGTTCCTTCAGCTGCCGAGCGAGGATGGCAGGGGGGAACGACTGAGGTAATCTTGCGCGTTCCATAAGTAAAGTTCGCACACTCAAACCAGGATATTCTTAAGATTGCGATTTGAAAGTGTTGCCACTTGGTAGAGACTGAGAGATAGACTCTTAAAGCGACTCGGAGGTACCTACAGGCCCGATTACGTTACATCTGGATGATCTGGTCAGGGAACAAGACGGAATGAATTGTTGTCAACGCACTGTACCCGCTCATCTTCCGTAAGTATCGACTTAGTCGTCCCCTCAAACGTAGCGAGAGTAAACGCAATTCAAATGACGTTTTACTGTATCCCACCAAACTGGAATTCGCATACAATGTGTCATCATACCGACCTGCCCTTAGAATACACCAGAAATAGGGACTCGGCAAGAAAAAGTGAGAGCGGACCTGCACATATATATGATCTGACTCATAATCAGGTCGTCGCCGTCGTCCACGGGCATTGAGGACGAACTGGCAATCAGATTCCTTGCACACATAGAGGCATTTGCTATTGTTGGCGATGTTCCGCAAGAAGGACGCGTGGGTGCTGGTTCATGGTATGGCCAGATTGTGTGAGTAATCCTACGCATTTAACCTGTTGAGTTACAACTTGCTGTTGTCTGGGCGACGATATCCCTAGACAAGCATATCGGAAAACTACATGATCACTGATTAGTGCTAAGGCTATCTGATACACCAACCGGCTTCCTGACGCTACAAACAGCAGTAGTGTGAATGAGGTTTCACGGCTCATTGGTAATGCGGGACCCTAGAGTGGACATGAATATGTTTAATTACTCAGGCTTATATGCCTGTAGTCAGGACATGGCCAGATGACGGAGGCGGACAGGCCAGAAACAGCTGTTTTGGTCACCCTGACCCCAGTCGACAGTATTTCCCACTGCATGCATGACCGTTAGAGCGAAAACATCATTATACGGATGTATTGGATTATTAGTCTTGTAAATATTCCGAAAACATGGTTGACCATATGTTAGGATAATGATGAGAGTGCTTATTTGAGACTGCTCAAGATTACTGGGGCATTGTATGTATATCAGGCAAGTGAATAAAGGTGTATCCGATTCCTGAAAATGGATGGTGCAAATCTGATTTGGCAGAGAGTGACCACACTGAACCTAAACGAAGTTTCCGAGGCGGTGATCGTGGGGCTCAGAAACCTGATCACGAAAAGGCAGACGCTCTGATTTCAGTCTGTCGATGCAAATGTTTGCTGCCCCTGTTGTTTGCCCAAGGCCTAATTGAGCCGGTCTGTGTTTTCGTTTCTAGGCTGTTGTCCGGACATGGAGGCAGGATGACATTACCGACAAAGACATGGGGGACTGGAGCAGCCATTCCTGGCTTATTAGCCGTCATCAGCCAGCCACTCACAGTGCCAGGTTTTGCAACCCCTGAGGCTCGGTCCTCAGGCCTGTTGGTTAGAAGTCGAACGTCGTAATCACCGAGACACAGATCGTTGTCTTGCCGGTTGCGATCGGGTATATTGACAATGGCAAAGGTTCGTTCACCGATCGCGTTTCAGGACTCACTCCTTCCGCTGTTCCCTGGGGCTCTCTCTCGAGCCGCGCAAGCGGCCGGCCAGTGATCATCATTATAGGCAAAGTGATATAACCGAAAAAAGACATGGAAGACTGGAACGGCCATTTCTGCCTTGCTAGCCGTCATCAACCAGTCATACTCAACCTTGAGTTGTGAGACCCCCAAGGCTCGATTTCACGACCTTTTGGTTAGGATCCTGACAAACTACAAACGGTTGTATGATTGACAGTTGCGGTTTCAGGAGAGTTTTGTCAAACTTTTAGAATTCTTCACCACTTTCAAGCAGTTGTGATGGTTGCCTTAGAGTCTCAGGTTTAGAGTCCTCGTAAGTACCTGCCGATCTTAATTATTTCTGATGACAGCGGCCATGATGTGGGCTCATGGACTAGAGCTTTTAGCGTCCTCTTCGTGCTCGGTGTCGTAAAGGTGTCAGGTCTTACCAAAACGGTATCAAAAGGTGCTAGCTACGAACAGACTGGAGGCAGGCTACAAAAATACTGCTTATTTTGGTGTGATGTAGGTAGGGTGTTATAATCGATGAGTGTCAAGAGTTGATGTCAACTCACCGTCGATCCTATCCACTCCTCAAAATGACCCAAAACTTGCGTCAGGAAAAGGGATCAGAGTCAAATTTGTCCAAAAGTACAGTACTTTATTTCGTAAGGACAGTAACCTGCTATTTTTTCTTGCGTTCGAAGAGCCATGACCCGTTCTGGGCATCCTGTATGTGAGAAAAAGAACACGAATGAAAAAGTATTTGGATGACTTTTAGGTTTCATACAGTACGCGACCTATCTCATGAAATCTGCTAACGGAAACTGATGAGAGAATTTCCAGACGCCATTAACGTCGAGCATTTTGTTCGCTCATCCACATCCTTCAATGAAATGTCCTTTTCGTGGGCAAAAATTGTGTTTACGTATTTATATTAAGTAAAATATCAGTAAATTTGGGCGAAAATGGACGTTGGAAAATATTTTTGCAATTCCCTATAATTGGGAAAATTGGCATTCATATCCGATGCGGGAACTCTCTGTCAAAAGTTGTTGAAAACGCTGCAGCTGGCAGAGTGCATGTGCAACGCCCAAAATCTTAAATATTTCCTAATCAACCTGGCTGTATGGAACGGTATTTATCGCAGGAGCGATAAATTTGCACGGAATAGTCGTCCTTGTCCCTTTACCGAATAATGGTGCAGAGAACTGGGAAAGGACCTCTAAGACATTTATCTTTGTTCGCGCCACCCCACATTCCTGAACGAAGTCTTAATTGGGTACTAGTTCAATTTGTGTCAGTGAATAAGTTCTTTGCTGGAGGGCCTGAACTATGTCGGTTTGCCCATAAAAATCGACGGAAATTGCAAGCCGACAAATCGGCCTTGATTTCGAAAACGGTGACTGCACGAACGACTTGGAGATTTTCTTGGTAGTTTTCTCATTAGAGCAGTTTGTGTTTGTGCATAAACTTCATACATGCATACAACAACTAGGTGTTAGAAAATTCCTCGGGAGCTTTACGCAAATGCACAGGGAACTACGAATCCTCCCCGGCAAACGACACACGCGACCCATTACCGTCATTCCTATGCTTGGCTAACGTGCATAAACGCCTTAGTTATCTGTGTGTTCAGTTGTCTGCCCAGATTGGGCTGGAAAGTGCTCGTCTGATCTGGCTGTAGAATTTTTGCGGCGCTTTTAGAAAGACATGCTCGAATTCTAATGACACCAACTAACTTTGCCCTGGGACTTGACTGAAGTACGTCCCTCCCTATCGTCACTACTGCTAATTGGATGCTCGGCTTACTAAACAGACAGACTTAGCAGTATGCTATACAGGCATTAGTGGACACATCCGTAGAGTTGTTGTGTTTTACAGGAACGCGAAATGTGAGAATCATTATTCGCAGTTGTTCAGCTCATTAAATTTGAGTTAAATTAAATGCCGAACTAATTTCTCCAAAGGTCCCTTCATTGAGTTTCCAGTCGTTGTCTGGAAATACGTCATTTCCACTCTAGAATTTATTATTTTTGTCCCCAAATGTATTTCTTAAGAATAGGTTACTTGTTTAAAGTTACTGTAGTCTTGGATATTGGATCAAGAGCGCCCTACAATATGCGAATAACATCCACTTCTTAAAACGTTTTCCGTAGCAATCCTCTCTAAGTTTTGCGATGAATCGGCGATCGCTGCCGTTTATGTTCGCAAGTTCATAATAGCGTGCGACTAACTGACACGGTATGTCCAGTCGTCTAGTTTTTTTTCAGTGGCAGCCAGTTTAGTCAAGGCTTATCAACCAGAACGAAGTACTCAAATACAGTCAGCATCTGCAAACTAGTTTACGCTCATTTTTGGGAGCGATAGACAAAGACGGTAACTGTAGTTGATTGCAAAACCAAACAGCCATACTTTTTTGATGCATCTCCTGATTAGACCATGAAATGCTCAACTCGTCTTCTAACTCATGCCCTGCTGGAGGCGGCCGCCCAAAGATATGCATTTACTTGTAAATAAAACGCAGTTAGGCGTTTGTTAGATGGAAATTCGAATATTCCATGGCTGCAGCATAAATAGACTAGTGACGTCTAGGTATTATGGTATGCTCGTAAGCCGAATGCTGGCGAGCTTAGATTGTCTTGAGTTCAGAAGTTAGAGTCTGGAGTTCTAGGAGAGCCGAACATGCAAGCGTTAAGTCTACCTCAATGGCCGGACAGAGTGCGTCTGCTAGGCTGGGATATTTTATCACGAATCTGGAGTTTCTGCGGACTTACCTATACCCAAGGGCGATCATGAAGATAGCGATGTTGAGGACGAAACAAATGGAGCCAGAACAATCATCTTTAGCTTCTCTTCCTTCGTAGTCAGCTTCGTTCCCACCTCACATTTAGGATCCATCTAACTTGAAGTTAAATTAGCACTGGCGGGCTACTAAAACTACATTATAAGTCCATAATCCAGTCTGCTTGTTGTTTCAAGAATGGTTCCACTTTGTTTATATAAGGGGCATAGATCCTGTGCTAAAATGAATTCCTATCGCATGCTTTACATTGATGGCTTTAATTTCAAACCAGAATAAGGCATAAAGTACATCTGAATGCACATTCTGTTCTGTTTTGTAGTTTTTTTGGCAGACGAGTCTTATCAGATGTCCGAGTCAACCCGAAGATTTTTAATTGTATAGTAAGGGGATGGAACTAATAGGATGCAGTTGATTTCAATTTAATATCAAGCATTTTCTTCAGCGGAGACCCTTGCAAATCGGAAATTCGCGTCCCATTTTTAGGGGTGGGACGCTTATTAAAAAGGCCAGGAAACATGATCGTCCCGTTGCGTTTTAGAGCTCTGGCAGTCAGCCGCATAGCGACAAGTGTTCATGCAAGAAGGAAGCGAAGAGAGCGACCAGGGTGTTCACTTCAGAACTACTGGCCATCGTCCGTTACCTGGGTTTGGATAACCTTAGAGTTGATCAGCAAACACAGCCCCGCCAGCGACAATTACCATTTCCAACCTTAACTGACAAGACGACAGACCTGTGGCTGAAATGTAGAGCCTAGGATAACTTAACGCGTAATGACCAATGAGCACACGATTCGCGAATCTGGAGTTAGGCGCAGCCGGTTGACGACAACTGCTAAGTCAGAAATTGCCCTCTTAGGTTCAATTCTTCGTCAGCACACCCTCCTGTGCCAGTTTCCAATGGTCGATAATGTGTGCACGCATGATATTCAAAGGAACACATGCTATATTTGACATTTGGCCTTACTGACTGGACAAATTAAGTCTTCCTTGGCTACCTTCACTTCAAGAATCACCACATGAAAGGAGGAACCCTTGTTCTTCACTATCAGCTATTTATGCTTCTAAATATTTGCCCAAAATAAGAATGCGTTTTATGGGGATACGTTCAGACATTTATGCATCAATTTGAAAATATGGGGGCCTTTGCGAAACTCCCAGATAAATCACTACGATCGAAAGTTCAATTTGTATTTGAAGGGTTTGTACTGTAAATGCAGGTAATTTTTCGCAATAGCCGGTGTACTAAATCACTGTACGTGTCGCCAATGCATTTACCGGAGCTATGGAAAACCCGCTAGTAAAAGTATTTCTTTTTACTAATTACCCTGCATTGAAAAGTCATTTAACGGACAAAATCTGTTACTACTTTCGAATAATATTCACTAACTGTGTCCGTATGTTGGAACCGTCTCCAGAAGGAATGGATAGAGGTGAGTCATGAGGTCTGCAGTTCAATTTCCAGATCAGCATTAATGAAGAGGAAAACTAAGGCGCAGGTACTCTTGTTAACAAGTGCCAAACTGCTCGCAGTGTCACAAACTGCTGTACACATCAACGTGCGGTTCACTGAACGAAAATTTGTTCTTCGACCAAAAGATGACAGTGTTGTATTTGAGTTTCATAGGAACCAAGGCGAGATTTGGTTAGTTTTGTGCTTATCATTCGCATCAAAAACAACTTTGATGCATCCAAAAACGGACCAGTGACGCTCGAACTTCCCTCTCAGGGAGTTTATTTCAGTAAGTAGAAATTCAAATCGTTGATCATAAAAAAATAAGATGGTACGGGAATTATTCAATCAGAAAAACAGTCCGATGAGCGGTAAATAGCTGCACAAAAGGCGGTCTTCATCTATTCGATTAAGCAGTCAGTGGTTGTGGCAACGAACGGCACCCCAATTGGGGGTGATTTACTCTTGGAGCTATCTCTCCTCTTTCAGGAGGACAAAAAGACAGGTTCAGAGACTTGTGGCTCCCATGAAATATGCAAACAGTGCTACGGTTACCTTCCTGCAATAAACTGACCTTGAATTGGGTGTGGATGTTGTGTAAGTCTGTCAACAATCTCAGTAAAATGAATATATAGGTGTTGAGTGGGCGAATGCTTGCCTGACGAGGATAGTAAGAGGGCAGAAACAATTATACGCTCGACAGAGTTGCGTCTTTTATGGTCTACTGTTTCCACTAGTAGATCACACGTTCTTTCATTTTTGAGGTGACCAAACTCTTAGTTCACTGTCCTGTTGGTTGCTAATGGAAGCCCTGATTATCCCGAGGATGATGCTCCTCTTATCTGATTACAGGACGGACAATCTCACAGCAACAACTGATTATACATATGGATAAGGATAAAAACCATGGTGACTAAAAAGGCAGTTTATCCTGTCCGCTCGCCGTCAGCTGTCCGGCGGTGCCCAGCTTACGAGGACTCATGATTAAAACTTTGGGGCAAACAAAGCGTGCACACTCTCTCCCGTGCAATTAGATGATAAGGCGCCACGTTCGGAGTAATAAACAACAATTTGCCTTAAAACCCGTATCCCAACAACTGTGGACGTCTATAAAATCGAATGACAAACCAGTGGCTTAGACAGGCGTGAAAATAAAACGCGAATGTCTTCCCTATTAAGATTTAGAAATAAATGTTTGCGTGGTTTTTTTCGACTGTATTAACAATTAAGAACATCAAAGTTGTCCCTTACGCAAGACCCGTTATGACGCAGCAAGCCACTGAAGCAAAAGCAGTTATAATCAAAGGTAGGACATGCTTTGGTTCACTTAATCACCTTATTAGTACTGTTCCTGGAACTCCATTTAAGAAAAATGTGACACCTTTTAACTATCACATTTGGGTGACAGATTTTCTCACAAGTCACTAGCAGCTGAGGTTAACAATATCAGCATAACACACTCTGTACTATAACCTGGCCAAAGATGAACCGATCACTGTAATTATACTTTCCTCAGATGTGCGCCCGGTGAGTGTTTTGAGAACTGTCACTACCAAATTTTTCGTCTAGAGGTAGAACCAAAACGGTGAAGGTATACTACGACAGCAGTGAAACAAAGGAACAGCGCAGAATAGTGAAAAACTAAGGTAGATTATCCGTTGACTGAGGCGATCGAAAGCCCCATCTTCAGAGACGAGTGGCCTGTCATTCAACGTAACAGAATAACCTACCTTGGTGTTGTCGGCGAACAAGTTGTAAACTTGGAATTCGCCATAAAGATTTTACATTTCAGACAGCAAGGCTTTCAAGTACGTTCCATATTTAAAGGATAACGGTCACCAAGTTACGTAAAATAGGTAACGTTTCTGAGAATCATTAACTGAAATTCTGAAATGTTGAAAAATTACGCTTGTTAATAAAAACTTACTTATGTACTACGCATTTTCTCCATTAATTTCTGATGCTCTCATAGATGAAAACATAGTTTATGGACAGCATGTAGAGGAGCATTCATTCATTTACTTCTTTTAGAGTTACTTAAAAGTTCCCAAAATTTCCTATTCGAAAAAAAGAGAATCTTTTGGTTGAGAAGCGTTTGCAGCCACAGGCCTTCTTGATAGTCTGACATGTCCGTCGGTATATCAATGTAAATTTTGAGGTCCGCAACATGGTACTTATGCAAAGCAAAGTCCAGTAAGCGCTATATCGTACCTTCTTAATAGTCTAGGAGAAAAATATGCGTTTTCGTCAATGGGATATGTACAGCTTTTGATTATAAATCCTGTAAGCAAGCAAAACATCAAGTCAAAGTTGAGGTTAACAAATAATCAACGACAGGGCTTTTAAAACGAAAAACACCACTTATTCAAATAAAAATATTTAGAAACTATTCCGCTTATCGAAATTCAACGTGCAAAAGTAATGCTACACGGGTTGGCACTTTGTAAACAGTGTAGTTTTTGTAGGCGATGGAAAAGACGCGCATTTAAAACCGGCATCTCGATTCCGCTGAAATATTCTGGGATCATGTTGTTTCATAATCTATATTACACGTCCACCTATGAAATACTTTCTGACTGAGATAAAATTTCTGAATTTAGGCTGACGTTTCATGAGCCACAACATTTACTGTTTACGCCATCTCGTCCCCACGCAAAGTTTCCTTTAAATCGGAGACTTGTTTCAACCCCTACAAATGTTCTATCCATTGAAGTGAACGCTAGTTCATGTGGAGTACGAGAGGGATGCACAGGTGTAATAAGCAGACTGGGAGCTCTGCACAGGTCCATTCGAGTTCATTTTAGCCCTATAGTAATATTATTGAAACACGATTGGAGAGAACAGATAAAAGGAGATGAAGACGCTCTTACAATAACTCATTTGAAGTGCACAACAGCACAGCTGCCTCCTGATAAATGTGGAAGTGGGCACTTAGTAAAGACGAAAGAATTGATTTAACCAGGCACTTACTGCACTAGACAGATACGTAATTCTCTGGTCACACTTAAAGTACAATGGTTCACAACTCGATTTTATTTGGTACACACTGTTATCGAATGCACAACGGCCTAAAATATCAACAGTATTCAGAAGTAATGGGCCCCCGCTCACTTTGTTTGTTTCTCAAAACACTCAATCACGCTGCGATCACTTTTTGCTTTCGACTGAGAGTGTATAGAAGGCGATCAAACTTCTGCTTAACCTATACACTTTCTTGTGATCTCAGAGCGCCAAGCGCCCCACGGGACTTAGCAGCGGAGGGTCCGCAGTTACTTTCTGCTCACCTTTGAAGGCGATGTTGGCTGCCGTTGTGCTGGGAAAGACTGCTGTGCATTCGCAGCAGTTAAACGAGAACCGTTGTACCGAAACTGCACCGACGTACACAACAGCTACATCAAGTTATTTCCTCTGTCGGTAGGAAGTCGTTAAATGAATAATAAAACCAAACACTTTTGTTCTACCCGCTTTGCAGCTAACCCGCTCGCCGCCTCAATAAGTTATTAAAAAAGCAAGGGATTAATGTCATAAATTCGAAAAGCTCCGGGCATTTTTTATGTGAGCGAGATGGAAAAATCACGAAACTATCACGTCCTTTCAACTTTGCAGACAATCTTTAAGAATATGCGCTTTATCGGCAGATTTCCTAGCACCTAAGAAACCACTGATAACTCCAATTACGAATATCCATAAGGAAGGAAAAAGTCGAAAATATCTCAATTTCAGGGAAGAGGTCGAGTCGTACACTAGGAAGTCCCTAAAGTTCACGGAGGAATTGTACCTTCAAATAAATCGTGGAACGGATGTTACAAACAAGACAGTAAGGCAATTTCAAAATAGATATCATAGGCTTTTGGACTTTTAAGAATCTTCTTCCAACTGCTTTTACTTCTCTGCTTTCCTCCTACGCTCGCAAAGTTTTCAGAGCCGCTGCTACAAAAACGTTTTAGATAATACCTCAACAGGGCACTGAAAAGAATGAAAAAGCAAATAGTGGAACAAAAATAAAAGTAGTGTATTTTTGCGACATATTCACTCTGAACACAAGAGGCCTTTTTGTGAAATACTTCCTTTGTCACTGGATTTGGTATTTCTGCCGCGCAACTGCGCTGACTACACCACACTCGAGATTTAAGGGGAAATAACAGTTTACCAAATGTCGACGCTGGGTTTAACAAGCCCAAAAGCTGGTGAAGCTTCTAATAATTTACTCATCACTTTCTATGGTTCAGTGGCAAAGGAACGGAACGGAAAGCCTTTAACTTTGCATTCGAGTTAGTCCCAGGAGTGAAGCAAAGAAGCCGCCTAGTTAAAAGTTCATGGCTAGTCATTTGCCAAGATTATTCGTTTAATGATCTTGCGGATCTGGTTCAACAAATCACAAATAATGCGTCAAATTTCATCATTTGACCCTCGCAGAAGGCGGTCCTATATTGACCAACAATCAGGAGTAATGATTTAGAAGGTTAAGCGGCTGTAGGGATCTGCAACATCTCCTTATGCAAGTAGCAGCTTAGTAGATTAACGGTCTACTGCATTTTAGCATTTGAAGATACCGCAGTAACAGGCCAGGCATTAAATACAGTGCGTGACCGATGTCAAGAAATGTTGGCCAAAATTCTGGAATGCGTTTTTGATTAGGAAGGATTACCTGGGTGGGGTTGTAATATTGATTAGCATGCAGCATTATCCTATAATATGTCGCCAGGATGTCGGCTTTTGAATGCACTTCTTTTTGACCTCGCGCAGAAACCACACCGTGTAAAAAATGACTACTGAAGTAGCATGCATTATTCCTATTGATTTTGGATAATCTTGTAAATTCAAATATATTTTATAGAAACATGCACGAACATATGCCTCTTTACTCGCTTGGCAAAAAATCAAATTGTCTGCATATTTTATGCCTGAGGAGAATGTATATTTCGGTTTTAAAAAATTTCCTTAATTCGCGAATAGTTTTAAGGCTGCTCTGCTATTGCATCAGCGTTTAGCGATTTCAGTCTATAAGGTGCTTGCTTTCCGCTTAAGGGGAATCACACATTTCTCTATTCATTAAAAAATATATCAAAATCAATACGAATAAAGCACGCTACTTTAGTAGCCATGTTTCTGCCGAGTGTGGTTTCTGCATGAGGTCACAAAGAAGCACATGCAGAAATCGATATCCTTGCGAGTCCGATATTATAGGATTATGCTGCATGCTAATCAATATTAAAACCCCACCTAAGTAATACTTCCGAGCCTAAAACGCATTCGATAATCTTTTTGGATTTGTCATGCATTATAAAGGCCCAGACACGCGTGTTTCGCCGATATTCTGCCGCTGCATTGCATAGCTGCGAGGGGTTCGGCTCTTCAGTGAGCCCACTAGCATTTATCGTGTGCTTTCTGGAAGATGCTCCAGTTTAAAGATTGTTGTTCTTCAAGTTCCTCGAAAACTTAACTGCTAACTTTGACAACATCAGTTCATACTAAGGTCTATAGACGCAGTCCGTATTTTGATGTATGAATCCCTAAGTTGAAGTCCATCAACCACATTGGGAATGGCCGCGTAATATTCATTAACTGCCGACAGGCAGTTAGTAGTATATTTTAGCGCATACATAGTTGACTCCCTTGCAACTGTGCCATGCAGCGGCAGAATATCCACGGAACACGCGAATCTGGGCTTTTGGCTGGTAGCTGTGCTGTTAGCATGGTATCTTCAAGCGCTAAAATATACTGCCAGTCGCCCGTTGGCAGTAATGAATATTATGCGGTCATCCCGCTGTGGACGATGGACCTAAAGATTCATACATCCATTTTCTGTCTGCGTCTGTAGCACATAGTATAAACTGATCTCCTCAAGGTAGCAGCTAATTTTTTGACGAAATTAAGAAACAACAGCCTGTTGCACAGATCGACGGATGGCACAGAAAATATATTTTTTGTTTATTAAATGACCCCCCCGTTGCCTTAATCGGTGCTAAAAGTCTCCCTGGGCAGGGAATCAGTCACGTGGGGAGGGCACGGATGAGAAACATTCCCAATGACATCGTCCAAATTGCCGATTAATCATAACGCTAACATGCAACAAGGATGGTGAAACTGCGGTAATTAACTATTCGGGCGCGAACTGGCAAACCACCATCGCCTTAACTACAACCCCCAGCAATGATCGCAAGAGCTGTTACTTAAAGGATGCATGTGGTACCACGGCAGCTACGTACTACAAATACTGCATTCCTTGTTCCTCCGCTACCTATACTGACGACCGTCTCTGATGAGGGGTTCGGGTGAGAACGAAACCTCAGGCCAATAAAATTCCTGTTCCAGTGATTGCATCTTTCTCTCAAGTAAACCGCCCTTCAAACCTCCCTGGCTTCCAGAACTGCAGTCCACCCGTAACTGGTTGACGGGAAAAAAATTTCAGGAATGTTGATTGACGTCAGCGGTGCCTTTGACCAGGGTTACAAGGCGAACAGAAACGGCCGTTCCAGTCCTGCAACGAGGCCCGATCAACGTATGCCAATTTTGTGCAAAATGCGACCGTTGCCAAGGGAATAACCGACAGCAGACGCAGTTCACAAGTATGCTTGAACCCAACAACATGACATGCATGTGTTGACTAGCTTTCAGTACGGCAGAAAATGCCGGTTGACATAACAAAGTCGACCATGACACAAAAAGTTCACCTGTACATCAAAATCGAGCGCTGAGGAGAACGCGCAGAAGAACTTAAAAAACCACTGCATACTGCAGTACGGCCGTCAATTCTGACGATGTTCGCCGTATGCGCCACAGCAGGCTGGGAGCAGGAACGGTGACATGCGTGTGAGTAAGATTTTCGCGAAACCTAACACACTTTCTCCTTCTCAATCACCTGGGCATGGTGTTCAGACAGAGTCAAGAGGACCGGATGGGGTGGAGGGGGGGGGGAAGAGCGAGAGCAGGCGGCTGGCGCCAACTGACTAGGCGGACCAGAATAGTCCCTGGTTCATGCGCCAGGGACTGAATGTTTTTTTTGCGACAAACCACCCTTTAAAAAACTCCAGGGGTCAGGTTCCAGCTGACAGTATGCCATGAAGAAGGGTTCGTTGTACCCTGACTCTCTGTCCTGAAAGGAGAGTCGAGATATCCTGCTAACTGACTGCCTTCCATGCCATGGATTCTAGCATACAAAAATATACTCAAGGATGTCAGATAATTGAAAGTGAGAAATACGCGCGGAGAGCATCGACCTCACTCTCTCTTCCCTCTCCAGGGCGCCAGTCCACTGTCCGAGCTGGTCATTCAAGTGACGCGGGTTTTGGCCCAGTGACTGACGGGGCTAAAACAGCCCTTTTGCACGTGCCAAATACGCGACCTGGTTGCGCACACAAAAGATCAAGATCTCATACGAAGGGAGTTGGAAGAAATCCGCTTTTATCTCCATCTATTACTGAATGTATCCAAACGGTCAGATTGATTAAGTAGTCTAATGTTCCGACCCTTACTCCTGGCCCTACTATTAACCAACCTGGGTTTAAATTCGAGGTCTCCGCGGTCTGAGGCTGAATCTTGGTTGGCTGATGCGGTAGGTTAGCCGAAAATAACTATTTAGTCCGTGATCATTCTACGTGGTCAGTTCCGCCGTCCAGGATTGCAAGGGTAGGGAAAGGGATCTAAGTTAATTTGGCGGCATTTCCAGTTAATGATTAAAAACTATAAGTGGACAGAAACTGCCAGCAACGTAATCCGATCAAAGTAATAAAAACAGCATTCCCACCTTATTCCCATCTCGTTTGTAGTAACCAGCAAATTCCAGGCATGGGATTATGCAGGCCTATACACACAGCACAGTTCTTAAGTAAAACGACTGCCCAGCACTATCCTATGCTGTTGATAATTATTGGTCAGTTTAATCCAGACTGGTTTGCTAAGAGAAGACCTGGCAGTGACTTCCGGCCGAAGTAAAATCGAGAACTACCCTAAATCCCAATGTTTTGGTTAGTCGGCAAGAGCGGTCTGGCAGGCTCTGCCTCACCGGCGTTAGCCTCATTCAGACTCATAACAGCCCGCCGCGGAAGTTTTCTGGGGGCGAGCTAACAACGACCGCTCCTATGCAGTCCAGCCACCATCCCTTCTCCGTCCACCAAATAATTATCAGCAGCGGCGGTGGTGGCAGTTACGGCAGGCTGGGCAGGCCTAAATCACCCAATCAAGGCGCAGCAGCTCTGTCCAATCAGACGGTCGTCAGAAAGTGAGTGGATGGGCGCCTGTCCATCAGACCGGTGAGAATATAGTGTCACCTTGCCTCACGGTCGTGTTACAAATCGACGAGGTCTTCAGTTGCCGCTCACATCACCTTCACACGAGGACGCTCTAGAAAGTGAGAAATACATCAAAATGGCAGAAACAGCACCTGCAGAGAAGACACCAGCGGAGGGAGCACCGGCGGCAAAGGAAGAGGAGGCAGTGCCTACGCCGCCAGTTAAGCAAACCAGATCCATCTATTTGACGGGCTTTGGAGGACCGAAATATGTACGTCTCCAGGCCAAAGACCAGAAGACGGTTGGGAAGGGAGAGATAGCAGTAGAAGTCGAAGCCTGGTGAGTTGGAGGCCTAAAACAGTAGGTTCCTAATTTGGTAAATGTATCTAACGAAAAAGTACTAAAACAGATCTAGATAATGAATTGTAGCCTATATATATTAAGTTAACTGTCTAAAACGATATTGTAAACTTGGTCTTGGGGATCATCCCGAATTTTACGAAGAACTATAGGCGTGTGTCTGTGTTCCATTTGACAAGTGAATGGTGTTTAAAGTACCCACTTAAGACCTAGAAAACATTATTAATATTTATAAAGAATAACGGGTGGATATATTTTGAGATCAACAATTTTGTCTTGCCTGGTTTAACTATTACTGAGCTGGAAGGATCTACTGGAGGCGATGAGTTAGGAAATGAAAAAACCCTTCAACGAGAGAAGCAGGTAAATGAAATATCAATAGCGATTGACAGGAGATTTAAATTAAAGCCAATTTATGCCGAGAGACGCAAGGACATTCTAACCACCTGTACGGGCAAACTAACCCTCCACGTTAAATGTAAGATCACCTACGACCCGAAATTCGAATAGGAGTGCCACTTACTCAGCGAGTTATTTTAGCACCTCTTCCAAATTTTCGGGTAAAGTCAATGCAATTCATTAAAAAGGTGCACGAATATTTGCTTTTTTATACCTGTTCTGCGCGAACTTATGTTTCAATCTAACTTTAAAGAGAACTGCAATTGTAAAAACTCTTCAGACGTTGTACATTATTTTCACTCCCTCTTATCAACAAGCTGGTTGAGTATCTACGTCAGATATAAAATGTCATGCGAGTCAAAAGCCTCTTAAAGGAGAAATCAGAAAATATGCGAAATTGTTACGGAGTTGATACATAGAATGCGTTTTATTAATTTTGATAGCCAGCACAGACGTGCGTTTGGCTCTGAGTTGGCAGAAATGAACAAAATTCCAAAAACGAAGAATTTCATGCACAAATTTTAAGGGGTGTGTAATTCCCAACAAGATAGGTACGCAAAATGGTTTTTTTTTTCTGAAATAGGTGGTGGATTTTTAGAGGCATTATAAGTCAGTCGGTACCCGCCCACCGATAAAATATCGTTGATCAAAGTGCTTTACAGAGGGTGTTTGTCAAACCGAAGTCGGTACACTGCCCTTTAAATTGTAACAATGAATTATATGCTCTGTCCGTCGATTTCGCAACCTCACTTGAATGGTTTTTTGCGACAAACCACCCTTTAAAGAACTCCATTAATATTTCTTAGCAAAACCTCGCGCGATACATCACTAGATCATCCGAAAATCGCTTCTAACAGCAAGATTCCAAACGATGCGGTTACGCTATACACAATTTTTTCGTGAGTTTTCCCTAAAAAACATTAATTGAAACACACATACACTTTGTTTAACTTTAAAACGGATTTTTAAAGCGCTTTTTATCATATGTCCATTTCACACACTTGCAATGAGATCGGCGTATTTTTCATGGTTTGGGTCTGTAGTTATAAAACAGAAAACACCTTTTGTTAGTGCAGAGTTTTCAGCAACTGTCCACCCAAGGTCTTTAATAGCAGCTTCATAAACCCAATCGTTTAGAAACAGCCTTAAAATTTTCAAAGGTGAAGATACTCGGTCAGCGAGATGAATATGCATAGTAGAACTGTGGTCTCGATGACTGGTTTGTTTGTCGCGAGCACTTTTGTAATCCTTACGCTTACAGCACTTCGTATTCACATTCGATAGCTCATTTACCTCTAAGAGACAGCTTTTCAAACTTACTCCTCAATGCTACGCCTCCTTATTGTCAAGCCGGCCAACTTAATCAAGTGACCATCAAAAATAGAAACCAACACTTCGAATTGTTAGCAATCAAACGCTACAGTATTTGCATCTTTAAGTCTAAGTGGTGTTTTTCATTACTGTGCCTTTCTCTGTGTCACCTCGGATTTCTCCGCTACTGGGTTACGTCGCTTTGGTTTGCCTAAAGAACTAGCTGGTTTTCTCGTGCGCTCTTTCATTTCTCATTGTCACCATTGATTGTAGGACATATTTTATGCTACGAAGAGTCTCAACTATTCCTAGTTGACGGCAAGGCGTCTTTCTGATAGCCATGAACGTCTTCAGTAATTAGCGGGCAGCTGCATTGATGTGAACGTAACGTGATAATCTCGCAGCTCCAGTTTTACCGGACTCAACCTGTATTCTTAAATGGCCGCAATAATTGAACTCTCTTTACCTTTGCCTGAGGCGGTCAGACGTTCTATCTCCCCTTCCTCGTCCTCGTCCCCCCCTCCCCCCTCCCCCTCCTCTCCCCCTCTTTCTTTTTTATTCTTCTTTTCCTTTTCGTCTTCCTTTTCTTCGGATAATTATCCATCTTATGCATTCAAAACTAAAATGCTGACAACATCGCAAAAACTACCTCCGAAGTCGCAAAGTGTTGCAGTTGCATCCGCAACAGGCGCACCCCACTTCTTCGACGGCCCCACGTCTTTCAACGTCACCAGATGGCCCATTGACGAAGACGCCAGGGGGCAATCAGTTATCCATATACGCTCGCCGTGACCTCACGTTATCTGAAGAAAATCAGTTTACGGAGCGCGCTGCGGGGGAGGGAGGGTTATCGGTCAAGTTGTGAAATCCCCTATCATGACCTCTTCACCTTACCTCTTCGCGATAAGGGAGCAGAAAACCTCTCCCAGGAGGACGTTGTCCTGAAAAGGATAGTGGCAGGCCGTATTTCCGCACCCAACTTCTTGCCGCAAATAAAAACCTCGAGACGAGGAGGCTGTGCTCCGTGAGGAAAAAACATGTTGCGTCGATTGGGATTATTTCCGAGTTAACCGCACCAAGCCTTATGAGTAACTGCGATAAAACTAGCAAAATGCAGTGAAGGCGACCACAGAAACAAAGCTTATCTGAAAATAAAAAAGATTGAAAATATCAATAAAGCTCACCAGTACCAGTATTAACACTACTCAAAGTGACAGGTTGGGAGTATTTTGCGGTGGCATTTTTATTGTTAGGAGAATATTTTGAAAGGCAGTTTCGGAAGAGTTGTGGACGCGGTTGATTTAGTTCGGAGTAGTTGCGTTTGGTATGCCGATGATCAAGCCTCTACCGGTTAATGTTTGCGCTACATCTGCATGAAGAGATGGGCAAGATTTTTTGATGTATAAAGGGAAAGGGTGAAGGTTTGAATAAAGGATGGATGTTCTTATAAACTACAAATAAAGACGTCCATTTCGTAGTTCGATGTGAATCAAGAGCTCCTGAGTAGATTAGCGAGGAGCAACACTGTGATTCATGATTAGACAAAATGTGAACTGATGACTGAACATTACCTTCAGAAACAAGGCGAATAGCAGTTGGGGAAGTTTCTAGTCTGCAGCTAAGACCACCACCAGCTGGAAAATATTTATTGCGTTTGACCAAGGAATGCATAAAACTGTTGCAGGCATGCGGTCTTTTCTGTCCAACAGTTTGTTCTAGCAGCCTACCGCGAGAGCATTTCATCATTATATGTTCAATTATTTCGCATTAACACTTGGTCAGTGTCAGCCAGAACGAACTAAAAAAACTCTTCGGAATCATTTCACCTGCATATCACGATGACACGATGTATTTGGTACGCGGGTTGAATCCACTGCTCATTTCTATTTAAATTACTCTCAGAGTCAAATAAATGGGTCCGTTTTTAAGACAATTCTAGCGAAACCTAGCTGGCAGCGAGGAGATCTAAATGCCACTGCCCCTCTTATGGCAACACTCGCTAAATTTAAAGCGTAAATTTTTACCCAAACGCGGACTGTATTATTGCGTTATTGTAATGTGGAGATAGTCAGTTGCATCTTACAAATACATTTCTTATCTTTAAATAAGCAGACAGTAAGCGAGCACAACGTAACCCACTGTCATCAAATCACCCCCTTTGAGGAAATCTCAGGGCTGTGTAATCGCATAATTCATAAGCCTTATTCGTTCCATTGGTCCTTTTTCGATCAGGAGGCAAGGTTCGGCCGTTTTCAGTGCATCTGCCATTTACAAATGATTTTTGGCTGCGCAGGACTTGTTTAGTGATCTATATGCTGTCAGACTTGCAAGGAACAGTTTTTGTCGAGTGATGAATCGTTGCTTTTGGCATTTTATGCGTAGTCAAGAGCTCGCATGTAAGCATAGGAATAAACACTTTCAACATCCTGAATTTCATGATTTTAAATTCTGACAATGTGTGTCGCGGCACCCCATAATTTACAGACAAATGATGTCACAGATAAAAAAATTATGCTAAGTGTTCGCAGAGTTAAGATCCAGGAATGGGGGAAGTTGAAGTGTCACTGCGCAACAAACTGCCCTGTATTCTTGTAGGTGATCGCCCTGGGGAGTCGGTGCAGGCAAGCCCAGAACAGTTGAGTGGTGCAGATAATTGTGCCTGGAGTCGCTCACATACGTTGTGAAAATAGCAATGCTTGGCAAATGGGTAATTCAAGATTTTAGGGAGACAGATTTCGAGCTGCTGTTGCGAATTAGAAGCGAATTGCTTTTGCGAATTTTCAGTTGTCGAAAATTAATTTTTAATTTAACCAAAAAAAGATTTGTAGAGTGGTTTAACAAGGGTAAACGCCCCTACACTTGCCAAAACACGACCTCTAGCCGAATAAAATCAATATTCTCACTTTTTTGATCTCCGTTTGGATAAATTTACTCCAGCTCCTTCAGAGCGGTTTGTCGTCTTGTAAGAGAAGAATACGAGTTCACAGAGAGCACAAAGCGTATAACAGCCCATTTTACATAATGGAAATTTTTTCGCGTCAGATCCAAATACCAGGATGGACTCTTTTTACATACTTTAATAAATAGCATGACCTAGAATGACTTCTTGAGGTGTAAGGCAGAGCAGCTTCAAAGGACACTGCAGAAATGGAGGACATCATCTGTCTTTATGCTCTTTTTAGTGGTATCGGTTTCCTGGACGTGATGACAAGACAAGGTTTGCTGGAAGTGACGGGGAAGCCGCCATTTGTCATGGGCAGCGAGTGCTGTGGCAAGGTCTCGGAGGTCGGCGAGGGTGTCACCAAATTCAATGTAAGTGCTACATATTCAACCGGTCTTCCTTCAGTCATAAATCGCCAATTGTAACTATAACCCTTTATGGCCATGTTGACTGTGTAGTACGCCCAGCTATCTAGGCGACTGTAAGGTCATTCTGATCGATTGACTGGAGTTACCTTTGGCGGTTGGTCGGGGATTTCCTTCAATACATTTTAAACCAAAGTATGCAGAAGCCAACATGTTCATCGTAGTGATCGTCTGTTTCGGCTTTGTTTTGCACCCCACTAGTCAGTAGGCTTTGCCAGTTTGGCAAAGGTACCACCTTGTTGAGGTGCGAGTTACTGACAAAATAAAACATCCACGTCATTCGATTTTGATGGCGGCAGGCAGTTTTCACAAATTTCCTGCTCTATAGACGAATTTCATCTGGTTTCATAACTCAAATCGACTTCACTAGGGGAATCGAGTATTCAGTCCTCGACTGCGCGAAGTGTCTACCTTCGTCCTGGTTTTTAATCGCATATATTCGTCCGTAGTGTATAATAAAGTGGTCTGAAAATACCTGAGAAGTGGCTGATGATCGACGGCACCCAGTATTCATAGGACTTGGATTTTTATTAGCATGTGAAAAAATATGAAGCCTTGGAGTCGTTTCTGCCTTGTTTTCTAACTAGGCAAATAATAAGAAATTTAAAAGGGTCTTTTACTTAAGAGTATATCTTGACAAATAATTAATGAATAACTTTACACCCACTCTATGCTTACATCCTTGGAGTTCCTAAATAAAAAATAGGGATTGACACGCAAATGTTACTCACTTATCAGCAATTTATCCATTCACAGTTTCAGCCAGTTTCCAAACAAACGTAATAGCGCACGCTGGTAGAGGACAAGACAAAGTTCTTCCCCAAGACGACCGTCTGTCATCTATTAAGGAGGCTCTTCATCTCGATTTACTCGGGCGCATGTGTGCCTGATTCAAAATCCACCCAGTAAAACCTTAATTATTGAAGAAATGGTTGTTGATGTGGGCAATACAGGAGCTGCGCATTTCAGTTTCATACGCGCTTGCAGGTGTAAGCTAGCCCCTGGGGACTCGTAACTTGTATCTCACTTACTTCAAGCCAAAAAAGGGCAGAAAAACATCTGAGCAGATGTTTCCGATATACCTTCTGCTTTCAAACCTTTACAACTGAGCAAAACTCGCATTTGAATGCGTAAAAGGTGCGGGTATTGATACTCGCGAAAAAAAGCCTGACTGCGAATCAAGGACCACATTTGCTTGATTCGGTGTTGACCATAATCAAAAACACCTCTTGTTTATCTGCCCTCCATAAGTAGCTCTACATACATGGCAGCGCCTCCACCATTCTTCGAAAGCGGATAAAGGCCCACCCAAATGCATGCTCGATGTTTTGACTAGCTTAGGCCACAAGTGATAGGGCTGCGGTTCTTCAATGCGTGCCTTGGCGTTCTGTACATGGTATACCGACTGAAGTTCAAAAAGTATTTTCGATTATGATAGAGCACTTAAAAGGCTTCATACAACCAATTATCGTGCAGCATATTCCCCGACATTTTAGTCATGCAAGAATGCCGGATTTTGAATAAGCTCCCTTTCCACTGCTTGGAAATCTACACTTTGCAAAAAAGGACCTTTTGTGTAGTGTTCGGGGTTACTAAATTTTCGAATATATTTTTATCAAATAATGCACAAAGTATTTTTTTCTTCAATTGGCGACGCATTACGTGTTTTTCAAATTTTCCCCTTGAAGTTGAATGGTCTTTGGCTTTCAAAAATGTTTTTGATCATCCGTTTTAAAGACCCTTAATTCATAAATTCTCACATGGCTCTTGAAAAGCACACAACATAGTTCACATCCACAGTAAGCTTTATAAGGCCTATTTGTCGTCTCAATAACGGCGAGTTTTCTCATAAGGCAGCCATAAATTTTGTAATTTATAAACTCTGAATGCGGGTGTAAGAGAAAGTCGGATTCGAAGGTATTTGGGAAATGAGACATTTTTAAAATCGAAAGATGTCCTCCCTTCAAGTACGGAATTAGAAAACAATTAAATATCTACCAAATGGATTCAAGAAAGAATACTTATTTCGTGTTTTTAAATTATGTTTGGATTTATAAGGACATCGAAATCATTTGGAGAAATTCATACTACTTAAGTAGCCATTTTTTCGAGTTAACTTTTTGCTGGCGACTGAAAAGGACCCCCTTCAAGAGCCAAAGTCCTGACACAGCTGAAATATACTTGGGTTACGTTGCATTATAATAAATATTAGGACCAAACATATGTAGTCTTTTCTTATCAGAAAGAAATATTAGCATTTCAATTAACACTTCACGAGATAACACATCTACTGGGCATGCTGGACACCATAATACAGGCCATTATCCTAAGTTAAGCCAATTCAAATTATATTACTACTAGTGCTTTTTAACTTCAGAGTTGGCATTGTGTAATTAATTATTTGAAGTTTACTGTTCTTCACTCAAGTGATCATTGCAACGTCGAGTTGAGGCCTAAAAATTCAGTATTGGACATCTCTCCGTAGGTCACTTGCCCGATAGTTATGTGACGTCTAATGTCCACTATTTTCGCCCTTTTTTCGTATTGCGACAGCTTGATGAGCAAAGAGTACTACTTGCAAAGAAATTGTTTTTCGATTTACAACAAAGAGGCACATCTGATTATAGTCAGAACGGTGGTTTGGTTTGGGCGGAATATACCGATCGCGGTAAAATCTGACTGTTGTGCAAAACGAATATCTCCCGTTAAATTAAATGCACTATCACAAATTGCACTCACCTGAGATGGAAGGAAATTGTGACTGGATTTGGGCCAGAACGCCAAAATTAAATAAACGGTTCTGTGTTGAGCGCAGAAGTCCTTTCATTGCACCTTCATAATCCGATCATTTATCGACATTTAGGTTTATGCAGACGACGATTCGGCGGCGACGATTATTAGTGGCCATAATATCCACAAAAATGACTGAGAACAACGATGCCTTTGTGCAGCGTGAATATTCGGCAGTAATCATTGACACCTTTTTGGTGCATTTCATAGGTTGGAGATGAAGTGGTCGTGCTCTGTGATGGCGGTGCCTGGACCGAACGACTCGTCATAAGCCCAATGTGCGAAAAATTGGAGGAGGAGAAGGAGGCAGAGGCGAGTGGCACTGAGGCCGCTGAGACGAAGACCACCGTCGTGACCGCCGCCCCGCCCGCACTGGTGCTGCCCAAACCCGCCTGCCTGACTGACTTTCAGGCAGCTATAGTCCCAATGTCATACCTGCCGGCCTATCTCCTTCTGCATCGAGTGGCCTGTGTTCGACCTAACGATGTTGTATTGGTCCATTCGGCCGGCGGCGGCGTTGTAAGTTATTCTTATTATACTCGGAGTGGTACTTTGAGTATTATGACTCGTACGCTTAGTTGCCTCCATGTAGGTTTCGGGTCTACTATTTTGAAAAGTCCTCCGCTCTATTGCGTCCTACTTCTATTACTTCTTTAAACTTCAATCCTCTTGCCTTAGTTTTTTACTAATGATTTTACCACTATCAATAATTACATTACGACTGCCTATACTACTGCTGCTACTTCTGTCACTACTATTGCCAACGGGCTTCCGACGCTGATGTTGCTGTTACTGGTGCCTTTGCTAATGTAGTTACTACCTCCACAACTAAAACTACTACTTGTACTAGTGCCACCTCTGCTATTACCGTTAATAATACCAAAACCCCTTCTTTTCCGTCTACTTCACCTCCTTCTCGAACCCGCACTCTTGTATGCTTCACGCTCTTGATGTCTTTTTCTAACAACAATCATGTAGACCACTGTTTGGCGACCTTACGATTATCGTTTTCCATCTTCCTTGTTCTCTGTCTCTGACTGCCATCTTAGTCACCAGCAACTCCCTCCCGCGTCATTTCTTCATTTGTTTTATATTTCTATGCTAAAAAACGACGTTTACTTGAGTTTTTTTCCCATAAGAATCTTCATTCGGTAATTATCGTCTTAAGTTTCTCGTATAGGCCGTCTCCACGAAGCTTTTTTTTGTTGTCCGTTTTCACCCTAAAAGTAGACTTCGGCTAAACTTGAGGTCAAAACCTCAAAACGGATTATGCTTTTGATGGAAGCTCCCCAGCAGAGACTACATCAGCAATTTAGATGTGATATTGTCTAAAGCGGTAACTTGATAACGGTTATACACTCTTCCCCAACTCATTTAGGGCACGGCTATTGGACAACTGGCTAAACTCATTGGGAATGTGAAACTCATCGGAATAGCATCTGCGAACAAGCACGAAAAACTCACGCCTCTTTATGATCAGCTGATTAACACCAGTCAGGACTATGTCGCCGAGGTCAAAAAGTAAGTGTCCGTCTCCAGATGCTTGTCTGTGTAGAATGTAGTGCGTACGTACAATAAGATGCATTTCTTGGGAGATTAAAACTGGCACTAGGCAATTTTTAAAAGCATGAAGACAAATATCCGTAGTGCTTTATTTGAAAACGTGCCTAAGTGCTTCCTTTTACGCCCCCACGATAATTAGACCGTCGAAAGAGACAAGGTATACCGCGAGGCGTTTTCAGCCGTGACTGCACGTGAGTTTGTTTATAGTGAGGCAGATTTGTGGTATACAGAACTGCCTCTCACCTCCCAAGCCCCAAACTCTCTGATGGCAAAAAATCATGGGGGGAGGGGGGCGCAGCGCACGACCAAACTAAATAGCCTGCCTCATTGGGGTAACACATTGTCCCCTCCCCTTTACAAAAGCAACAAACTAACTTTAAGCTTGGAAGTTGGACCTTACTCTGGTACGATTCTAATAAAGACCATATCGAGAAGACGCCCCTGCAGTCGGGCTCTCGTTTCAATGAAGGAGCAAGTTGTCTCTTTAAATGGCAACCTTCCGACCGACGACCGTTGGCGTGTCGTGGTAGGTTCAAACGTACTCTATTTAACACAGTGGGGCAAGCGCATCTGTGTTATGACAAAGCATTCTCCTGGATAAATCGCTCCCTAACAGACACATTCGCGTCCGCACACGCTGGACAAAGCCCGATAAGAAAGCGTTGAAAGCCAATGCGGTCCCAAGTTGTTCGAGAGCAGCTAAGCTGTCAAATATAGGGGCTCAGGTAAATGTGAACAGTCAATTCTTGGATCAATAATTGGACGTTTTCTTGCAATCTTTTGATAGACTTAATAGAGACTTTGGAAAATCTTGACATTTATCTTTTTGACTCAGAAGCCAACTTTTCATTTCCTCTGTGCATATATGTCTGTCAGCCAAAAAACAACGAGGCCGACCAGTGTTTTCAGGGTGCAGAAGTGACCTTTGTGTGACCTAAATCACGGGGAAGGAGACTCGCCCACCATTTATATAAGTTATTAAGACACAAGACACAGACTATTAGTACACGAGTTCTGCGGCTACTATAACGGTAGACGGATTCACGCGCGACATACAGATGCCAGCCCCTACACAGGCAATCCCGACAAAAAATACAGTAGGATCGCCATAGAGACCATATTAGGAAACACCAATCACGCTTTGACTATCACCACGAAGGAAGGTCAACTGGTCTTTTGTCAATTTTAAACATTTCAAAACACGACTTCTGACGCGTCAGATTTTGGCATACAGGATAACGAAGGCAATCGATCAGCGCTGAATCACATTTCACCCCGTAGTCCCTGTTTCGTAGAATAACAGCGGCAGCCCGAAGGGAAGTCAGATCGTGACCGGCAGCTGAAATGGCACGATAACTCCGTTCAATATCGTCCAAACCAGTGTTTGACTGCCGGTTAGGTCAAAAGCTATGACGCAGCCCATTATATGGCACAGTCCAAAAAAGAGTCAATATGTCGAAAAAACCACTTTCGTTAATTTGAAAATAGCTAAGATGCGCGAAAAGGAATTCCCCCTCATGATAGGCTAGATTTTAGGAAAGGTGCTCATTTCTGTATCATCACCCTCATCCTAACGCAAACCGCAGCCCTATCTGTAGCTCTAACTCTAATCTTTAGCATAATTAGAGTCCCCCTGGAATCGGACGAAAGGCCAATTGTAGCGCAGAGGATTCCGGCTCTTGCGTCCTGAAACCAAACGCACGAATTTTTTGTTTTTGAAACCTAAAACACAGAAATTTCTACCAAAACTTCATTTTTCTCGAAAAAACGTTGCATTACTGCGTCTGCATAACTTGACTTTAAGAATGTTATTGTCGACAAAGACAAGGGAGACTGGAATGGCCATTTCTGGCCTGTTAGCCGTCGTCAGTCAATCATGCCCAACTCCGAAATGTTGAACACCTGGGGCTCAAACTCGCAACCTGTCAGTTAGGAGTCCAACGCCTCTAACCACTGGGCCACGAACCAGTTGCCCTGTTGGTTTTCGATCGAGGATATACAATGGTGGAAGGTGCTCACCGATCGTTCTTACGGAAGTCACTCGTTCCGTTGTGCCTGAGGGGCTCTCTCTCTCGAGCCCAACCAGCAGCCGTACAGCTGCGCATGATATAGGCAGAATGGTATTACGGACAAAGACAAGGGAGACTTGAATGGCCATTGCTGGCTTATTAGCCGTCGTCAGCCAGTCATACCCAACCCCGCAATGTGGCAAACCCAAGGCTCGAACTCGCGGCCTGTTAGTTAGAATTCCACGCCTCTACTCACTGGGCCACGAGCCCGTTGCCCTGTTGGTTTTCGATCGAGACTATACAATGGTAGCGGCGCTCACCGATCGTTCATACGGAACTTACTCGTTCCCTTGTGCCTTAAGAGCTCTCACTCTAGCCCAACCCGCAGCCGCACAGCGGCACATGATGTAGGCAGTATGTTTTTACCGATAAAGCCCAGGGAGATTGGAATGGCCTCCTGGCTTATTAGCCGTCGTCAGCCAGTTCTTTTAGGCAACAGACAGAAATAGCCCACATGAAGTAATCGTGTACGTCGCATCGATTGCCGGGGAAGGAGAGCAGAGGGCGGTCGTGCGGCGGGCACAAAGGTTACTTTCTTGCGCCATCCATTTGGGAATGCTGGCAGACACACATACCAAAGGCACTGCAATTGGCCGGAAGTCCGCCACCTGCAGATAATTTCGAAAGGGCGTCCTGTCGGCAACCGGGCTCTATCACAGTGCTTGGCATTTGCGAGAAATGTCCGTTTTGGGCCACGTCCTTTTGATTTCAGCCCTGCGACCGGCGACGTGCCCTGTTATGTGCCGGCCTGTTTTCTTCGTGACTGTCAACCTCCCTCACGCACATCCCGCCAGTATACAACGTAAACACTGTCCGAGTGCGAGTCAGTTATGTTTTGCAGTCGCATGACTCATTCTCAGTAGGGCAGCGCAATCTCAGTGTGTGGTAGCCTACCACCCGAACGGCTGCCGCTTAGCGGTGCGGTGCGGACGACGGTCAGTAATGCTTTAAAACCGTTTTTCAGGCCGATCGGGGGAGGGCGTTAAGTGTTTAAACATACTCCGAATTACGGAAATCATAACATTGAAAGCAATCAGTATAACATTACCGCGAAAATACCTCTTCTTTACACGATCGTAAGGCATCGAAATAAATTGCGTCCGTTCGTTCTTCTCATAGTCAACACCTGGTTGATTTAAAGTGTTGCTGATAAGGGTCGTTTCAGTTATCTTGAAATTATAATGGTGTGGTTTACTTCCGAACCCCTGAGTCAGAAATGACTTACGGATCTGTCATTGACAACATATGCATGATTAAAATAAAGGCCAGGCGGCACAAACCCTACCTAGCCACGGACGTACTCCCCCCCCGCAAGGACGAGCGATAGAAATGTTCACAAGTTGCTGCACTCAAGTAGTCTCTGATGATGAACTCCAGTTCGAGTTCGAAAGCTCAGGCAAATAAATCAACTGCCCCAGTGATCGTGCCTTTGCCTTCTCTTAAAGAATTGATTCTTTAGTTTCAATTGAAGGGCAGCGTGTGTTAAAGCACTCTTTTCGGATTAAGTCAAAACAAAATTTGGTCCCCTTGATAAACGCCTACTATGAAAGGTGTGACACCCCCACCAATTCCAGGCTGACGCTAATATGACGACGATTCGACCTGCGCGCCCGACGATGTCCAGTGTGTGCCCCACGGCATTGTGAAGCAGGCACGGTGAATTGCGCGTGAATTAGTTTATAGGGGTGGTAAACTTGCGCGGCATCTACCACACTCTCTCCTTCTCCGCACCTGGGCCGGTGTCAGGACAGTCAAGAAGCTGTGGGCGCGATAGCGCACAGGTGACTGGCACGATTGGACCCACACCTAGGAGTAGTACCACACCCCTTGGTTCAAAGCAAACACCTGATGAGGATTTTCACCAACAACAGCACCACAACTGTTTGGAAGGACAAGGATGACTGGGCAGTTATGCTCACGACCTGTATACCGAGCGGGAGCGCAAGCTCATCAACCGGCGAAGAACCAGGTACCAGAGTTCTGTCAGCGCCCACCAGTCTGCGAGAGTCAAGGTTTGCTGAATAATGGCATGACAGAATGTCAAAAACCTTAAAGACTGTAATATACAGGTTGATGAATCCAGCTGAACTCCTCGCATTAAAAACTACAGTCCCTCACTCCCCACTAGATGATCGCCAGTAGTATTGCAGCAAGTCCTACGTATTTGCATCGTTACGAGCTGTGAATAGTTCGTGAAAACATAACGCTTCGAGATGTGTACTGGTATCTGACATTAGAAAACTTAACTGCAGCGTTTCGGCCACAAGCCTGCGTACTGACACGTTTTTTACATATGACTACGGGCTGTTTGGTCGCATGTCTTTTTCGATGCGCCGATAGACGTGCTCGCGTCCTGACCGTTCAGAGTTGCGAAATAAGAAAATTGTATATCAGTCCAAAATACACAGTGACCTCTAGAAAAGACTTTTTTGTCCCATTTTAGGGAACACCCACAGGGCGTAACAGTTGTTCTGGACAGCCGATCTGGCGAGGACACCAATAAGGGTATTTCTCTCCTGCAGCCAATGGGTCGCTACGTTATCTACGGTCAGTATACAGGTTTTTCACATTTGTTTGAAGTTACTGCGAGAGTATCCCTTCCTATACTTCTACGCAGGAATCTTAGCTAAATAGTGTAGGAAATAGTATGAAACCCCAGCTCCCACCCCTCCCCCCCTTTTGAGGGAATTCTAACTTCCCCCTTTTGTATTTTAGGCAGTTCAAATTTCGTAACCGGCGACAGGAAAAACCTCTTCAGCTTTGCGAAATCTGTAAGACTTTGGACTGCTTTTATAACTTGCCCTGACAGAAATATTGACACGTAGAAGCTACTGTGTGCATAACCGTGCGGGCCTTTATTACCGGATGATTCTTATTAATGCCGTTCACGTCTTTTTTGCAAGCATTGCTATGTATATTGAACTGGTAAAGAAGCGTATTCGGATATAACCACACAGAATAAAATAGCACCGTATCACGTATCTAAATACAGGAACATATTCTTCCATCTACACGACCGCTTGATTATATTAAACAAGTTTGGCATTAGCAGATTTGCGACGCGTTCTTGTCTGAGCCTCCACTGCCGCCTTCCCCGTTAAAGTCCTGCGTTTTTGAACTTTACCGCTTTTCTACGGGGTCATATCCTGCTTGACTAACTGACTGACCTGCCTACGTTTCAGAGTTTTGAAATGAAATGTCCTCATTAGACAACAGGACGCATAAACGCAAAGTGAAATATATCCACAGTAGATGTGCTAACTCATGAAATGTTAACCGAAATTCTGAAGTACGTTCGTGACTCGAAAATGCTACGTAAGCAGGGTGGCGATATAAGTCACCATGCAGCACAATCCCAAGATACTTATGTTATATCAGAATGCCAGCTTTTCAAATAACATTTTTCCGGCCGCCTGAAAAAACTGCAATTGTTAAAAAAAGACCACATGGGTGGTATGGATTTTTCTCAGCGACTTTCGATACCCCTATAAATTCAAATATATTTCACAGAAAACACGCATAAAAATATTTGTTCTTCTGCTCATCTGGTGGAAAATTGCGTCTTTTTCAAATAGGTGTGATTTAGTTTTAAAAAGTTTCTAATTATGTGATCGTTTAAAATAGTAAATGCAATTTTATAAAACATCGTGTCTCCGCATTCGCTGATGTTGCTTCTACAGTTTACAACATGGCCCAAGTACACTGCTAAATTTTGTGAACCCCATATAGTTTCCTCTTAATACCTTAAAGAGGATTTATGCATGATTTTCCGTACGTGGAAAGTATACAGCTTTTAGTTTCAAGACTCTGACTACAAGTGCAACGGCAAGTCGTGTTCAAATTTATTTGGGAATTGGAAAAGTTTTTAAAACCGAATTACACCGTTTCTTCAAGTACCAAATTCAGCAAAGACGTACTTTTCTATTAAATGAGTAAAAAAATGAATATTTTTATGCATGATTTCTGGAAAATATATATGGATCTATAAGGGCATCGGAAATCAGTAAGGAAAAATCATGTTGTTTTAATAGTAGGTTTTATACAGTGTTGCTTTTGAAGGTAGCCGAAAAAACGTTTATTCAAAATCTGGCATCTCGTAGTACCTCAATTGTCTTGGAATTATATTGCATGCTAAGTAATATTGCATTACTCTACCCAAGTGGTCTTTTCGAGTCGCGAACGCAAGTCAGTATTTCGGTTAACATTTCCTGAGTTAGCACATCTACTGCACATATATTTATGCAATTGCATTCCGCCGGAGCGTACCATCAGCAACAATTCTGGAAAAGAGCGGGCATAGGATACGCTATTAACCATGGTTAGGCGCAATGTGCGTTACTATCAGGAAATCAGTCACATTCTAAACATACTGACATATATTTAGTGTATTTGGGATGGAATAGACTGAACATTCATTCAGAGCTAGGGCTCAGTAGAAGATGGAGTTCGTACAAAAGCGTTTTATTAAAAAATGTCACACAAATTTGCAATAGATAGATCCATATGCATTTGATCCTATTGTGGGATGGAATTATTTTATTGGCTGTTTTGCAGCATTTAACAAAACACAGTTTAAAAGGCACCTTTGAGTAAACACACATCTGGGACGTAAAACGTTTTCAATGCCGATCTAACATGGCAAGACAAATTCATGTTGTACCATAATTTCGTCCCCGCATCGCTTTAACCGTGTTCATACAAGTTATGAATATCCTAATTGTGTTATTATTAATGTATGAAATGATTACGGACATTTGAAGTTAGTCAAAACTAAAATGAACCTGGGACGACACGGACATAATGTTAGTAGTGTTATTGGGCATATTCCTAAAAGTACTTCCGAAGTCTTGGACAGCCCTTAATTTACTACCGCTTGTTTAAGAATGATAGGTAATGTAAACGTTAATTAGCGGCACTTAGTAGTTTACATATAGGAGATGAAACATCCGTTCATGCTCCCTTTTTCTAATTACCTTACGGACTAAATACCGACTTACGAAATTTTCCAAGTTATATAATCTTAGCTATTTTCTAATCAAATAGCTTTTAAATGTTTTCGACGAGAATCGAAAGAATTTTAAGGGAATCCGAACTAATCTGATAAATGGGGTTTGGATGTGCCTTTCCGATTATGGTTTGTTATATGCGGTTTCGACGCCTTTGTTCTTCTGCTAAAAGCGGGTCGTAGGCTGCTTACTGAAAATCAACTAGTATTATGCAAATTACCTCATTTGCGCGAATATTTACGAACCTTTTACTAAAAATTTCCGGCATCCCTGAATTAAGTAGAGAAGACCAACTGCAGTAATTATCTTTGTATTGATTGAAGTTGGCAGATTGCCCTGGTGATCATTGTCTGCCAAGCATGATCGCAACTTAGAAGACTGCATGAATTAAGTCTTAAGAACCTTGCACTGTGAACTCTTAGTCAGGAGCGTTCGCATAGCGAGTTCCCGTTCGGCAGCATTCTGTTTAATGCGATTTCAAAATTACAGCAACTGCCATATTTCAAAATGTTAATAGACCAAACAAATTAATTTAGAAAATAAAAAGTAATCGTTGTACTTACAGTATGTAAATAAACACACGAAACTTATTGGTGAAAGTTGAAATATCAATCTCAGGCATCGAAAACGTTAACCCTTTTATTTAATTATGTAGCCCATTTTACAAAATGTCCTTTTTGCATGCGGAATTCGCCCATAACATATGTTTTAAGCTGAATTGTTTATAGGTCTAGGCCGAAATCTGCGTTACCGAATATCAGACAATTTCTTTCATCCATAGCTGATCTAGGCTTGGTTTTCGCAACTGAGCTTGTTCTTTGAGAGTTCTAACAAACAAGACTTGTCACACATGAAAACAGATCTTTGTCTGAGAAAGGCCACGAGAGGTTTGCCGCGAACGAGCAGGCCATGTTTAGAAAACCAAACGTCTTCTCAATTTTTAAGGGTCAGATTTCCAAATCTGTGCGATCTCATGCACTAAAATGAGGTAAAAGGCCCGCAGGTAATCGTTTGTTAGCACATTCAAGAACGCCAAAGTGACCATGATCGAATAGGCATTTCAAATTATTTACATATGACAGGAGACCTTTAATGCGAACGGCAATATGTCAATATTTACGTGGCCACATTTCTGTGCGTTCATATTTGTAGAGCAGGGCTAAAATACAGCGAAGAAAGTGAAAATGGCTGGAATGTAAAGAAAAATGTTGTTTTTTCGTTTTTGGCGTAAAAATATCAGCATTTTTGAGAAAAGTGGAAACAAAGGTTAAAAGTTTCATTTTTTTGACCTTACCATACAAAAAGGGACATAATATATGGACAACCATCGGCGGAATACTGCATTAAGCCAATTTGTAAACAGGCAACTTAGTAAAAAAAGTAATTAACTTGGACGGAATCATATTCATTGTTTAAGTGTGTTCGTTGATTTCGACAATGGGGTCTCGATTTCAGGAAATATCTTTTTTGACGATCTTGATAAATACATAACATGGGACCTATCTTTATGTGCATTTGGCTGAAAGCACTGAAAATCCTCGAGTATTTACTGGTATTTCAAGGACGCTGTGAGACTTGATTGACTGCACTGTTGGAAAAGACGGCACACACAAAGCTGTTCGCCTCCGATTAACCTGCCAGTTGTACGCAAATTTGAAAGCTGCTGACCGGTCTATCAGCGGATGACCCTATCGAAACTTTTATTTATCTAACGTCCTTATCAGCAAAGTCAAATGAAACCCTCATTGTTTTAATCAACCACGCATAATAAACACTAAATAGACCAAGCTAAATTATTCACTTGGTTCCGTGTCAAACTTCCTATAACATTTATACGCGGAGGATATTTAATGAAAATGCGTTAAAACAATAGCCAATAGTTGTTTTTGCAAATTCTGTATTACCCACTTTTGACCCAACTGTGGAAAACTCGGCCACTCGGTTGGATTCGGACACACGACAGAAAAAGGAGGGTTTTAGTGCAGCCAACGTTCTCTGTACCTGAGTTACGAGACGCCTAAACTTGACTGTACTTACACTGTTTTCAGTCGGTTTTTGCATGAACAAGCGTTATACCCTCCTAAAACGCAGATATACTCATAGGACAAGAATGCCTGTGTATTTGTCATTTTCGACTTTCTTAAAAAATTGTTGCAGATGATCAACGAAACTGTATTTCTTATAGTTATTTTACGTTTTCAATTATCTGGAGGTCGTTCGTCTTTAGTTTGCTGTTTTAGTGATTGCGTTAGAACTAGTTTCAGGTCGGCTAGTTATTTTTGGTAAAGCTATGAAAATTGTATGAGTTAGATAACCTCTTATGTGTCACGCTCTAAGGTGCGGCTTTTCATCGTACTGAAAGTTAGGGAAGTAGCTTAGTCCTCCCGTTCCAAAATTCACGTCGATAGCCTGCATAATGCATTGGCTAATTTATCTAAAATTCCATTTTTTTGAAAACGTTTCAAGGCAAATAGTTAACGTTCTTTTTTACGAATGCTAATGATCTTGATTTCTCCGAGTATTTTGGTCGTCAAAAGTATGTTTCGGGGACGTTTAAGGTATGAACTAAAAAGCAGAATTTATGCATATTTGGCGGAAGAAACTCTTTTGTGTTGGTTCTGCGTCCAGAAATCCCAACTTTCATTGGATACTCAAGTTTTACGAGATACTTTGCCTTCTCTGACAGTGGATTCAAATGGACCGAATAAACCCACTGAAGCTCCAAGAGGAGAGCAAGGTCTTGGGAGGCTTTTCCCTCAGATCCCTGATTTTCCGCCAGCACGCCCAACTAAGTACTATCTTTGAGGCCTGGCAAGAACTCAGCAAGCTCTTTTCCGAAAAGAAAATTGAGCCAATCGTCGACAGCGTCTGGTGTTTTGAGGAGGTACGTGATTTTGTCTAATCATCTCATGATTTGTATAAAGATTTGCTTCATTCTGCTGTGAGGTACAATTATCAGGATGCACAGGGAGGATCCTACTTAAAAGTACACTTATCGAACATGCTTCTTTAAGAACCTTTAGGACAAAGTACAGCAAACAGACCCTGTAACGAGAGCAGTTACGATGAATAGGGGAGATTTAGAAGAGATAGGTGCTTTCAGGTTTTTTATGTCCATCTGTGATAATCACTAAAACTCCACAAGCGTCCTATATGTAACAAAAATTAGTACCCACAAACACCTCCCAATCTGATCCTACAAAGGCCGAGGGGAAGATTTGCCCGGCATAAAATTAAACCCTAACATCAATAGCCGATTGAAGTAAATGCGATTTTTCAAAACCCGCCGAAGCAGACCAAGAACTGAAGTATGTTTCTTTATCCTAGGCAAAAGAAGCCATGCAAAAGCTGCAAGAAAGAAATAACATCGGCAAAGTTGTCCTCAACCCAAAGCTTCAACCAAAAGCTGTAAGTTCTTCTTATTTTCGATGTCCGAATAGTATGCATGCGTGGTCGTTGTTTTCTTTTCCTTTGAATTCGGTATTGATTATAAAGTAGGTTAGAAATCCATGCCACAATCACAGTAATGTTTCCACTTGGGAGGCCGAAGAGCAAAGTCCCGTAAAGTCAAAGGTTTGCTGCACCATCATTGTCTATGTTCACTGCTTTATCGAAACCATCCCGCACGGATCGAACATCATTGAAGTTAAACCACAGACACTAAATTAATTTACTGCGAATCTTCCAAGTACTGCTGATCTAAGCTCGGAAACAGTAAACTCTAATTTGATGAGAACTTCAAAGGTACTATGTCCGATCCTCGATGGCTTGATGAGCTCTCCGCTACGCAATGATCTAATCGCATCCAACCTGTAAAAAGCCAGTCTGCGTTCTGCTCTTGAATACTTTTCAAATTATCTTGATCGGTAGTACGCAAACTGAATAATTTCATGAAAGTAAGGTTTTTACAAATCTGAACTAAAGTTTCTGATGTGTTTTGCAATTCTTGGCAAGGTAAGCGCTGGGTCTGCACCTCGAGGACTTGTTATTTGAACCGGACGAATAGATGCCTAGCCTGGTGTTCCAGCATTTAGCCGCGGGTGCACTCCCTGTGTTAGCGTCAAATGGTTTTCTGCGTTCATTAATGTCTCGATGACTGTCGTTTTCCCCTTTTTTCTTGAGCCGAATAGGTTTAGGTCCTGCTTCACTCTAAATATATTGTCTCCGACGAAAAGGACTACTTTTTGGTACGGCGTCTGTGGCTCTATTCAGTCCTGTCAGCCTTGGCTAAATAAAATTATCCTATTCAAGAATTTCAAGAAAACGAACGCCAAAAATTTCGTCAAAGTCGTCAGGAATAACTTCACCGTAATCACATGTAGTACCTGGCGAATAACGTGGGTACACGAAAGAATTCACATCTGTGGAGCGTCTTCTGTTGGGGACGAGTAAACGCAGAAATGAAAGACTTTATGAAATATAGACAGTGTGTTATTACCGACAAAGAAAAAGGAGACGAGGATGGCCATTTCTGGCTTATTAGCCGTCGTCAACCAGTCATACCTAACCCCCAAGTGTGGGACATCCGAGGCTCGAACTCGCGACCTGTTAGTTAGAAGTCCACTCCTCTAAGCATTGGGCCACTTGCTTGTTGCCCTAATTTTGAGAACCGTAGCGTCTATGGCGTGCAATTTACTGGCCAAATAGCATAAGCTTGTAAAGGTATCATTCAGACCTTGGCGCTTATGTAGTAATTTTAGTAGAGACTATTTAATTCATAAAGACTTGATAAGTGGCAATTTCACTGTCAGTCCATGGTTAGTGGGACAAAAATCAAATCTGTTTTCTCATTTTCATAAAGTCCTTAGATAATCTGAAAGTCCGGTAAATCTTTAAAGTTCCGGACAAAACACCCAGATTGATAGCGCTTGAGTCTTGCACCACGCATCCTACCGACAAACATTCCGTTACTTTGCATCAAGGCAGCAGAAAGCTGTTGTACAGTTAAATGGCTCATCAGTAGGAGTTTTGCAAATATTAAAAAAATAAAAGTGATACTTCATCGACAGAGAAAAGAAACTGAAATGTTTACATCTGGTTCATTCTTGGTCTTCAGTTAAGAAAGCCACAATCTGAAGCCAGAGGGACTTGGTATGGCAATAACCGAGTTGCATTCATTGTAAGGCCTAATGCAAGATTTTTATTTTGCATTATAACCTCGATTCAGGGACTTCAATGTAGGCGCCGTGTCAACGAGCAGTTAGTGCCCATACGGTAGCAGCAAACAGAAAAGAGGAGACCACGACGATCAGCGATAGCTCACTTACCGAAAGGAACCGGAGATTTCATTCGAGCCAGTGGAGATGAAAGTCACATGCTCTGTCCCAAAATAAAGATGGACTGGTTAGCATCCCTCCTTATTAACGAAATTCCGGACTTGTGACTTGAAAATCAAGTAATTACTTGCTTCAGATTTTCCACGTATTAGCGTCGTTGTGCATCGAAAATCATTTAGAGGCTGATAAGTTGACGAGGTGAATGCCCGTTTCTTTTCCATACTTGGTCCTCTGGTCTTCCACACGGATGTTTTTCGGATTGGTACAGTAAATCACTGTCTTTCCTCCTGTTCTTTTAACTCCCTTGCCAGCCTGAACCGGAGGTTAAGGCTACCGAAAACGAAGGCGAGGCAAAGGTGGAGGACAAGGAGACTGCGAATTAGAGTCCGCCAGCTCACCCACCGTTTGCGTTTTGATTTTGCGGCTTTCTTCCCACTCACCGCCGCCGCCGCCGCCGCCGCCGCCAACACCCAAGTAAAGGCTTCAGTCTGTCTGCTTCCGCTCCCATACTATGATGTGTTTAACAAGAGTTCTCGTCGTTTATCTCGCTTCTGCATTGTGGACGACTTCGTCCCCCTGTCTGTTTTACCGGCCTTTTTTTAATTCCCGAAGAATTGCGTCCCGTCTTTCGTCTACGTCCGGCAGATTCTCTAAGACAAATTACCCCCGCACACCTCCACCACACAAACACATACACACCCCCGCCACAGTAAACTGCCCCGTTCACAAAAATGCAGACACACTTTACTTCCTTGCTTACCTCAGGAGAGCGCTCGAGAGAGCAAAAGGATGAGAGGTTTCGTCGTCTGCCAAACTGCTGTTTGTCTGTTCTTGTGCGTAATTTTGGTTGTTGATTGGTTTCTTTACTGTTTTTGCTTTCTAACTACTTTGTTGGCTTTAAAATACAACCCTTTATTTAATTTGCCTTAATTACTGGTAATGCGAGAGGTGTTTCCACTAATCACAAAAATAGACAGAAGTTGCTTTCGAAGTAAGCTACTTCCGGAAGTCCCGCGCGGGGGTGTATGTGAGAGGCTGGTGCCTCACCCAGTAACTCTCAGTTAAACATGAAAAGGGGGCATACTTTCACTGCGCGAAAAGCATATCTGCTTGTCAAAAGGGGTCAAAATAACACGGGCCAAGACTAGTTAAAAATGCCTACTATTACCCCGTAAAAGTAAACAGTTGACCCGAGCTTCTGTTTCCATGAAGAACATGGGGCATATTCGGTCGAGATGCCAATTGAATGTCATTAATAAGCGAAGAATAAAGGTCAGCTTTACAGCGAGTGACCAATCCCTCTTTAAATATTGGCCGAAATTCTGAAATGCGTTTTCGATTAGGAAGGATTACGTAATATTAGCCATAACGCAAGAAATCCTGGGATATTTCGGACTCGTCAGGATATTGGCCTACGAATGCACCTTTTTTCGGCCCCCTGTAAAAACCACAGTCGGAACATAGTGACTGCTTATGTAGCATGCACTTTTCGCATTGATTTTCGATGGCCTAATAAAATCAAATATACTTTATAGAAATCATATACACGAAAATAAGGTTTTCATGCATTTGATAGCACAAAATGTATTCTTCATATCTGAACCTCGAAGAAACAGTGTATTTAATTTTGAAAAGGTTTTTAGTTATGAGGTTTTTGGTCGAATGTGGTGTATTAGTTCCATATGAAGTAAACAAACCCCGGTCACCTGTAATACGGATCGGTGGTGATAGGGGATTTTACAGTGGATCCGAGGAACGCACAGACGACGAAGTCAAGTATTTGTATGCAAAATAAAAACAACTGGGAGCGCGTGGTTGTACGTTCCCTGTTTGAGAAATAGTTGCGCTAACCCCTAACCCGAACCTCTTACCATAACCCCTAACCATAATCCCTGACATTAACCTTTACCCCCAGCCCCAACAGTATTGTGTCCATCAGGTGGGGCTAACAAACCCCATCTTACCAATTTTTTAAGACCGCGCAATGTTTATCCATACGGTATTGCACATGTACTTTTAAGAACGCTCCTCCTGAAGCATACAACATAGTTCGCATCCATTGAAAGATTTTAGGAACTCTACATAGTATCCTTTTAAATGCAGTAGGAATATATGATTCCCCTTACGCAGTAAATATAAAGCCTCCAGGGTAAAATCGCGAAACGCTTATGCATCGGCTGGCCTGCCTCAGAAGTATCTGGGAATTGAAAAACATTTTCTAAACCAAAATGCCCTTCCTTCGAGCATGCATTGCAAAGATTACAGGATGTGCTTTCAAATGAATAAGCTAAGGCATATGTTGTATATGCTTCTCTTTATTTATATTTGATTTATAAGGCCATCGAGAATTAGTTTGAAAAATGCATACTATTTTGTGGACATTTATGCCCACTGTGGTTTTGACAGCAGGGTAAAATGAGGTGCATTAAAAGCGCACATTCTGGCGATAGCGAAACATCTTGGGCTCGTACAGCATGATAATTAGTATAACAGCCACACCTAAGTAATCTTTGCTAATCAAAGACCCATTTCGTAATTTCGGATGCCTGTCCATAGGATGGGTTACTCACTGTATACAAAAGGCAAAAGAGTGTTTTGATTGAATGAGGGAAGAGTTTCGACACAGTTCAGAGAGTTCATGTTTACATTTCGAGAACATGAAATTATGCGGAGAAAGCGGAGGTCAGTCTAGCTGAATGGTGTCCACATTGTTTTTTTCGCGCGTGAATGGTATGTAAACGCTAAATTAAAGTCTAGCTGGAACTACGGAACAAGCCTGGATAGCGTTCTGCGTTGGAGAATCTACTTCGGAGCGGTAAATCCTTGGTTTTGATGCAGACTATATGAATTTATGAAGAATCTTTATATTTTGATCATGTAGCAGAAACAGCTATTGACCTCAGAGACAGCGCAACCAAGAACCTATTTCCCTGACGGAAAGTGTTAAGTGCACTATGAACTGCCAGTAGAAAAAGCAACCTGCTCTCCAAGGAGAAGCACTTGGAAGGAAAGACCTTCACATGACCTTCCAGGCTGCCGATTTTTCATCAACCATCTTGCTAAGCCTATGATCTGTTTTTCGATCAAATTAGACTGGCGTAGACCATACATAGATGCATCATAATAGGGACGACACCGCTGTGAACAAACCAACCAAAAGTGGCCATTCTCTCTCATTGCGATTGACAGTCATGCTTCATATTCTTTGTGCGTTCACTTCAACGAGTAAACGTTAGCGTAAAACGGGGACGCGAATGGAAAGCAAGACATCCATTTTGCTCTGCGTGCAGGGTATGTGACTTGTACGTCATCGACGCACAGACCTCAGAAGAATCGGTAAGCATACAACCACGATTTGGAGGTCATGCGCAAAGTTTCTCGTTTAGCTACATTTTTGCTTACATTGACTCCTGCAGACGCCAGAATACTTCGCAAATGCCGCAGACTGGGAAGGGGGGGGGGTGGAGGGGGAGTAAGCGATTAGGCTTGGTGTGTAGACGACCTTTCGTGTTTTGCTTTGAATAGTGCTGAAAGTGAGCTCAAGTTCGTCACACATTGTAGGCTGCTTCATTACCCGTACTGTTGAGACTGGCATTCAGTCGTCGAAACTAGGCGAGACAGGAGGAGCGCATGCGGTAGCTGTTGCGAAAGTCTAATTCACGCACACGTCATCGTCTTTGCTCTCACCCTGCCGTGGGGCGCACTGTGGCCACCGTCGACAACCAAGGTCAAACTGTCATTCAGCAGTTGCAGTTGATTGAACGAAAACCGACGCTTTATGGCGAAGACTTTTTTCACTTGACATCAAATTCAAATAACTCCAGTCAACTCGGTTACAAACCTATGATGTTATCAGAGGTTGGGTCCAAAGCAAATGCTAGACCTATTTGGTACGATGTATAAAAGGTATGTACAATCTTTTATGGTAGAGGGACATTCGCCGATCGTTCTTACGGAAATCACTCGTACCGTTGTGTCCTACGGGCTCTATCTCGAGCCCAATCAGCAGCCACACAGCGGCGCATGCTATGGACAAAATGTTATTACGGACAAAGACAGACAATCTCCTATTATTTAATGCAGTAAGCTTTGAGGACAAACGCCTTTGGAATGCGGATATTTCGGACATTTTAAAAGTACTGCGGACGAATGGGTACGCAAAGCTGAGGCACAAAAATCCCCACATGTACGCGTTTTATAACACAAAAAGACCATACCTGATGGATGCGAATGCTACGGAGTATGCGGGATATTTTTCCGCCCACTTTCGCTCGGATAATCGTTTTAAGGGCCTGGATATGCCTAGTCAACCAAGTACCCTATCTAAAAGCAAAGACATGTAACAGTAATTAAACTTTGTACATTACAGACAGTTCTCTCATCCAGGTCTTCTCCAGATATCAATTCACTGAAGTCTTAATCTCTTTATCATTTATTTACTAAAAATACCCAGTATTTTTATTAATTGGCGATAAAATGTAGCCAAATGGAGTCAAAAACGTCCGTTTCTTTGTCATTTTTTCCTGAAGGAAATGGTCGAGTATCTCTGTAAACGGAAACAGCGCTTATCTATTGTCGATCTCTAAAATATGAGTTTTCGCCGCATTTCAGCTTGAATATTTACTGTCGTCACCACCTTTCTCGAACGGACACGTTGGGCTGTCTAAGATGTCTTGTTATATCGGTCAAACTCAGTGGTAGGTTAGCATTAAATGGCTCAAGAATAGCCGACTGGATGCGGTGTTATTCTCTTAACCTGACTGTTCCATATTTCCCCCCCGTGACTGAGAGAACTTCCGAGTGCAAAAGACAAGGGACACTGGTTCGCTATGTTTATTGTCCAATGTTATAACCCGGTTGCTATGCCGACTTTGGATGAATCAGTTTGCTCTGCATTAATGGCACAGTAGAGAGAACTACTCTTCGCCAAACGCCTCTTATCTGTCGAGCAGAGAAGCTAGAGCCATCCCTGAAGGGAATGCTATGCACACTTACCACCGTAGTCAGGCTTTTTGGACTAGGACTATAAAGCCCTAATGGGTAATGCGTGTCGGATCAGCGTGAAATATTATTGTACACAGGCAAAAAATCGCTCTAATTTTCATGCAGACAATCTTAACGCGAATCAGGTTTTATTCAGCTGAAAAGGCTCAAAACGGTTTTTCAACTTTCCGCCTAATCAATTCCCTCCGCAATTTTGACGATTCGTTTAGATTTTTGAAGATTGCATAAATTAATGACAAAGGATAATTGAAATTCGCTGTTTAAACTTTAGTCTACGATTTATTATTTGGAAAAGGCAAATGAGTAGTTTGTAAATACCTTTCCTGGGGTTTCACATCGTCTACCTGTTTATCGGTCGTGAAGAAAAATGAAGTATATATTTGGCCGTTGGCTAATCTCATGAAATACTTAACGGAATTATGAAATGTGTTTTCGATTATTAAGGGTTACTTTGGTGAATTATTTAATAGTGATTTGTGTGTGGCATAATCCCGAAACATTTTAGCTACTCCAGAATAACGGCTGTCGAATGAGCCTCTATCTGTACGCCTGCAACAACCACCATCGGTGATACTGACTACTAGAATGGTATGGAGTTTAGCGTCGTTTTACGTCCATATAAATTCAAATATAATTTGCAAAAAACATGCGCGAGATATTAGTTCTTGCATTCCGTTGATAGTAACTTGTGACTTACCATTTCTCTTTTTTAAGCTGAAGGCTAGTTCTTACATCCAAAAAACCTATAAACAAACCCATGATGTTCACCAAATTGTCCTTTCACCATATGTCAACTTCTTACGAACATAACTACGCACATCTGAAGGCGCTGGATTACGGCCCGAAGGCTTTGCAGCAAAATATTTGACCTTAAATTAGTCTAATGCAGTGTCTTTCTCCCTTTTCCCAAAGAGCGTACAACAGAAAACAAAGTATTACCAGCATCCGCGGTTCAGCACTTAATCTGCATATTTCCACTTTTTCCAAAACTGTGACAGCGTTCGCATCATTAGGTAGGATGGATATGAGGAGATTACATGAAAAAAACGTGATGTGGAAGCAGAATATCTCTCAGTGACTGCCACGTCTTGCTTAACCTGACACCTTCCAGGTGTCGACATTCCAGACCAAATGCAAACAAGACGTATATAAAAAATTTGTTAAGTCTTAATTACAGCATATAAGCATATCGTCTCTGATACTGGGCTGCCTATTTTACTAATAAATAAGTTGCCGGTGTTTTGGCTACCTACATAAAATGATTGTTAAATGTCCACTGCAAACTGAATTGTTTTACTGTAGTAAGGGAATCCCCAAGTTCAACTTACCCGCTCAATACAATGACTCAATGCGTAAGATTGCATTGCAATTTCTGTCCAGTGTCTCACTGACCTTGAATTGGGGAGTCGCAGAACGCGGAAGAACCACGGTGCTCGCAAATAAACACTGACGAGTACACACACGCTTTATTTCAATTCGGTTAAAAACATGGGACTGGGACCGGTAAGTCAGCTGCAATTCTTATAGTCAACTACGTATTTGATGATAGTTTAAATAGATCCTTTAACCTAAGTTAAAAAAGTCAGTTTTTGTTAAATATAACTCGCTCCCAATGACGGTGAGAGCAGACAAGTTAAAAAGAAAATTTGTTAGAAAAACCTTTATTAACTGCATTTGCTTGGAAAGCTAAGGGATAATATCTCCAGTGGCGCCGAATTCTGGATAGCAGACTTGCGAATTCGGCACAAGAATGCGAGTGTACTACATTCTTTTCGATAAAATTATTTATTTGATAAAATACACCCCTGCAGTCACTGTGATCTAATTACGATAAGCAGCCAAAGCCGGAGCAGTAAGTGTAAACAAATGGATTAGAAAGTTTCGGCCCTTGATGATAAGCGTTCTAGCATTTGGGAGAAAAACTAGAAGGTAAACAAAAAACGGCAAGAAACACTTGATTTAAACGTCGGGCTAGGATAATAAGTCAACATGGCAAGGTCGATAAGGAAGAAACAAGTTGACTAATTTATTGTTGGAAAGATAGTTGCTAGTATTTGGGCAGACAAGTGTGTGTGCATGTGAGGCTTAGTAATTCGAGTTCGGAAAGAAGGTTTTCAACAAACGTCTGCGCGACATCTTCGAAAAGAGGAAATTTGCATAATGGAACGATTAAGCGAAATTATACTACACGTGAAAGACGTATCCCAGAATGGTATTACTGACAAAAACAAAGGAGACTGGAATGGCCATTTCTGGCTTATTAGCCGTCGTCAGCCAGCCATACCCAACCCCGAAGTGTGGAACATCCGAGGCTCGAAAACGCGACCTGTTAGTTAGAATTCCACGCCTCTAACCACTGGGCCACGAGCCCGTCATTTACTGGCGCAAGTCAAGTAGGATTTGACTCAGGGTCGAGTGGGTGAAATCGAATGATATTATATTAAATCCCCAACAGCCTCGAATGAAACTCGTGAATAAAGATGGTGTCACGAGCATTGCCTACGGAGCCATGTTCTTAAAAATGGTTGCAGTGTTGGAAAATGATTCACTTCCGCCACAGGCTTTACATTTTCCACTGAATCCATTATACGAAGCCTTAGCGGAACAAGGCAGGGAAGCTCACAGGAGGGCTGGTTTAAATCGACTAGGTTGCTTGCATTTCTTGCAAGTACCCGTACCTTATTTAACTTCAGAGTTACAAGTACCATCTGTCCCACAGTTATGAAACAGTCGTTTTTATCGGTGATTTTGGCAGTTTTAATGCTAAGATATTTCAGGAAAAAGTATCATTATGTAATATGCAGTAGTGGATATGGTCAGAAAATAGCTGCCGCAGAAATACAATGCCGCTAGTGTGCTTTAATGTAAAAGGACATGTGACTTTAATTTAACTACATAATTCCAGCCCAGTAATCAGTCAGGTCATTAGTCATACTTTCAGGCTCTGACTCATTCGGCGCCTTCTACGTTCGCTGGGCAATTTTCAGTTCTTGGCCGTTTAACTTCTAATTTCGACTACCGCAATACACGCGTTTAAATGGCAGTTTCTACGGATTCTTGCCTGGGCTAAGTTGGGGATCATGGGTGTTTGAATCGTTTTGCCAGTTTGCTTTCTTCGCAGCTATTTGCTTTGATGCTATCTGCCGAAAGTCTGCCACAGCTGTTCCCTCACTGAGGAGAGGAATTAAGCAGAAAATGTCTGAATGTGTGAGTAAGGATTCCAACCCCCTTTTAAAACCACCAATTTTAAGTTTTTTTCGCGACACTACGATTTCCCGTACCATCTCCCCGCGCTCATACACCGTGGATGTCTGGCTCCTTATTTAATCTGCGCCACTTATAATTCAAATGACAAGGGTCATCCAGATTAAATTTCGTTTTTGCTTTGTGCAACTAATCCCTCTAGGTGACGTGCTCCTCAACCAATTGTATTCGTTGTCATTTGGGACACCTTATCAACTTAGGTATGCTTCGAAGTTGCTGAAAGGTGAATATCGGCGTATCTTTTATGGTTCGGCGAATTGCAAAGGTTTTAAAACTTCAGCGCCAAAGTCCGTTTTATACTCTGCAGACTACCGCTTCTTGCATACAACTGTCACTTTCGATTTATATGCATATCTCCTTGTCCTTCTTTGTTGAGACCTGCAATAGATTCCAATTACTTTAGGGATCGGCCGGCCTCTTTGTAGTTAAGACACACTGCATTCGTGACTGGAATTTAGCCTAGCCTTAACCTTCTTCCCTCGCGGCACCCTCCGGCATTTGTAACGGACGAGAAATGACCGTAGCTTGTCGACATTGGGAACAAGTCGACCAGGGTATGTCGTCATTCGGATGACCGATGTTGACAGGCACTTTAAACGGAGCAAAATGTAACCTCAATATCGTGTCACACTTCTAACCGAGGCAAGAAGAAATGTTGGCACATGTCTTATACTTCGTTGGTATAGTGGATAATCGACCATAGTATCAGTGGGAGAGTCAGGCAGCTCTGAAATGCACTCGCTGGGCAGTTAAGTTCATCTTTTATCCGCATGCCAACGTAATAATGAGAGAAAAATTCGTGCAAACAATACTATTTTAAATATATTGGAAGTCACCGCCCAACTTGCCCCTGCAATTGTTTTCTTTTAACATCTTGCAACGTACTCCATTCTAGTTGGGACGTAAGTTTTCTTAAGAAACTGTCACAAGTTTTCCCTGGTCCACACTACCGCCGCCGATTGAGGAGGTGGACGTCCGTCCAGTAGGCGGCGCGAATCCAGAAACAGTCTTCACGGTAGACTTCCTTTAGCCTGGAAGAGAACACGAGACTGAAGAGGGTAGGCGCGAGGACGCAGCTCTGCTTCACTCCATTGGTAAAAGCAAGTACCTCTGAAACGGCTCCATTGTCCGTGACTCGCGTCATGATGCCATCGTGGAGTTGACGCAGCTTTTGAGTAGTAAATCCTTCGGGACAGCCAAATTTCTGCATGATCTTTCCCAGTCCTTCACGATTCACCGTATCGTCACATTCACAAAGGTAGAGTAGAGATGGATCCATTTCCTTAAATTTCTCGTGCAGTTGGCGGACGGTGAATACCATATCAGTGATTCCATGATGACAACGGAAGCCGCACTGGCTTTCCGGAAGGAGAATGGGTTCTTGATGGTTGTTCGGGCGGTTGAGATTAATGCGAGTGAAGATCTTCCCGGTGATTTTTACCAAAGAGATGTCTCGGTGGTTGTCGAAAAGCTAGCGATTACCTTTCCGCTTATAGAGATGGACGTTTGTAGCGTCCCTGAAGTCCTGGGAGACTCCTCCTTGATACCACATCTCCTGGAAGAGTGCCGTCAGATGATCCTTGAGTTGGGAGCTACCATGCTTGTACATCTCAGCAGGGATCGTGTTCGATCTGGACACTTTCCAGCTGACCTTATGTATACAGAACGGCCGGCTTAAACCATCTTTTTATTCATTTGTTTCCGGGGTGCATGGAATAATTTTTAGAAAGGTAAACAATCTGTCATTTGCGTTCTCTCATCACCAATGACTGTGTTCCCAAGTACTGAGGGCATCCCTACTTTGGAAAATGCTCGAACCATAACACACTTTCAAAATCTTTGCGTCAGGAAGTTCATTTAGAACTTTTCTCTAGCGGGCCCTTAACCCATACCCTGGGGAATAATTTAAAGTGCAAATTCAGGATATTAAAATGTTTAACCAATCGGAGTACGGTAAAGAGCCGCGAAATAGCACTAAATTTCAGAAAAAGACATTAAAAGTAGAGCTATCAGGTTGCAGAGGGAGTAGTAGGCCGCATACTTGATAGCACTGTGAACGTAATCAGAGTGCTCTCTCTCTCTCTGTTTGTGTTCCCAACATAACTGCCGGCTAAACTCGGGGTAGGTGCTTCGATGATTTCGTCTTCGAAGGCGTGGTGAGAACCCGATAAATCTGTTCCCGACAACCAATCAAAGGGAATAATAAAGCGTATATCAACAACGAAGCTACTAGCAGAAAGAAAATGGAGGGAGCCCGTTTATCCTCGAGGTTGTGGCATGCAGCAGCAGGTAGATAAAACGCGGGTCTGGGACCTTCTACTGTTACTTGTTCGGGAGAGATGGCGAGATGATAATCTGTGTAAAACAGTGCTTTGAGAGCTTTTCAGGGGTTAGCTTGTTGTGTTCTTCTGAAGCCAATGTTGCTCAAATTAAACTCTTGAGTTATCTAAATTAGTTGAAAAACAGTCTTGCGTTAACCGATTTCCTTCAGGATTTTTGCGATGGAAATACAGGCTCATATACATTTTTATGGTCGAAAAAACCTAATGGATTTCAGTAGACTTTCGTAATTTTTAGACCATACGATGCATAGAACTGACATTATCATTTTTATAGACGCTGCAACATAAGTATGCTGTTCAAAAATATACGCATAAATGTTTGGTTTGTAGAACTTTGCGCTATTCAGACTATTCAGGATTTCGTGAAAAAAAAGATGAGCATCGGGACATTCCTAGGTGGTTACTGCATACTTCCCACTGATGGATTATTCCACCGATAAATATTCTAGGTATTTCGCTGAGATATCGCATCTAACTTCATGTCAATCAAATTCTTCGTATTAGCCACCTCATATCTACATCACAGACGAGTAACATTACTGGTAGTACTATTGGGTGTGGCAGTGATTCTATCACGCCACTTTCCCGATAATCAATTTGTTTAAGGTGGACACTAGCGAGGACGACAGAAGCATCGAAAGTCAAGCGAGATGCCTCGCTGCTTTCGCTGATCATTTAAAATGTGTCGCAAAGAGATCGGCTTTTTCTTTACAGTTAATGAAATGTGATTCTATCTGTTTTAGTAGTTTGCGTTATCCAAATTCTGAACAGAGAACTGCGGTGGTTCGCGCAGAGTATGTCTGATCAGGCCGACTTCCGCAAACAACGGCCGCCTTTGTGACTGAAAAAAACTTGATGGTTTTCGGTAAACTTTCGCAATGTTTGGGTCATACGACATAATACTGACAATATTATTTTCATAGGTGCTGCCACGTAAGTAAACTGTTGAAAAATATACACATAGATATTTGCTTTGTTGAACTTTGTGCTATTCAGACTGTGCAGGATTTCGTGAAAAAAAGATCAGTATCGAGACATTGCCCGGTGGACAGAACTCACCGATAACTATCCTAGGTATTTCGCTATGATATTGCATCTAACTTCATGTCCATCAACCTCTTCAGACTAGCCACCGTATATCTACATCACAAACGATTAACATTTCTGGTAGCACTATTGGGTGTGGCAGTGTTTCTTTCATGCAACTTTCCAGATAATCAATTTGTTTAAAGTGGACACTAGCGAGGACGACAGAAGCATCGAAAGTAAAGCGAATTGTCTCGCTTCTTTCGCTTGCGTCGCAAAGACATCGGTTTTCTCTTTACAGTTTAAGAAATGTGTTTCCATCTGTTTTTCTAGTTTGCGTTATACAAATTCTGAACAGAGAACTGCGCTGGTGCTCTCACAGTATGTCTCTGTGTTCACAAATCAAGCCCGCCTTGCGCAAACGCTAGCTGCCCTTTATGGTGCGTCTGACGCAGGCGTGAGAACATGTTTCAGTGTGATCAACAGTTCGCTGATTAGATGGTAACGCAGACACTCGTTCACAGTCATTCATCTATCTTTTTGCCTCGACGTCTGACTCGTGAGTGGGAAACTCTCTACTGTTATCCAATTACAAGCAACAAGGTTGCGACCATTTGCAACGCCAACCTCCTCCAATTCAACACTCTGTCACAGTCTTGGGGCTCTCTCGCTCTTAGCTGTAAAAACTCAGTTTGCCGAACATCTAAATAGTTTGTATGGTTTCGTCTGGCAATTTGCCACCTTACTTTCTACTTCCCAGGCTTCTGCTCCAAATCTGCTTTCGTGTCTGGAGGCGCCGGGGTACACGGGAATCTCCATATTTGTTTTGTCCTTGGTCCACATGAGGGTACTATGTTGAGACGCTGTTTTTGCACATTTGAGAACACGTCCAAAATTTATTCTTCCACATATTCCGCCATAGTGGTCGGGACATAAATGCGATCACAACGCCAAGAACCGATATATAAGCCCTCTGATGAATCAAAACCCCCTCTAGTAAGCCCGCCACCAAGGCGGATGAGTCAGAAGTCTTCAAGGAGCTCTTCCGCGCAAATTGGTGACAATCAGCATTCTTTGAAGGGGGTTGCAGGATTTGAAGGGAACGAGCTGATGGGCTAAACTGGTCCAGAGTATAGCGAAGTATTCTATGCGAGGGAGGTGCCTTCAAAGCCGCAGTTGGAACCCTTGCATCACAGAAGCTAAGAGTCACTTGCAGGCTTGACTGGACGTCGCCGGCAAGTTATGCAATCACAAGACGCCAGCGCCAACTAGAGACCAGCCATTTTAAACCGACTAAGAAAACTGACAAACACCAGCGAGAGTGACTGCAACATCGACAATAAGCTGTTCGTAGGTTAGTTCGGAGGCTGTAGGTGGCGACCCATGCAGCAGTATACTGCTCGCCAGACTTTTCGGTAAGGTTGCAGTATTCGTTGCCTGCAAAGTCCTATATCTATCCCTGTAAACACCCTATCTTCTTATGATGAATAAATCCACTGGCAGTTTATTCAGTAAAATTTTCTGACGCTTCAAGACTTGTGCAACTTTTAATACTGGTCAGGTCGAGAAAAATTGGCACGATCTTATTTCGTAGCCGTACATGTTAGGGGTCAGAGTCAGGGGCTGGGCTTAGGGGTTTTGGGGTAGGGTTTACGAGTAGGGGTTGGGGATTAGGCTGATGCTTGTCTACTGTGGGCACAGATACGAAATAAGATCCGAGAAAAAAATTAGGCCAACATTGTGAGAAACTGCAACTCTCCAATTACTTCGAATGACTGTAAACTGAGTACTATTCAGGACATCAGATGACCCGCGAGAAAATGAGTGATTCGCAGGAAATCACGTGATTATCCACAATCGCCTATATATCTGGCAAAAAATGCAGCCACCATCGGTCTTGAGACCAAGAAGGCCATAAAGAAAGAGGAAATAAGGTGTTCTTTTAAAACAACAAACAAAGATCCGAATTTTTTCGAGAATAAACATTAAAATATGTACTTAAGGAGACAAAAATAAATAAAAAATATAAAGGATTTGCAGCACATTATGGACAAGGGCTGAAGAGCCCGCTAATCTAAAACAAACCGCTGTTTGAATCATAGTTAACACATAATAAGGAAACTTGAGTAGGGAACCGGGAATATAAATCCCAGTACTGCAAGTGACCTCGAGCCAAATTCCACGTCGTGGCTGCCCCGTGATATAACATTAAGACCGTAGCACTATTTCTAACCCTAAACGTCCCCATGTCTAACCCTGGCACTAACCCTCATAAATTTGATCATAGTCATCTGGAATTTTTAGGCTAGGCCATCTGTAAGACGGAGGAGTTCATGTTCCCGCGTCTAATTGAAAACTGTTAAACAAGCAACACCCTAAAAATATAAATCAGTTGGACTGGCCTATAAATACTGTCACCATACCTCCCGAAACAGTCCTCCTGACCATCTATAGTGTCTTAACGTTTACGTGAATGCCTGTGGAATGCAGAGGTCCCGGACTGTTTAGAGAATTCATAAGAATAGCATAGGAGGCTGGGACAGAATCATGCTCCAAATTTGTATTCAAATGATGTCTGCATAAGAAGGAATGTGCGGGGATGCACTACACTGAATAAACTAACGTACTGCAAAACTACTGGTTCGAATACGAATAAGTTTAGACGGAGAAAGGACAATAAATCGATTTTCTTGTTTTAACACTGCAGTTACCCACTTCTGCTCACCGTCGTTTAATCTATCCGAAGTTACAGGCGGTCCGCATGAGTATATTACCCAGTCCAACCTATAAGAGAATTGTTCCTCAGATCAATCGCAAAACCAGAAGACTAAGGCAACCCAATAAAACGCTTTTAAATTACTATTTTGTAAAAAACCTATTCGAGAATTCGTTTGGTGTTCAGAGTCTTGAAACCCCAGAACGGGTAAAACACACAAGTTAATATGTCACAGTTATGACCTATGCGTTCTATAAGTGTACAGAGTGAACAGACTGGATTTTGGAGTGTCGTCGTATTTGTCACGGCAATGCGATCTCACAGGTATACACATGGCGTAATGTTGGATCTACGGCTTGTCCGATTTTCTCTGCGTCGGCCTGAAGTTCTGTTTTCCCTCACCAGTCACTGAGGTTTCAAATCGTACGATTAGTTGTAGATCCAAAAGTATGTTTACTTCACTTAACATTTAAGTGCTTAAGCCAGTAAAATTGGCAAAATGATGAGGGGTTCAGTACCGCATATTTTATGTGGGAAAGCCTCCGCAGAGAGGAATTAGGGCGTGGAAGGCAGTAATAAATTTGTTTTCGTAAACAAGACTTGCATGTGCCTATGCGTGCTAGTTGACGCAGACACGAGTCATTATGGCTTTTTAGCAATGATGCCTTAGTGTAAACAGAGCACTTAGAATTCCAACTAAATCACATCAAAAGTACCGCGACAGACTTAAAATTGCCCCCCACGACACCCGCCCAGATGACAGGTCGGTCCTCTGCACTTGATCGCGTTCGTTTATACGCACATCTTCCAATCAAATCTCTGCGTGGGGGATGAGGTGAGACGTGATGTTCACGGGACGACCGAGTACGCACACAGAATGACCTACCGATGAACATTAGTACGCACCTGGATGTTGTTCGGTGCTCAACTATCGGTCAAAACAAACTGCGCAGTCCGCTAAACGTCTGCTGTCGGTAGAAAAACACTGCGCTGCATTTAGTAATTTTCAAACTGCTAATCCTTACTTCTTGAGTTAAATAAAAGGACCAACCTAAATAAGTGCCATTAATGTCGAAGTCTTTAATATGAGAAAACCCTTCTAGGCCTTAGTTTTTAACTACTCCATGCGTTGAAATATAAAGGATGTAAATCGTTTGTTTTAGGCAATCCAAATTTTAGTTAGGTCTAAAGACACGTTTGGATGCAAATGGCCAAAAGGATTCGTCAATAGGAAAATATTTTACTCTCAAGGGTCTTCAGGGCGTAAACGCAATATGGCTGCCCTCGGCCTTGAGCAACGTAAGTCAATCCCTGAAAACGCAGGGCGGTGTTCGGTGAACATTTCAGGCATCCATGGTTATTTTTGAGAGAAAACGGTAAGTTGACTTTTTGTTTGCCTCTTGTCCACAAAAAGTAGTTGATTGGCCGGTCGAAAACCCCATGGTTTCATCGAAATCGGCACTTTACGGTATCTATGTTAACTAGAAAAGTGTACTGAAATCACATGTTTATAGCCTTAAAAAGTCACATAAAAATCACTTTTGAAATGGGCAAATTGTATCTTTACTGTCAATTCAGAATTCGAATTTAAACCCACAATCCCGCGAATACCGGTAATTTACAAAAATACACCACAATTCCCTAAGCTAATCCATAAAGAATTAGGATGGGATCCCATAGCTAGAATATTTTTATTTTATTTTTTAAGCGAACGGACTAGAAGTAGAATCTGCGCTATCACAGTCGCACATGACAACTTTAAGAATTAATCGATTATTCATTCTCTGCTAAACACAATTTGAACATACGTATAGTTGCACTTGAATAACAGTCCTGCAGCAACTGGGAGACGTGACTGTGATGTCAATATGAGCACCACTAGTTCTTTGGCATGTTCAATCTCCCGATTGCACTTTCCCGTAAATTTAAGTATTTTAGGTCTCCGCTGGCAGGAATTTGACCGCTGGTTCAGATGGGAGACCTAAAATGTATGATGGGCAAGCGACTTGGGCTCATGTCTCGGGCGTTCCTCCTGAAACCCAATTACACTTAGGCAGATTACCGTAAATAAGCGGGAAATGCTTATCTCCGTCGTGTCAGATGTGGTGGGAAAACCTTCCAATCAGAAATACGTTTTTGTTTGGTTTTTGATGTCTCAGGCATTATAAAACACAGGAAGTGTGTCCCAGCAGTATTTTTCTGCGAAATCATCTAAGGCTTCTGGTGAATGGCTATTAGGGGAAAAACATCACATTCTAGAACGTTCAACAACAGGGCTCCGGAACGCGGCCCTGCTAGGAAATGGGGAAACCCAGGCGCGCCGAATACCCAAACCGTGATAAAAAGTGCCCAACAGGTGGGTCTTCAGGAAAACTAGGGGAAAAATGCAGGCAGTAAGGACAAACATGCTAGTTTGTTTTAGCGGGTAGTAAACTCTCAGTGTAAACGGTGCGCGGTACAAAAATCCGCTCCAGGCAACCAGCAAAACCAGTTGCATAAAGAATGAGGGTAATTGGCCCGCCAAAGTCATCGAAGCCGAACTGCCCAAGAATGTGACCAATCAGACGCAAACCGTAGATGGAAAGTGTAGAAAGCGAGGCGGAGTGACTTCCTAACTCTAAACAGTATCACTGCAAATAAACCCTTGCCATACCCATAACCCTAAAACTCGAGGTCCGATATAGTTCTAAATCATAATCGCAGCATTCTGCGATGCACCTCGGACTGAAAGCATCCGCATGTAGCACAGCGTCCGACAAAATCAATAACAGTATGAAATTAGCAAGTTTTTACCACCTACTGAAATCAATAATAGTACGAAAGTGATCGCTTGTTGACCAGGCGGGACAGGGCTCAGGAGCCCCACCCGTTCAGCTGTTTACCATACATTCACAGCGTATGCAAATAGACAGCGTAAGATCCAAATGTCAGTTAAGCATTTATCAATGTGTTTCGACTGACTTCTAAATGGGAAAACTCACGTGTGAGACACTGTGGTATTCGCAAACGGGGAGAATAATCACAGGTAATTTCTTGCACGCTGTCATGTCGCCCTTTGAGTAAACTCTCTCCCAGTCATCTGCACAAAGTACACTGTCAAAGGCAGATGTTGAACAAACCGCATTCTTCCAGCGAATTCCAAATGCCAACGTAAATTCGACCATAATTGGCAGAAAACATGAACAAAACTAATTATTATTATTTTATGGGCGATTGCATCCAATTGTTAAGGTCTGATATTCCGAAGGAAAGGTTAACATTGTTTTGAAGTGTCAACTTCTATGCCGAAAAAAAGAGTTTGCTTTTGAGGTTTTCAGGCTACCTGCTGTTTACTAGCTCTGAAGCTGTTTTTCCCGATGTTGCATGTTCATATGAAGACACAGTTATTTTCATTTCGTGTAAGCGTCAGAACAAAGTTTCATGATATTGCAAAAAACAGCTCAAAAATGCAAAATTTATGGTAAAACGGAAATCTGTCGGTTCATGTTTGCCTTCGGTCAGAAAAGATCATTCTCCAGTTGCCAGTCTCGCAAAATAATCATTGGTTCAACTCCACAGACCATGCGGGTAAGGGACACAATTCGATATTTAAAAAAAAATGGTGAACGTGGACAGTTATCGGCGAAATGCTGTAGCAAGGCTTATTTTAACGAAAAAACGTTCCTCATCTGACCAGATTCTCATTAATTGACAAATTTATGTTTTTTTAGAAAAATTTACTTAAAGAGGAGACTCATGCCCCAAAACGCCATCTGCAAATACAAAGACATCCCGAACTCATTAAACTGGTAAGGGTCCTCGTGTTCTCTGTTACTCGGAAAGTGTTAAGTACCTTGAACTATGAAATCCTTCGTTTTGGCCAGTCGATGCAGAACACGAAAAAGCGCAAATGATTCGCCGGTATCTAGGAGACGTTTCGGAGTCAAAAAGACTTCGGAGTCACACGGTACTTTTACGAACAAATTCGGCATCTACATAGGAATGAAATGCTTGTGGCTGAACCTGCTAATGATAATCCGGTATCAAGCACTGGCCTGTTCCATAAGGTGCCACCGCATGCACATTTTGATTTCTCCAACGTTTTCCCCGGTAAAGCCTAACATAATCATCTTCAGTCTCATGCTGATGAAGGCTATCAAATTTAAAAAAAACCTCGTTAAGTTGTCTGCATCATGAACCCATGCTCAAGACCGAATATTTGTCGGTCCACTTCGATCGCTACTGGTTAAAACATCCCCAGAAAATAGGAGACCTCAACGCACAAACTTCTACACAAGGAGCAGACCATACCGGCGTTTTCGGCGCTAATTTGGTAAACGGTGGACGGAGCGTCCGTCGCAGAACCCGGATAGGTGCGTGTTGACTTCTACCACGTACAATGCTGCGTCCCAACCACCCTTTAAAGTACTTTCCCAAAAAATAGCGGCATCCTCAACTCTGCTGTCTGCCACCACCGTCCACCTACATGCCTAACCAGAGGCTGACTCTTGTTGACACACTGCAAAAGAGACAACCAAACTGACGCTTATGGTCATCGTCGATTGGGATGTGCGAAATAATCCCTCCAAGCCCATCTTTACGTAGAACATCCATATTGAACAAATATTTGCAAAAAAATCTTACAAAAGCCACACATACAAAGACGCAAATCAGGCAACCAAAGAATCGACAGTAAGCCTTCGATAGAGGAAAAAGTGTCCGCTATTGGTGGCAGACCAGACGTTGACAGAGGGCTCGTCACCAGCTGTGGCAGCCGGTGCCAGCACCGAAAACCCGCGAATTGAGTCGACATCCGGACCAGTCAGCTCCAGAAGATGGTGAGCTGTGCTCTGTGATCCACTGGCAGCCAGAGGCTGCAGGGTGACTCGGCCATCTCCTGTGAAAGAGAACACACAAGGTTAGTCCAGTAAGTCAGTCCAGGCAAACGCACGTTTTTTTAAAGACTTCTAGGCTAGATCGCAGTTGGTAGCCAGGAATGGGAAAGCGGACGGCGACCTTAACCCTAATCATAACCTTAACCCCAATCCTAACCTCAACCTTAAACGTTAACCGTTAACCTTAACGGCAATCCTATCCGAAATCGTAAACGTAACCGTAGCCCCTAGGCATAGCCGTAACTGAAAAAACCTAACCGTAATACTGAAACCTAATTGTACGCTCAACCCCTAATCGTAACCCGAAAACCTAAGCCTAAAGGCATAACCCTAATCCGAAAATCGGAAACCATTAACCGGTACCCTAATCCTAACCTCGAACGTAAAACGGAAGCCAAATGGGTCAGATGTGATTATGGAACTCCACAAAATAGCCCCAGTAAACAACCCCCCCCCCCAGCCACCTGCAATACGGGGCATGGCTACCAACTGCGATCCAGCCGACTTCTAATCTGAACATCAAGGAGTAAAAGGTAATATGGGCGTTTGACCGCTGCAAGCCATGAAGTGGGCGCCGAGGCGGCAGGCTTGCACCCAACATCGCCCACCTCACTCCACCTTTCCTCACCCACATTGCTCCGGTGGCAAGGCAGTGTCGGGACAATCGGAGGTGGGCGCGGACGCAGTAACCAAAACCAAACGGTTCGTCTACGCGTGCCGCACACGGTCTGATCCCTAAGGTGCGTACGAGGCTACTTTAGGGACGGTTGGAATCTAGCACGAGTGAGAATGCCATGCAGGTCACACTGGAAAGGAGCCGTTGCAGCCCTCTAGTCGCTCGAAAATACTCCCACGAAAACGGAATTATCTCGTCGGTTGGCTGTCGTCATGGCTACGTTTGTTAGCACACCGTCATAGATTCGAATGCGTCAGACTTACTGTAGCGCAGATTTGCTCCCGATCCCCGAGTGTCGGTTTCACTTGCATAAAGTATCGCAACACTGTGATAAGTGGCTGACGGACCGAATTATAATTAATGTTTTTTTGCGGGAATGAGTGGTAGGAGGAAGAGGGTAGAGGCGAAGTGCTATGGGGCCGCAGGTTGAGAGTGGGGAGATGACCCGCAGTCGCAGTTACCTGATGTATATCGGTTCGTTTTTCGCGTCGAATGGAAGGTCTATCTTGGCCACGGTAGGTGCGAAACCCTGAGAAGGGTCTGCTGTTGCCGTAGGACAAAGCTGTCTGAAGACCGCGCAATAAAATCCGCAAGTTTGTTTTCAAGTAGTTGCTTTGGTAGGTTATCTGGCGTCTTGCGCGTGTTATGGTGAGTATTCACTAAATGAACCATGTTATCCACTCGTGGTAGGCCTGGTCGTGCCATTTTTAAGATAACGCCCTACGTTCTCGTAGAAAGAAGCCTCGGCGTTTTGTGTGTAAAACCGATTGAAGAGACATGTTTCCTCACATTTCAGGTGCATCAATCAATTAATTACGGAAATTCACCCTAAATTAGTCACCACGTTAACAAACCGTAATAATTAGCAGTTGTGTGATGCTTGATTCATGAAAATCGACCGCCACGGAGACTTACGTCGAGCTACAAACAGGCCAGTGAAGGATGAAAGGGACACCGGTTTTCCTTCGTCGCCGAGGTCATGTAAGCTGCGCCCTGGCCACCGATAAGTCCTCAAGTGCGTTATGCCAGACTTTCCCGAAGTTTGAGCAAATACCGTCTTGCTGAAATTTTCCAACATAAAGAGTGGGTAAGAATAAAAAGGCCAACGAGACGCGCCTGAAAAAGTCTATTCAGTTAGTACACCGTAGGTCCACCTGAGCTGATGGGGTAGGAGGAAGGCATCCTGCTCAGAAGGACGGGAGACCAACTCCTCACACCAAGCACTGGACACCACGGTGTATACGCAGCTGCCCCTAGCAGCTGAAACAAGAGGAATTATGGTTTCTCCACAGAATCATCCACCGTCATTGGTGAAGCAGGAAGCACCGGCGATCGGGCAAACACACCTGACGCCGAGCGTTCACGCCCTTACGGTTCTGATGAGGATTATTCAGTCAGATGGGCGCGGCTCGTAACAAGGGGGAAATCCCACAATCCCTCCAGCCACCAACAATAACCAGTAAAGTTCCGAGGGGGTGACAGGAGTGAACAAGTGATGCAGCGCATTTTTTGTTGCTGGACATGTCGTTTTGCTAATTGCAAGCCTTAGTGGTCTGCAGGTAATGGTGCCACGCATATCCTGGTCGGGGTATGTTGTGGACCGGGGCGTGTGGTGGCACGCCTAGGTGCGGGTTCATTCGTCATGTCAGCCGCCTTCGGCCTCTCCCGCCTCCGATCTTTTTGACTCTGTTATGACACCGGGCCTAGGCGGGGGAGGGGAGTGCGGTAGATGCTGCGCAAGTCGCCTGCCCTGCTCACACCTTGCTGTGGAACACACGATGGACATCGTCGACAACGACAGTCGAACTGCCGGTGTCACGGGTGAATGTGGTCGCGAGTTCAGTCAGTTTATCCATAAACGCTGGTAATAACAGAGTGTTTTCAGGCTACACCCATCACTGCAGACGGTACCTTTAGCGGTTAATGGTTGTCAATATGAGGAAGAAGACATTTTCAGACACCTCTGGGCGGGGCTGCTGCCGGATGAATAGAGTGAGGATAACTCTGTCTCCAGGATTGATGCTGTCTGCCCGCTTTTCTCAAGTCTTAGAGGTGTCTATGGACCCGGCGCGACATTTTCATCGACACAAAGATTAGCGTGTACCGTGTCAGTCTTTTTCTATAGTTGTGAATGTTGGACTGTGCATCTGGAGGACGAGCAAAAACTAGATGAACTTAAGCACTGTTCTCTGAGGACTGTCCTTCGAGTGAAGTGCATGGACTTCGTCTCAAATGAGACAGTCCGCACTCGCTGTGACAACATAGCACGGATAACCCAGGCCATCCAAGAAAGATGACTGAAGTGGTTTGGGCATGCTCTTCGTCGCTCACCTCAGGAGCTCAATGTTACTGCCCTCGGTCCGGCACCGTTAACCCGTCGAAGGCAACTCAAGACCTGGCTCGACACAGTTCGTCAAGACATGGGGGTGGTTCTTTAACATTGGGCATTCCGTATCCATCGTTGGAGAAGAGAATGCGTTGGACTGTCCAGATCTGCTGCTGCGGATCGTCATGCGTGGAGGGGTACTATTCGGGACATCATCGAGGTCGGCTAGAGCAGGCATGATCGTAGCCGCACCAGATATTTCAAGTAAGTAGACTATTCTTCGAGTTCGGCAGACTGAATTCGTCCCAAAAGAGACAGTTCACACTTGTTGCGACATCACCAGGATATACAAGGTCATCTAAAAAACGACTGAGGCGGTTTGGGCATGTTCTCCGTTGTCCGGCTCACAATCTCACTGCCGCTGACCTCGATCTGGCGCCGTTGTTAACCTGGAGGCCTCGAAGCGGAGGTCAACTCAAAACCTGGCTTGGCACAGTTCGTCAAGGCATGGAAGTGGCTCTTGGATCTGCGATATTCAGTATCCATCGTTGGAGATGAGAGTGGGTCGAACTGTCCAGATCCGCTGCCACAGATCCAGAGGCATGGGAAGGTACAATCCGCGGCTAGATTCGGCCTGATCACAGCCGTACCAAGTAGGCAGCGCATTTCCATTTGTCAAAATTTGGCCATGATTAAAAAAAGAGGCAGCAAAGGCGTTCCAACTCGTCAAAAAGTAACCTGTCTGCGTAACTGATGAATAGGGCGTCAAAACTAGGACATCAGTGTCAAGTTGGTAATGTTGAGGGCTTCAGGATGGTGATTCGAGAATAGAAAAGGCTTCAACGGGACGAATTTGGCCTAGGAGAGCTTAGTCGGTTCACCACTGTTGAGGCGTTTAACGCGCTAAATTCAAACGGAGAGTCAAATGCCTTGCTAATCGTTGACCGATTTTCTGCTTCATTTGCTGTCTCAGCATTTTGGTGACTGTATTGCAGGTCCCAAAAAGTGCCAGTGTTGTCAGCCATCACCTCGGCAGAGTTCATTTGAGCCCTTGCAGTGGCGGCCTGGTCTGACGTCTCCTCCGGGTTGGCGGTCTCTGGTCGGTCCTGTAAAACTTACAGCAGTCAGCTTACCCCACCGCCACATTGGTAATGACAAGGGTTCACGTACTTCGGAGGGAGGATAATGCGTTTGCTGATGGAACTGACAACTGAAACCTGCGCCCCCTGATGTTTACCATCCTGCCTTAGGGGTGCCCGAGCTAGGAGGATCACTCTGAAAGTCAAAAGTGCGACCTTCTTGCTTGCAAGGCATCAAGCACACGAGATACCTAGCTAGAAGGAACAGCCAGCCCTCTAAGATCTCAAAGTTGGTACAGACGTAATCATTCTGTCGGCTAACTAGCGTGGCCTTACAGAAATTAGTCGTAAAGCTCAATGCCAGAGCTAAACTTAGAACGGAAAGCATACAAGTTATGCCTAAATCTTGACTTGCAAAACACTCTGGGGACTGGCCATGTTTACATTTGTTCAGTTCAGTTTATTAAGGGAAACGTCGGCGAACGCCTTTGTACTCCCTACTGGTTACAATAACGCCACAAACAAAAAACAACACGCAAAGCGAGTGCGAAAGAAGGGTAGGAAATTAATTATACGAAGTTGTATGAATGTGTTAGTGTATTCATACTGTGTCAAAGTTTCAAAATAATCATTACGCGGTACTGAAGTGGTCCACGTAATATGGGAACGAACGCTTACGCTTCAGTTAGGATTTCTTGGTTCGCGCGTCCGACTGAGGCAGTTAACGAAAACGTTATCGCATAATGTTACTTATCTATAGGGAGTAGCATGTCCTGTAACGTGTAACGCTCGGGGTGGTGACAGTTCGACCGTCGATTTCGACGATGTCCACCGTGTGCCCCACAGCTGCAGCAGCGTTGGGAGCAGGGACGGTGACTTACGCAGGGGTTTATAGTGCCAGTAGACTTGCGTAGCATCTACCTACACTCTCTCCTCCTCCCCCGCTCGGCGTGGTACAAGGGGAAAAATTGTCAGTTTCTGATGACGTGGTGGTACATATCCCTGTGCCGGTCATGCTTCCTCTTAGATGTGTCCACGGATGAGGACATGACGACGTCCACAGGCAGAACATTTCATGCCTTAATCATCCTGCGGCTGACTAAGAATTTCCTTGCGTCCATTTTTGCCCCAGTCACAAGTAGTTTGAGGGGATGTCCTCGCAACCTAGCAGTGGTGGCCGGTCAAAAAAAAGTCGCTGGATGCAAGGCAACAACCCCGACCCCGCAGCATGCGAAACGTTTGAATTAAGTTGCAACATAACTGTCTGTAGTCCAGGGGAAAGAGGTCAAGATTGGACAGTCGAGTTTCGTAAGGTAGGTTTTTTGACTTCTGACAAGCTTGGTTGCCCGTCGTTGGACTTTTTGATGGTGGCACGGTCTTTAACAGACCAGGGTCATCGGGCCTGAATGGAAAATTCCAACTGTGGTCGCACGAATAACCTGAAGACCTCGCTAAAGCACTTTTCGTCGATCTTCGAAAATGTCCGCTTGAAGAGATATAAGCTGGACACTGCGGATTTCGCTACCTTCAGGCAGTGGAATAATGACTTCAGTGAGGATGTTATTCACACACCTAGATCCTTCTGAACCTCTACCGCTGGTAGCGGTGTGTGGTTTAGATGGTACTTCCTCCGATGCGCCGAGCTGGTTTTGCCAATTCACAGAATGTTGCATTCGGCAACATTGAACGGGAGAAGACAGTGACTTGACCATTGCTCGAAACGGTTTAAGTTTGCCTGTAGATTTGCCTCATCCTCCTCGTTGCGGATGACGTTCCAAAGTTTCATGTCGTCAGCGAACGCAGTCCACCCCATGGATGCAGTCATCAATACATATGAGGATGAGGATGGGACCAAGAATGGAGCCCTGAGGTACGCCACTCGTAACCGTCACCTTCGTATTCAGTGCATCAAACGTTATGGTTAGGGACAAACGAGCAGACAGCCCAAAGGGAGCCATTATCCGTCCTTAAATCAGTCAGTGACTTGAAGTTAGAGCCACAGGAGTTGAATTACACTCAGTTGGGACAGCAATTTCTGATAAGCAATCACTGAGTGCCGCATGTACAATGCATTCGACGAAAGGAAGACGGCAGTACAGCATACACACGAATAGAACAGTGGGTTATTCAAGGACGATGCGATCATGCCTTAGCAGGTGTGTGCCAATGAACTCGAGCGACGGTGTGTAGGGGAGAAAACAAACCTGACCTTGGGGAGAGATGAATAAATGTGATTAAGTAAAAAAGACCTGGTGTCTACCGTCTTCACCAATGCAGTAGGGTATCATGAGCATAACGGTAACTCGGTGCTGGAATCTGTATGGCAAGAGTTTTTAGTGGACTGGGAGCAATTCCGTATCAGCTTAGCGTAATGCACTGTACGCAGATGGTTGCCATGTTACATTACTGGTGAGGAGTGGTATGAAGTCCTACCTCGGATGCCGTAGATCCCAGCAGGCTACCTGGCCATCCGCGCCACCAGCCAGGAGTCCGTACTCCTCGAAGAAGGCGTCCGCATCGACACTCACTTCCGATTCTGATGCACCGACTGACTGACTGACTGCCACGTTCTCGTCCGATGGGGTACGTGAAAAACAGCATGCGGTCACTGCACCCGAGGCGGACGGCAGGACGAGCCGATGAGACGGCCCAGCCTTTCTAGAATCGCCAGAAGTCAGATCGTAGATGCAGACCACGCCACCCTGACCAGTTCCAACCGCGGCCAGCTTATCGGTGACCCCTACGGCGGTAGCTTTTGAAGATGAGGTCTCCAAAACTAAAATGGCATGAAGGATACTGCTGAAAAAATGAATCGCGGGTTATCAAGGAGTAAGAAAGAGTAGTAGTAGTTGTAGTAGTAGTAGTAGTAGTAGTAGTAGTAGTGGTGGTGGTGGTGGTAGTAGTAGTAGTAGTAGTAGTAGTAGTAGCAGCATGTTTAACTTGACCAACATTACTAATCAGGATTGAACGCAAGGGATCCTACAACGTCTCTTAAAAACACGGACGAGCTACTTTAAAAGCTAATATTTTCGTGACCGTTCACGCTTTTTCTCGGGCAGTATCCCTCATAATGGAACTTCCTTATAATACCCTGAAGCGTCCTCATGCCATTAATGATCCAATTAGTTTTCCGAGTGTCAAAAACAGTCCATCCGGATATGTACTTTTTGTTGTGCAGCTCAGATTCGCTCAATGAAACGTAAAACTGTCGTTTCCATCGCCCATCCCCTTGCATTACCATTCTTCCTTTTTGAATTAGTAGGCAGGGAAATCGATACATGGCGACAGGAAGTTGTCGTGCTCTCGGAGCACTGCTTTTTTTGCCTTTTAAAACTTGCCTCATCACAAAGGCTGCTGAATTCTTTCAATGTTTTGTATGCTTTTTAGTTAGTTGCGTCCAAATCGTGCTTGTTGGCACTGCTTAATGAACGCAGTGAAACCACTGTCTGCTCGGAATTGTAGTCGTCTTTTAGCCCGAAATAATCACACGCCACTTAATAGTCAGTCTGAGCATGACATTTTAATCAATGCACTCTCAGTAAATTGAGTAAATAGTGACTGAATGAAATTAATCGCAAAGTTCCCAAACCTTGTCGCTAAAACATCTGTCTGATTTAAGATCAAAAGGGGCACTCAATTTCCTTTTTTGCAAGTTACAAACGCAAAGTGGCTATGAGGGGACAGATAAGTTATTCACCATATTGACAAAACAGGTACTTACTCAACGCCGAGACACGTGTTTTGTCGATATTCCGTCTGTAATATAACACAGCTACGAGGGGTCCTCCCGGCGCTCCCTATGTGCTTTCTGGTAGATACTGTAGTTTTAAAATTTCAATCTTGCAGACAAATGCACTGCCTTGGAGGAAATTATTCGAACTAAAGCTTTATAGCCTCAGTCCAAAAGTCGACTTGAATATCTAGGTCGAAAGTCACCAACCTCAACGGGATAATCACGCAGTATTCCCGAACTGCCCACCGGCAGACAGCAGCATACACATGTTGCATCATTAGCCATAATGACAGCAGAGGCGCTAGCTGACAACCCTGCCGCTGCATAGCACAACTGGAGTAGTCATTTCAGTAGTAATTCCAGTCAGTTTAAAGTGATTCAGTAAAAAACGCATCTGTTACTGCACTAGCGCAAGACTGGAGCCTCTGCACCATGTAATAAGTCGCTAGGGAGCACAAAGAGGATAGGCAGGGCGTCATTAGCAACCATGGTTGTTCCTACTCGGGATGCACTCGATAATTCTTTCGTCAAAGAGGAGAACTATCACTAGCTACTTCCCTCTGCAATGCTCTGGGAGGCTTGTGCAACATCGAGCATGTCTTACCTTCCCGCATTCACCCTCCACGGTAGTGATAATGGGGGTGGTGGCTGGTCAGGTAAGAAGAGGCCTAACTCCTCTGCAACGACTGAACAAGGCTTCGCAAAGAAATGCACTGACGTATGAGAGGCACACTGGCTATCTCCCACATTTGATTTAGCCAACCAGCCAAGTCGGATAACGGGGTTTGACCGTCGCTTTATAGACAATTTCGTGAGGATCTTGATGGAAACGGGGTGCGTGGTGGACTGTAAATGAACAGACTGCTTTTGCTGCCCGGTAGTGTTGGTTTGTCTAAATAATTATTTCCCAGGCATCAGATATAAACCACTAGGATGCATGCGTGGCGGCAGTGAAGGAGGGGATACACAGGCCGCCCCAAGTAGTGTGCCAATGTACTCGTAAAAACTTCTACTTCATGCGCAAACACGCAGTAGTTGGCAAGAAAACATACTGCAGTAGCTGGAAGGCACTTCTGTAACATCGCAGGCCGGGGTCGACAACCAGTGGCGATTCTTGACGGCACAACACTGCGGTTCGTGTTCAATGTCGCAATTGACATGCGCCCTGCCGCCATCCTTCTCCGGCACCACGGACATGGCTGAAATCGCAATCTGCAAGTTTGGAGTAAAGAGTACGCATAATGAGTAGTCGGTTTTTGCAAACCATGGGGTCGTAGTTATTAAAATAATGTGTTTAACTTGAAGGGCTTGCCATAATCTATCAACAAATAACCCAGTTACAAAAGTGGACTACCGATGCTCCTTTATCATTGAGAATTAAACATAATGTCTACTTAATTGTTGCAAGTAAACATTTTCACAGCATAAAACTGGATGATAGCGGAAAAAGTCTGTTTACTGCGGGCGGTTCAAGTCATTCGCCACGGCCTCCCTTACGACAAACTTTTAATGGGTAATTTTTGACACAGATTTTTTTTTCTACCCAGACAATTCTGCAGACAACCCAGTCGAGCAAAATCCACCTCGGGTCGTCGTTTGGTGCCTACTCAGGCAAGAAAAGTATCAATTTGTCCAGCTAGCCCAGGTCTTCCGTCGGCTGGTACAGTGAGGTGCGCCTCAAACCCAGCAAATAAAGTTTTTTCAAATTATTTCTTTAGGTAGACGATTACTGCTGTTGAAGGTCACAATATGTGACGTATTGGTGGTTTTCTGAGAACTGCAAACACGCCTTTACAGAGCAAATTATTGCTGGTGATCTGCAGTCCAGTTTGTCGCATTAAACCAGTGGGTGGAAAAATGACTGGATTAGAGTGCGACTTATGGAAGCTCCTGAGTGCGGAATGAACGCTGAAAGTCGCCGCTGCATAAGGTTCATAATGGACTCCCCATTCCGTATTGAAGTTTGATTCCAAAAAGGCCACTAGACAAAATAGACTAATGAAAAGACACCAAAATTATGAGTGCCTACTATGCGGAAAAACTGAAAGGCACAGGAAAAGGAAAACTAACCTGTGTGGAGACGTCCCATAGACGTAACCAACCACCCCGATCCAAACTGACAATATTCCTTCCCCGCTCGATAAAGTCGACGTCTACAATACCAGACCGATGTCCACCCGGTTCCTTGGGCCCGCTGCCATCGGCGCCACCAGAACCCGGTTGCAGTGTTGCAGCGCACTCTCCGTCGAGGGCTGACCATATTTTTAACTGCATGTCCGCGCCACCCGTGATAACAACCAATCCAGAGGGGAAGAAACGACAGCAGTAGACCTCACTGACATGCCCAGCAAATGAGCGCTGAAACAGGCAAGAGGAGGGCAGGATCTGTTGACGCGTAGCTGGAGTCATATTTGCGTACTGATGATCTGCATCAGACTTAAGGGTCATTAATGAGTCTGGATCGAAGAGCTTTCATCCAAGACCATATTGGATAGGATATAACCAAAAAGTAGCATTCTCGAAGAATGTAGGCGTTTGAAAAGGAGACCAAAGATAAATGTGCATCCGTCTCAAAAGTATAGTTATAAAGACGAGCGGTTCAGGTAATCCGTACAAAGTCATACAAACCCTTAGTAATGATACGTTTGTGAGTTATAGAATAACTACAAAGAGTTGTTTTCGCGTGCCAGCTGAAAAACACCTCTGGTGGATGCAGTGCAGTAATAGACCTACAGAGACGCGACAATAAGTCACGGCTCGTGTGGGGGACCACACCTAAATCCGACCAGCGTACACTGGCATGCAACAATAATCAAGACGTCTCTGGCGTTTCGTACTACGCAACCGCATTCAGTCCATCAAACCCCGCAGGTCGGCCACTGCAGGGGGGAGGGCGGGGGAACGCTTAATCAAAGTAAAAAAAAACTATCGTTGATTGGAGGGCGCAGAACACACCTCGCAGGTGGCCAAGCTCACCAAAAGATTGGCCGCGTCGCCCACCCTCCTTCCCTTCCCTCGTGAGTGGTTAACCATGGCGACCCTCTCCAGGACCAGGCAGCAAACATTGCATGTTCGGTTGAGAGTGCCGTCGCAAACAGCACAAGGGCCAGCCTCTGTTGATGCACAGGCACATATAGTACCTGACCTATCTCATGAAATCTGATAAGAGAATTTTTGGACGCCTTTAACGTGGCGCATTTTCCTCGCTCATCCACATCCTTCAATAAAGTGTCCTTTTCTTGTGGATATATTGTGTTTACTTAATTATATAAAGTAAAATATTCATAAGATTCAGCGAAAATGGACTTTGGAATATATTCGTGCAATTTCCTATGCTAATACATGTCCTAGGCTCCAGTTACGCACCTGAGCGACTTTTTCATTGAAAGAATAGTAATTTACTCGCGAGACTTTTCATAAACAGATTTTGCCGGACTAGAAATTTTATTTCGTGTCCGATGTTGACCATGGTTATCAATCTCTTAACAAAAAGGTTATTTTAAGAAAACCAGGGAAATTGTCAATTCCTTTATGTCAAATCAGCAGATCTGTGCGAATTGGTGCCCTAAAGTGCAATAGTAACGCAGACAGAGATTCCTTCGTTTAAATGGGCTGAATTTTTTTAGTCTTTTGAAAAATTCTACCTGATGTCATATAGATGACCACCACGGAATGATCATTTTCAGCTTTAAACACATGACACGCTCCTTTTCTAGTATTTTAACTTTTGTGCATACTTTTTTCAGAAATAGAACGAGCAAAACATTTTTAGTTTAATCAAAATATTAGTATTTGTATGGGCGCTCTGCGGTGCAATCATAATCGAAGAACGGGGTCTAAAAGTTAACAACAACAGTAGAAATGGCCGCAATGTATAGAGAAAGGCATGTTCGTGCGTTTGTGGTAGGAGAATATTATTATTGCTTAGGAACGTGAAAGAAACTGTCAAAAGTGTCAAAATTTTACTTGGCCCCGCCGCGCAAAAATGCAAAGTACACAGAGATCCGTCGACAAAGTGCAGTAATAAAGCACTTCCTAAAGAGGTAACATATTAAGGAAAGTTTTCTGATTGATTCAAGGCATAATCGTTGGTGACTTTCGTTGAGGACAATTATTTTTCTCGAAAATGAGGTTTGATGTTTGAACGAGTCTTCAAATGTGACCCAAACGACCAGTTTCGTGAAAAGGGGCGCCCGAACACTCAGTAATTCGGTAAATGCCTTCAAGAACAATCTTATTTTAAAGTTCTGAACAGACAGGTAATTCAGAATCTGCCTTTATGGGCGATCGGGTAAAAAACTGAAAATCATGAATTATTCAGCAAGATTTCGAGGCCGATCTGAAACTCAACGTAATCCAAAACGAACGAGAAGTGTAAATAAACTTAACGGATAAAGAGTTCTCTCTAAAAACACACAATGGTATGTTAACGATCACGCCTGTCAGTCCTATTTAAATTTATTAGCCGGCCTCGTGGCATGTCACCTTATGAACACTTTCGATCCCACGACGTCCCCATCGGCGAAATCAAGCAGAATCCAGCTTCTTTCGTTGAACTCCATCTCATTTAACTCCACATAGTCAAGGAAATAATGGAAAACTGTTTTAGAATCTAAACCCAAAGTGTAGGCAGTTGACAGACCGTCATATATGAATTCACACTACTTATTAAACCATATTTAGATGCAAACGTCACTGAAACGCTGTTATTAAACGTGATTCTATGTATGAGAATTCGGTCTATACCTCTAAAAACGAACTTTACTTAATTAGAGCCATTTCTGACGTTTTCGGGATATTGGGCTTTTCAAAATAAATCGACATTTCTAAACAACGCAACACTGCCTATAAGGTTTCCTTTAAGTTTTTAAATCTTTTAAACTTGTACATAATTACCATAGATATTTGACTCATGAAATGGAGTCGAGTTGCGAGGGATTCGCAATCATTCGTAAATTTCGACACATTTCATGAGTTAGGTCATGCACTGTATGCAGCTTCCGAAAGATCCGCGGGAAACGATGCCATCGCGATGATCGACTCTTTCTATTCTATTTCGGCATGCCTGTCTGACATCTTAATAAGCCTAGGGATAGCACAACAGTTTGAGTGTCGTTGTCGGCGATGCTCATCGCGTACTCCACCGTAGAGTGAGATTAGGGACAGTGAACTGCGTGTGAATTATCTTATAATGATGGATATCTTGCGCTGCACCTACCGCGCCCTCTCCTCCTCCTCCTCCCCCCCCTCCTCCTCCCCCCCCCTCCCCCTCCTCCTCCACCATCTGGATTTGGCATCAAGACAGAGTCAAGAAGACCGTGTATGTGGCTGGCACGGTGCGAACCCGCACCTGGGTGTACTACAGCACTCCGCTGGTTCACAACAGACATTTGACTAGGATCTTCAACAGCAAAAATGGGGGCGACAAGGACCTTAAATGGCCCAGCGTGTGTCCGCACCTGGCGCGCCAACACGCATCCAGTGTTGGTATCTGTCATTGGTGCGCATTCTCGATAAGACCTGCCAGAATCCGATGTAGCCTTCGGGTTGGTCTAACACATCTACAGTATGGCCCATTTGAGGGGCACGCAGTGATAACAACTGCATCCACCCTATAAAAACTGAGTCATGACCACACAACCAACCCTTAAAAGGGCACCATATTACTAAGGCCTTCGTACAACATCTGTCACTCTACAAAAGCTGATAAAGCAAGAAACCAAGAGGACCTTAAATCAGCAGCCGGAAGCACCGGCGAGAAATTACATCAGTGTTCAGAAGTCTCTTATGTCAGTCAGAGTGAAATGCAGACTGCCATCTTCGGCCGGAGGATGCGGAACATGGCGCACGCAAGGAGTTTCGGCAGAGTGCTGGCGAGCGCTTGTCAGCACTCCTGCTCTTGATCACGCATGGAGACCCAACAGGGGCGAGCATGGCCGCGAAGGCCACCCAGACCTAGGGTGGGGTACGGTTGGTTGACGACAGTTAACAAATCAGAAACGGTCGGGCACGGGAGTATGGGCTCCCTGGCCCAGTGGTTAGAGGCATGGACTTCTAACTAATAGGCCGCGATTTCGAGCCTCAGGTGTTTCACACTTCGGGGTTGGGCACGGCTGGCAGACGACGGCTAATAAGCCCCGGAAATGGCCATTCCAGTCTCCCTTGCCTTTGCCGGTAATAACATACTGCCTACATCATGAGCCCCTGTGCGGCTTCTGGTTGAGCTCGAGAGAGAGCCCGTAAGGCACAACGGAACGAGTGAGTCCCGTAATAACGATCGGTGAGCGCCACCTACCATTGTATATTCCCGATCGAAAACGACAGGGCAACGGGCTCGTGGCCCAGTGGTTAGAGGCATGGACTTCTAACTAACAGGCCGCGATTTCGAGCTTCAGGTGCTCCACACTTCGACGTTGGATATGACTGGTTGACGACAGATAATAAGCCGAAAATGGCCATTCCAGTCTCCCTTGCCTTTGCCGGTAATAACATACTGCCTACATCATGCGCCGCTGTGCGGCTGCTGGTTGGGCTCGAGAGAGAGTCCGTAAGTCACAACGGAATGAGTGAGTCCCGTAATAACGATCGGTGAGCGCCCCCTACCATTGTATATTCCCGATCGAAAACCGACAGGGCAACGGGCTCGTGGCCCAGTGGTTAGAGGCATGGACTTCTAACTAACAGGCCGCGATTTCGAGCTTCAGGTGCTCCACACTTCGACGTTGGATATGACTGGTTGACGACAGATAATAAGCCGAAAATGGCCATTCCAGTTTCCCTTGCCTTTGCCGGTAATAACATACTGCCTACATCATGCGCCGCTGTGCGGCTGCTGGTTGGGCTCGAGAGAGAGTCCGTAAGTCAAAACGGAACGAGTGAGTTCCGTAAGAACGATCGGTCGGGGTCCCCTACCAGGGAAGGGTGGTGTTAGGGTTGACGTTGGCGTTATGGCTAGGAACGTTTGGGTTAAGGAAGGGACATGGGGACAGGCGTCCTGCTGGAAATTTAGCGTAAGGTCACCTGTAGTATGTGGGGGACCCGTGTCCGACCCCAGTCTCTCCTACCCTTGACGGTACTCTGTACCGCATCATTGCTGGTTGTTATGGGAGCGGTTGTGAGGACGCCAGGAACGGTACTACTATGTTCCGTAATCTGACCGCTGAACGCCCTTTCCGGGATAGCTCTTTAGAAGACTGCAGGCTAGATATGTCCTGCCTCTCCTGGCAATTGATAGCGAGAGTAAGCTACAACTTCCTTGAGCCTTAGCTGCGGCGTGGACGTCCATTGTGCGGTCTTTAAAATAACACTGACATACAAATGTAAAGGCAGATGGAACAATCAACTACACATGCCATCAGGCTATAGTGAAATCGTCATATAAAGGTATGGTGCTGTTAGAGAAAGCAGTTCAAGGAGACAAAAATGCGTTACAAGTCGTAATCTAGTGTACCTTGCCCAGTAAATAGTCTTACCCGAACATCGCCAGTTCTGGTTTCCCAAAGAAGCACGGTTTGATCGCTTGCTGCCGAGACCGCCAATTCGCCGGTATTGTTTACATCAAAGGAATTCAGGTGCATTGAGGGCTACGTTGAAAAGTGCTTACGATACCACAGAAGGCCTTGAAAGATTACCTGCCTCGTGATTTTGTGTATGGTGGAGAACTTTACATCTGGGCACCGAAAAGTCGTCTGCAGATTCCGGTCTATGTCCTTCAGCAAGATCGACTTCTTCAAAACAGAAAAAATAGACAACTTTGCGACTGGAAAGTGGTGCTAGTCGACTACGTTTCATGGTCATAAACGTACTGGGGTAACGACGGAACACTTGACGCGGTCACAGTCGGGTTCAAGGCCGCCCTCGGGATTGATAAACATTTTGTGATAGTAGGTTTTCTCTGAAGGCCGAGTTTGGTTTTCGTTTTCCGTAAAATCATACTTACCAGCGTCATATAAGTGGAACCAAAAGGATGAATCCTTCTCGCTAAGACACAAAATCTCGTAAACACCCACTGGAAGACCGGCACTTACATAATAGCCTTATCCCAGTCGGCTTGTATGCGAATCCCCTCCATCGTCGGTGATGAATCCACGCTGCCGAAGATTTTATGATCTGCTGATTGTCTTTGTTTTTGTCTATGAGGATGAGTAAGAAGGCAGAGTAACAAACCGTGCAAAAGTACGAAGAAACACAAACGAGCACGGCATTCCAAGGGTAATTAGTTAGCATCTAAAGGGTTTTAACCGACTTATTGACATTCCCGGGGTCGCATGCACACAATGCATTATATGAGGGGTAGGTTTCCCACTAGAACTGTGAGTCGCTGATTAAGAGATCCTCTTTTGGTCCTTGTTTAGGTTCTGGGACGTACATTTTTGTTCCTACTGGGAAAACTATCTAAATCCGTAATAAACCACGCCCTTAAGGTCAATCCCTAGTCGGTGTGATTTTCGCCATCTTAGCTACCAAACACAAATATTCTACATATACATGTACGTATGAGTTGGAAGACGGGCATCCCAAAGGGTCCTTTGGGAAGCTCACAAGCATGACGTAATGTAGCTTCTTATCAGAAAATGAGCAAAGGGTTGGTTGCTGTAGAGGAAGTTAGACGGGATAAAGCTGCTCCAGGCAATAAATCTGCTTAAACCTTGCAAATTTCGAATTTTATTGCCTTGGTGGACGGATGATGTTTTTGACGGTCCTGCCCTAAAGCGACTTGCTATTGCGGTACTAAGGACTGTCTCGTTAGGAAAATTTTGGTATGCTTCGTCCAAAGAAAGCCAAGACCTTCAGCTTTCATTGGCCCTTTACACGCACAGCTCAGCATTCGCAATTGTACAGGACTGGCCGGACGGGGATCTTCGTAACTGTGGAAGCTTGACAACCGGTTCATAAATACTCTAGGGCTTGAGCGAGCCCTGTGAACAACACGAACTCAATCGACGGTGTCCATATAATTCATGTCATTTAACAGCAACTTCATACTTTAGGAAAAAACGACTGACTTGGTGATTTTATGGAACTGAAGTTCGCCGTTCAACACAGCCCGGCACTACTAGAACGATACTATCAGCATAGTCGTAATCAAGCAACCGGCGTACGGACGAAAGTTTGGCCAAGTTGTCAGTTGGGCATACGAAAAACATAGGTTGAAATCACAAGAGGTCCCAATCAGGGACAACTTAGTCACACAGACTGCTGCTCATTTGTTTTAGCTGCGAGCTCAGATTCTGTTGACGGTGATTGATAAAACTCAATCGCATATGCGTGACGTCCATCCATATGTTCCGATTGCAAAACATGATTTTCATTTCGTCTTGGATTTCCAAAGTGTGTTGGTTTCCCCAGAACTCGTTGAACGGCAACTGCGAGACGAGTCAGGCCATGAAAACATGCAAACGCCTCCTGATTAACTTCCTAAGTCGGCGACTTTAACACTGGAGGTAAAACTCAACGAAATTGCGTGACTCTGTACCTCCGGACTCCTCCGGCGAGACGTCTGTTGCGACTGCACTACAGTGACCGTTATCAAAGCGACTGCGAACTGTCATCTGCTGTCAAGGCCAGGGCAAGTATCCGGACTTCCAAAATAAATCAAGTCTGAGAAAATTAGAACCATAAATTGGAACCTAAAGGCGTTTTTAGAACAGTTCTAAGTAACTGTAGACGATATCACGGTTTGCACGACAGGAAGTTCCCCGCAGCACTAAAGCATTATAATTCCGCTTTTTTCAAATTGGAAAATATTGAAATGTACAAGTTGCACATGCACGAGCCAACTCAACATAGTCACCAAGTTGCCGCAAGTAAGTGAAGTTATTCTAATATAGGTCTAGCGTTATAGCCCCAGAATCTCAACACTCCGACAGATAACTTTCACAAAAAACACATATGATCAACTCGCTCCTGAGTTCTCCTCTACTGCATATAATATCATTTACCTTAGTATCTGTACCGTTTAACTGATTTCGTAGCAGTTAAAGAGGAAACTAGGTTAAGTAGAAAGCATTTTCTGTGATTTGGGTAGCTTTAATAAGGCCCCTTCAGTTAGAGTAGTCTAAACCACTCGATATGTTTCTTTCAGGAAAATTTGTTAAACCGATGTCGATACAGACGAACGCTGAAAGCGTTAAAATTGCATACAAATAACAAAACGGGAGTCTCGTAGCTTTCCTAGCTTTGCGAGCAATTCCACGTTGGACCACAAATTCTGAAGTACGCAAAGAACATTTTCGCCGAAATAATAGACCCCAAGCGGGGTGGTAGTCGGCGCGATGATTGAACTTTCTTAACTACAGTAAAGATTGTTGTCTGTAGTTCTCTAAAGTCCGTTTGTAAGACGTTTACTATTTTGCTTTGTAGTCCGATGGTGAAATACCAGAAGCTGCTTAGGTTCCCCTAAAACGTTGCCCTTAAAAAATTGCTTGATTCGATCGGCCCACATTTCAGAGACAACCAACACAATACTAGCTTTGATTACTGGTATTTTATACACACTAAACGTTATAGGTATATAAACCCTGAGTGGCCCTAATAACAAATCTATCACAAAACAGACATCAATTGTATGACTGAGTTGTATGATTCAGTTCTGCAGAATAGCACATTTTACTCTGCTTTCGACAGTGTTGCCCATATTGACAAGACTCATCGATGTGGGAAGAGTATAGATGGAAATTGACGAATTTTCACTTTGGAAGAGTAAGTAGTTTGGCTGGAGGGGGAAAGTTTGGGGATTTTTTGAACTCTGTGATACCCCCTTGAGAAAGATTTTCTTTCAACGACGCGAGTACCACTATGCAAAGACTCTTCTTTCAATTTATTCAAAGGTTGATTCTGCCAGAAGCGGCAGCTAGTGTTGATAAGTAAGACTATTGTTGCGGTCCGCGTCATAGGCGCATTCACAGGATCGTCAGCCAGAACAGGAGGTCCGCTAACATTAAGACGAGTGCACATACACAAAACAGAAATGTCCTTAAAACGTGGTTAAACGACATATTCAGTCTCTCAAGAAAGGTGCAAGAAAGCCCTGCGGAGACCATCTCAGTGAGGCGGTGGTTTACGATACGTCCACAAAATATTACGACCACTCGGGATACTACCCTCTGTCAAGTTTATCAAATGTGCCCCCGTGAAGGGTTTCCAACGGATTTGTATCTCCATCACATCGTCGAGGTCAGGAAGTGTGGACTCCGTGAAAAATTGTCCTCTCTCCCCTGCATTTGGTCATCGAAATCAAAAGAGTCTGTTTTAAGGTTGTTTTATTTTTAGTTTGGTAACATGAAGGGTTCATGGAACCAAATTGTTCAGGCCGTAATGATACACGCAGGACGCGACATAAGATATTTTCTGCCTTAAGGCAATATTGCGCGTGCAGACACGTGTCCTATAGGCCAGAAACGATGCAATCTATGGATGATGCAAGTTTGGATCACCGTCACAAGCATGTGCCCGTAAACGAAAAGTCTACGCTGATGCAATTAGTCATTTAGTACCAAATGACAAATCTGCTTCCGAAGGCGATGCGGGGAGAGAAATTATATTCGGTGACAACACAAGACGCTTTGGAAGATATTCGATTAATAACTATACACATTAAAATCAGTTACGTTGGACTCAGTTTGTGTGACGACGGCTTCGACTACTCCCGAAAGCTTAACAACAGCTGGGTTTAAGTAACCTTGTGTCCGGGCTCTGAATATCAGTTCAGTAAAAGCATGATAATCATTTCCAGCGTTGAAAATTTCGTTTTGCCAATCACATACGCCATCAAATGGCGGATAAGAACATGTGATCTATTTTTCAACTTTATTAGACTTCGCTTAGTAAACTCTTACTAAAAAGTTTTTAAAAGTTACAACTGCGTGGATAGCCGGGAAATGCACAGGCTTCTGAATAGCTTATTTTTCATCTGTAGGAGTGCATATGGGTATGAAATTAAGAATTAAAATCCTAACCAGATTGTAATAAGTGGCTTAGCTGCGGACGTTTGACAGAGAGGCAAGACTGTATCCCATAGGTTACCGTCAAGGCACTAACAGATAAACCGCTAAAAGATTGCACATGTGGAAATTAAAGAGATCGTGGTTTTGGATTAACTGCCTGTCAACCCCGCAAATGTTGGCATTTGTTATTGCGCATAGATAACGCCTGCCAGAGTCCGATGTGGCCCCCGTGTTGGCCCAGCGCATCTAACACGTGGCCCGTTCTGAGGGCACGCTGGGACTTTACTCTGCATAACACATTACCAAGCATTCGGATAATATAACCCACCTGTTAAAACGAGGACTTATGGGAAGGCAAGGTGTATGGAGCAATGGTGCACAATATTTACCTCCTGAAATGGGCCGTTGATATCAAGCCTCTTCCCTTATTTCCGGCATTCAAATGACTCCGGAAGGAAGGGGAACTTCGATGCCATCTTCACATGTAAGTCGGACTATAAAGCCTTTTACCAGTGCGGAGATTGTGGCTGTTCGAGAAATCGTAATGCTGTCAGCATCGCAAATTCCAACTAATAAGTGAGAAAAATAAAGAGGTTATATTAATTCTGATGTGGCTTTGACATTTTTTCATACACTATTGGGGTGCCATTGTCCCTTTTTTGAGTCAAATGGGTGAGCATCCAGCGTTGCCCTCCTCTCAGTATGCAAACCACGGTGTCGCACAGCTCGTCATTAAAGTGGTTTTTATGATGAATGACGCATCCGCAATCGAAAATACTTCAATGGCTACTCTATCAGAGTCTTCTAATGTACAGCCTTGTGGCGATTTCTACCTGCACATTTATTTTTCCGTTTCCTGTGCGTATAAACCAAAACATATCATACCATCACGAAATGTTAGAGGAAATTCGTAAGTGCTCATCTGAAGTAGAGTGGGTACATTTCCACCTCCCTCAGGCTGTGTAATGGTTTTTTGCTTAGCAACGTGGCATTATGACTTTAGGTGCCTACTGCCAGTTGTCTAAAAGCTCAATTCAACTGTATTTGCAAGGCTCGCGGACTGACTGAATTCACAGTGTGGAAGTCAACTCAATCGTGACGACAGTTCACAGTAAGACAAATCGCTGCAATTTTGGAAGCCTACCTCTCAGAATGAGTGAAATACGCCGCATGGTCATCTGTTATTTACGCTACGATGATGAAATGTTTTGTCATCCGTGCTCCGGCAGTTAATAGAATAACACAATACTGACGATGGCAGCTTTACATGGGTGCAGTACCAGGGAGCCAATTTGTTTTTCTGATACAATGCAAGCGTGCCAGAAAAACAATGAGTGTGTCTTACAACCCTCATTCTTGGATATCTACAACGAAAACAAAATTTAAAATATGGAAGGAACTGGTAGAGGGCACGTTCTTTACAGATACTTTTTGATCGACTGCCAAAAAGACAACCGTGTTACTCACCAGTGGTAAGTGTCAACCCATCCCTACCTTTGGTTATAACAACCCTTCGGTTATTTCACTAGGGGGATATCTGGATTCACTTCTGTGGGTGTGCACGTGGTTATGAAATTAAGCACTACAATACTGCGCAGATTATAGTAGGTAGCTTAGCAGCAGAACAGTTGACAAAGAGACAAAACTCTACCCAAAAAGTTACCGCTGAAGTATTTACGGGTGAATCGCTGATAGCTTGCAGATATATAAATTGGATAGATTGTTGTTTTCTGGCAAAAGGTTCGCAAACGTTTTTGAATATTTACACTGTCCAACACCCAAACTGATAGTTGAGGGTGGTGTGTAGAGAATAGGATGCAACAAATCCGGTGGCCCAATGCACCTTAGCCAGGAGTCAAGGCCAAGGACATGCCATGGTAGATAGATTACATTATAATGTTTCCATCTACCAAGCTAAGCTTCGATAGCAGGACGAAATAAAACAAATGTGAAGATTAAGTAAACATAGTGCATACAGTGTCTGTAAACTGGAAATTATAAGCGCAACCGCCTAAATAATCTAAATGGGGCCAAATATGTGAAAGAGATGAGATTGCCGAAAAGTGACATCCAATAACAATGCGACGTAAATATTGGTGGGCAGCGACATAAAAGATATGCAAGAGACTGATTTTGGGAGTCGCCTGGCTTTCCATGCTCCTTCCTGAATGCTGTTTCTAATAAGAACGGACGGGGTCATGACCCAGTCCAACAGGTCAATGGTTTCTTGATTTTAACAGGACTGATCAAGAGTTCTGCACGTTTTTCAGTATAGGATGCGCGGGCACGTTCCTTGCGTAAGTCGCCCTGTATATACAATTTTACAAGCAAACTACGTGTTTTTGCCTGCCTACGTACGCCTGGACTGAATATATGTCAGTCGCAATTGTTGACCCCTCCGTTTACCCTGTCGCGCCCCATTTGTACGGCGGGGTCCACGACTGGCATTTCAACAGGGCCCTAATCCATTTCCATTCTCCGAAATCCAACAAGGATAGGTAGTTTACAGGCACTATGGCTCCTAAAGAGCAACAAACGCAGGAAACATACCCACGCTCCCAGTGTTGCAAAAACATGCAGTAATATTGATCCGTCGTATGAAAATGGAAAAAAGAATGACACCCATGACTAGGT
>CACRXP010000511.1:28983-40560 GCA_902702965.1 Spirometra erinaceieuropaei
ACAACATACGCCTAACCAGGACTTTTCACCAACAACAACAACAACACCCCAACAGGAGTCAGAAGAACGAGGATGACTGAGCAGCCATGACCACCACCTGTATACCCATCGGGGACGTAAGCGCATCTACCAGCAGGGGACCAGGTACCAGGCAACTGCCAGCACATACCAGGCTGCGAGGAACGCGGTTAGGTGATACTGGCATAGAACACACTTTCAGACCTTTTGACCTAGAAAGGCAGAGTCAAGAAGACCGGAGGCGGGGGGAGAGCTCAGGTGGCTGGCACGACCGGACCCGCACCTAGGCGTGCCACCACACCCGGCTCGGAGTGGGATTGTTATAAGGCCACATTAAGAAGGAACCATTGCAGCCTGACTCTTGAACTACCAACCGACCACTCCACCCAAACACACAATACTAGGCCGACTGCGAGGTCCAATTTATTCCGTCAGTTGGCAACCTTCCAAGCCACGACTCTTTGCGCACCGTGATAGCTTCAAGCGCGTCAGATTGCTTATAGTAAAGAAAGTGTGCTGAGTCGTCGGCCTCGCTCTCCCTTCCTATTCCCAGGCCCCAGCCAATGTCCGAGCCGGTCAGTTGACTGATGTGGGGAATGGTCGCGGTGGTTAACATATTAAGTGACCTTGTCTGCGCGTGCCACACGCCCGACCTAACCCCCAATACAAAAGCACCAGGATTTCGCACAACGGTGGTTTAGCAGCGTACACCTCACATGCGTGAGAGTGCTGAGGTTACGTTTAGAAGGAGCTGTCTCAGCCTGGCTCTCAGCCCACCAGTCCGCCACTATACACACAAACACACACACACACACACACAACTTGACGGACTGCATGAACTGAGTTGAGGCGTCAATCAGCAGCCTTCCAAGCTCCGGCGCTTGACGTGCCATAATAGTCTCAGTCTCGAGTCACGCATACAGCTAGGGAGTCGCACGGATACGGAATCAAGACGCACACTTCCCACTTGCGCATGAGGTGGAATTTGGGTGGTTGTGGAGGGTGATGCTGATGTGCGATGAGATGCTGGTAAGGGAGGATGCGATGGTGTGGCTCAGACTGTGGTTGTCTACCGCAGGTTTTCGTGAACACACATGTGTCCGAATAAGCCAATGCAGTGTATGAATGTGAGCGGGCAGTGTGGACAGTGAAGGCGAGTGCGCCTAGTGTAGGTTGGCGCTCCAAACGCTGGTTCTCCAGTCTCTGTGCAATGGATTCGTAAGTGACCGACCAGACCGATGTGTGAGGTGAGGGTGCGGTTGCAATAAGGACAGGTGTAGACCAGGTCCCCACCACAATTTGTGTCGACCATGGTTATGTTAGTGTTTTTTGGTGTGTCAGGATTGTGTTTAATGTTGATGTGCGCATCAGATGCCCCAACGGCAGACGTGGAGGCAGTGGGGGAGGGGGAGGGGGAGGAGGAAGAAGAAGAGAGGAGTAGGATGGAAGTTGTGGTTCAGGAGGGCCGTCAGAGTTATTTGACGGCATGGGCGTCGAGGGAAAGGTGGACGGATAGACGACGGTTGGTGCAGTCCGAGTGCTGCAGTTGGTCCAAAGTTGTACAGCAAGTCCGATTGGCGTCCGAAATATCCGCTGACACCGTGGAACCGTCGGGAGTGGTTGGGCATTGGCGCTGGGAAGTGGGCACAGCTGAGATTTGCGTGCTTCTCGCTTGACTACCTAGATCGTTGCGCCCGTCGTCACTGTCCTCCTCCGGGTAGGTCGGCCTCGAGCGAGGTCCTCGCTGTTGGCCGGATTGTTCTACAGACGCTTCATGGAGGCCTTTAGAGTGCCCTTGTATCGACGGATTGGGCCCCCTTGGCGGCGGGAACCCGTGGCGACACCTCAATTGAAGAGTCGCTTGGGGAGCCTCTCGTCGTTCATCTGTAAGAGGTGGCCGCTCCAGCGTAGTTGCGGTTGCCTGGGCATGGCGTAGATGCTTAGGATTCCCGTCCGCTGCAGTCCATCCGTGTCTGGGATCTGGTCCTGCCACCTCAGCTTCAGTATTAGGCGAAGACAACTGAGGTGGTAGTGATCGAGTCTGCGTGCCTGCTTCATGTACACCCTCTACGTCTCTGCTCCGTACGGCAACGTCAGTAGAATGACGGCCTTGTACATCTTCAGTTTCGTGCTGAGGTAGAGACCGTGACGATCCCAAACATTGTTTTGAGGATGACCGAAGGCTTCACTGGCCTTGCAAATTCGGCGGGCCACTTCGTCGTTGATGCTAGTGTTGCGGAGAGGTTGGTGCTTAGGTACGTGAAGTGGTCAATGACTTACAGAATTGCGGCGCATTATAGGTAGTGTTGGATGGGGGTTGGTGCATTACCACTGTCTTCTCCGTGTTGATGACCATACTGAAGTTGTCGGAGGCGGCAGAGAAGAGATCCATGCTCCTTTGCATGCAGTTGCATTGAGGGCGCAGTCATCGACAAACAGAAGTTCGCGGACGGTGGTTGTGGAGACACGCGATTGAAAGTGCATCCTCCCGTGGTTGAGCAGTTGACCATCCGTACTGTAGGCGATGCGGATCCCGGGGCGTTCATCATGGTAGGTGTCCATCAGCATGACAGAGAATATGAGAGTGAAGAGGGTAGGCGCGAGGACGCAGCCCTGCTTCATTCTGTTGGTCACTGCGACTGCCTCTGAGACAGATCTATGGTCCGTGACTCTTGCCATCATGTTCTGGTGGAGTTGACGTACCATCTAAGTAAATCTTTCTGGACAGCCGAATTTCTGCACGATTTTCCACAGTCCTTCGTAATTCAATGTGTCGAAGACTTCCGTCAGATCCACGAAGGTAGAGTAGAGGTGGGTCCGCATCTCCTGACACTTCTCCTGAAGTTGACGGGCGACGAAGATCATGTCCGTGGTCCCGCAATGACGGCGGAAGCCGCACTGGCTCTCCGGCAGAAGACCCTATTCTAGGTAATTATTTAGGCGGTCGTGGAGAATGCAAGCAAAGATTTTCCCGGCGATATTCAGCAAGAAGATGCCTCGATGTCCTTCGGATCCTGCGGGACTTCTCCTTGACGCCATGTCTCCTGTGGGAGCGCTGTCAGATAATCCATGAGTTAGTCGCCACCGTGCTTGTAGATCACAGCAGGGATCCGGTCTGATCCGGGCGCTTTCTCGCTAGAGAGCTTATGCACGGCCCTGATGGTTTGGTGGAGAGAGGGCGGTAGGTTGAGATCGGCGTCGGCCTCCATTTGATGCAGAAAGGCGATAGCGACATCGGAGATTATGGAGTGACGATTGAGGACGCCTCTGAAGTGCTCGGCCCATCGTTGCAGAATTTTTGTCTTCTCAGTGAGTAGGGTCTTGCCGTCGGCGCTGAGAAGAGGTAAAATACATTTTGTTGGCGGACCCTAGACAGCCTTGATCGCGGAGAAGAAGCTCTTCCATTCGTTACTGTCCTCGTACCCTTGGATCTCCTCGACCTTGCGAGCCGTCCAGGTGTCCTGCATCTCCCGCAGTCGCTGTTGCACTAGGCGACGACTGTGGCAGAAGGCAGCTTTGTTGTCGTCGGTGGGGCGGGTGACGTAAGCTTTGTGCAGTCGGTTCTTGTCGGCAAGCAGGTTGCTGATGGCGGCGTCATTGCCGTCGACCAGTCCTGGTGTTGGCATCATGCGTGACCGAGGACAGCCAGGGTTGTCAACTGGACTGTATCCCGAAGTCGACGTCATCGGTTCTCGACAGAGGCGTTCTCGTCAACGGTGGCGGCGTCTAGGAGGTTGACTAGCCGCTGAGCTAGCTCATTACTGAGATGGAGATGGTGATCAGGCAAAGACAACAAACTAGTATTCAGTTCATCTGGCGGTCGCATACCTTGGAGTCTCCTGCGAGACTGTACACGAACCCTCATCTCGGAGATGACGAGGCGATGGTCGGTCCACCCGTCAACACCCGAAATCGCCATTGTCACCAGCACGTCCCGCTGGTCCCGCCTCCGGGCGTGGACCTAGTCCATCAGGTGCCAGTGTCGCGATCGAGGGTGTATCCAGGTGGCCTTCTCTCGCATCGGGAAGCGGAGGAAGATGGTCGTCAGGATGAGTCAGTATTCTGCGCAGGTTCTTATAAGGAGCAGGCCATTGTGAGCGGACTCACCCTACCAGTCTGGCGATGGGGGCAGCGGGGGCGGTGGGCCGGAAAGAGAGAGAGAGAGTATTTTTTCCTGTTTGATTGTTTCGATCGCATGCTTAGCTATCTGTGATCGACGGCATGCGCGCAGATGTCGTGAACCAAACGTTGTTTATGGCTTCTTTTCTAGTTCCCTTCCCCTGACGAAGACTGCGGGGCTGTCCCTAAATAGGTGTGCTGATTCGCACCAGAAGTACGCTGAACGTATTGGTTTAGTGGGGCTGTGGCAGTTCGAGTCTCCTCGCTCTCCGCCTTTGTCACGCTGCCCTCCTGTCCGCCTCACACTTCGTGTCGATACGCTCCTGGGACGCGCGAGTGCTCGAAGCCAATCAACGTTGTCCCCACTCTGATTGGCTGGCGGACGTGGAGACAACGAAGGGCGCACACACGCGCACACAACACCTCGAAGGCGGACACAGACAACGGCTTGTTTGGAGCGCGCTCGCGGCGACTGCCTACAGAGTCCTTGTGTACGTACTTCCTCAGGCAGTAAAGGTTGTCCAACTCAAACCGTCTTCCCTGACTTTTGATTGGGAATCTTTATCTTGTCGACCACCCGACTTTCGACAAGGCTGCGGTCCGATTGGCCCTGGCCGCCAACGAGGTTACATGTCGCCTTCGCCGTAGGTCTTTTTGACCGTGGGGAAGGGAGTAGAGAGTAGAGTTGGGGGATGGAGAGGGGGAAGGGGACGAGGAGCGAGAAGGGGAGATGGGGGGAGGGTTGTGGGTAGGAGCTAGTCATACCGCTTGTGGGGGGAGGTGAGAATGGGGGAAGTGGTGTGGAGGGAGGAAGTAGGGATAGTAAGGTAGGCAGATTTACCGGAAGTGTGGAAAGCAGGAAAGCCTTGACCTAGCTTAGTCCGCCGGTCGAGGCGGTTACCAGTGTGGCCGCTCGGCAGGGCCTAGCTTCGAGGAGTCACATGTGAGAGCTGGGCGCCGGTTAATGGACGCAAGGCGTAATCAACACCTGCAAGTAAGTGAAGCGACCTACTACAATCATCACGTGAACCTACAACTGGACACCTCTACACCCCTGCACCTATAATGCGGAAGGCTTTGATCCGCGTCAGCTCTGCGCCATTGTATCACTTGAAATTCTTGTAAATTAAATGTCGTTCACCGATATCTTGCTCATACTCGCTACATTATCTTTCCTGGGCTCCTTACATTGAATCGACTTTTAGTGGGAGTAGGAAAATAATGAATTTTATTGAATTCTTCTTCACTTATGAATTGTAAAACCCGTTTTCGTCTTAGCAACCGGTGATCTGGCATCTTGTGGTTTATGAACTCATCATTCTATAGCTTACGTTTGTCTTGAAATATCCTGGTATGTTACAAAAACAGTAACTGCATACCTAAACACCCGAGCAGATCAACCGACCGAAAATGAGGACGAGCCCAAAACCTGGGGTGGCGCCTGAGGCTCCGTCTTCGTGTGTCGAACACCTATACGGTCAAAATTAGGGAGTCACAGCTCGATCGACGCATATCATGTGAGAATGCTGACTCCTTTTTGGCTCAGCACAGCAAGTAACCTTTTCTGGGAAGGGGGTAGATAAACTATAAGTCAGTTCTACCAAACAGTCTTCGGTAAGTACATTTCCAGTGCAGTTTGTACTTCAGCGTCACCTCTGCGCTGCTCACCGTTACTGTTCATCGCCCTTTATTCTTAAATGTTATCAGCTCTCCTATCGAGCGCTCTCAGACGCGCTAACTTTTCGGTTCAACCGATTGTCCAGATTTTACTGTGACACGGGCGTACTCACGTTCAGTCAGTCACAGCCACCGATACCTCACGTACCTCGCTGCATGCGGACTAGGTTACAAGGGTCTTGAATTCGGCCTTGTTAACTTAGAAAATGTTAGCACTATTATGCACATTCTCTCTCTCTCTCTCTCTCTCTCTCTCTCTCTCTCACACACACACACACGTTTTCAGGTCATTCTTCACACCATCAGCACACGCACTGGCCTCTCCAGCGGATAGTGTTGTCTGAGGCATCAGTTCAGTTTGCTGTAAAGAATGAATCACTCACCATGCTGCCTTGAATCTTCAGCTAAATGCGGCTTCACCAGATGTTTGTGATGTTTGGGGTGTATTTATTGCCCCAAAACGCTTTCGGTTTATTTTTCGCACAACCAAGTTAGCTCTATCAAATACACTCGTGTATTTTAAACTCCGAGTCTGATCCAGTATGATCAAGTTCTAAAGGCAGCGGGCAATCGGAAAACCACACGCATGGAATTATCCATTTAACTCATGGCCTCTTTCGAGGTGGCACCTTTTTTCACAGATATCCCACCAAATTTGGCTCATGAAGTCTGTCGTAAGAAATTGAGGGTGGTATATGACGAAACTCATAGCCAGTCCAGAATTGGACATCACATGTGGCTGTTCGAATTTGGTCAGAAAACTTCACCTTTGCTCCCAAATCTCTGGCTTAATGAAAAAACCGGTTCAACAGGAGCTAAGGAAGATTACCTTCATTCGATAGGAGACCGTCATTTGGTGCCGTTTCTTTGACAACGCATTTGCTACCATCAGGAAAAATGTGCTGCAGAAGTTGCGTAATCGGTTCAACGCAATCTTCCCAGATACGCAATTCCCAAGCGAGGAAGAAGGAAAGCAGTAGTTGTCCATCCTTGATGTGTTCGTTAGGCAAATTCTTAGTGGTGAAATAGAAGCAACGGTCTACAGGATGGTGACAAACATAATGCTGCTTCTAGGGTTTCACGGCAACTATCAGGTGGCTCACAAGTGAAGCTGTGTGAGAGAATTCTTCAAACGGGTCCAGATTCGCTGCAGTAAACTGGAAGGAAAAAAATACACGAGGCTCGATATCTCCGCGATCAATTTATGCAAAATGACTATCTAAGGACGTTTGTAAGATGATACCTACGGGTTCGCTCCCAGAGGACTCAAACGAAAACTCACCGAGCATATGACATCCTCTAGCACACATTGGAGACGTTCGAGTAATAAGCGACCGAATGGTTGCGAGACTAGGTATTTGAATTGCACGCAGGCCCATATTTTTGGTGCTCAGCAAAGTCATGGAAATTAGGGACTGATCGAATTTCGGGGAACAGCCTTGGATAGTGTATCGTATTCCGTGCGTAAACTGTCCGTGTAACTACACATGCCAGACTAGACACATGTTCGGATCGCGTTACACAAATATGAGCTAGCCATGTGGCGGGATGACAAGTCACCACAAGTGGCTGTCCATATTTTACAATTCAACTTTGTAGCCGCCATGGTTCTCCTCCATGCTGGAAACAAGATAAGCCGAGAATTGCTTGGAACCTGGACCCTAGGCAAGAACTCAGTCAATCGGCGTATTGGTTTAGCTCCGGCATACGGAGCCCTACGCAGTCACCTCCAGACCTGCGACGCTGGCTGTTGACTAGCTATACATCCTATAAATGTGGCCTGTCTTGCCGCTGCTATTGTTTCCGACAATGGACATCATCACGAGTTTGGATGCTTAAAAAAATAAACAAACTGTTCCGGCTCTCGGCCAGTCTTTTTCTTTTTCTTCTTCTTCTTCTTCTTCTTCTTCTTCTTCTTCTTCGCCCATGCCCACACCTAGAACTCGAAACTTCGCCTCTATTTCTATTCGGAGAAAGAAGTGCTATACACGAAAACACTGTTGCCTTGTTGTCTAGCAACGCATAGGATTAAAAAGGCACAGTTATTACTGGGAAATATGTAATCTATGATTGAAATCTTCAGGGCCGACAGGGGGATATCACAACTGGAGGCCTCGTAGTGCAGGTGAAGAAGTGAGATTACCATTTCAAGCGCTAGGCGTACAGCGAGTGTATGATAAGCGCTGGTGTTCTTTATTTGAATGACAACCATACGGCTTGACTGAACGCATCCCATAGTCCTTTTAAACATCTGCTTCTGATTTTTCGGTTTGGTTTTTTCCTAAGTAACTTCCTGCCCAGTTTTTAATTTTATCGAATATTGTCAGAAAAGGCTTCCTTCGTCATGATATTGTGGACATCGCTAGGTATGATATTATCACATTTCAATGGACGACGACAATTTATTCATCCTTTCAATTTTATCTTTACAGAGCAAATTATATTGTCCAGAAAAACATTATTTTAGCCGTTTCCTAATTTGTATTTCGAGGAACAAAGATCCTATCTTAATGCATGAAGTATCTCGATTTCATTAACCCTCATTGAAGAACGTAGATGGAGTAGGTCTTAATAACGAAAGACTAGGGTTGATTTTCAGCGTTTGACCTATTCCATCTAATCATAACACTTAAAGCTTACTCTATGGAAAAATAAACAACTATGTATAAGTGGATTGGGATGATAACCAGCGCAAAATGCGACTTCCTGCGTAGATGGCTCTCCACCGTAGAGTTCAAACATGAGTAAATCTTAAGCTGTCTACGTATGTCTGCTACATGATGTACACTCCTTCACTTTTATGCTCATCTCAGTCTTTGTCGTTTAAAGGCTTTCTCATTTTGTCCTGATGGCACTTTTAGCTTTTTATGCGATGTTAAACCGAATAGTCCCTTCGGTAGTCAGTTTACTCGCGTAGATAATTTTCGGTGTTAGTGCTTGGCAGACAAAATAGCATATCTCTTCTCGTCCCAATACTTGTCTCCCATAGGAGAAGTTGTTTAAGAAATGCCCGACGCTTTTGACAATTTCTTCTATCTAATAGAGAAAACTGCGATTGCGGAACGACTCACCGACTTCTTGCATTTTAACCGTATAAACTGCTTAGCACCCTGCACTACAACCTCTTATGAAATATTAATCTTGAACAAAGAGCTTAAGAAAGGGAGATGTAGAACGTACATCCAAAGACTATGTAACTAAATTTTACACGAAAAATGTAACTGTAGTTTACTCCATGCATAAAAATGTGAAATATGAATTCAACGGGGTTTCCAGTTGTCTATCTCGATCATCGCCAGTTTTAAGGCTGACTTTTCTGACTTTTTTAAGGTTTGCCTGTAAGCGCCTGCCGTATGGGGATCACTTGCTGTCTTTGGCGAATTTGAAGAAGTCACCTGATTCAACTGGATCAGGCGAAATTGGCGGTCCTGGAGAGTCTCTCCGGGGGCGATAATGAAAAAGCTGCAAATAACTTCGTTTACACCGACTTTTTTTCTTTTAAATAAATCTTTCCACAGAGCCGCCTCCTTGACAAGCCTGGGATTCAGAAACTACCCCAGAAGCAAGTCTAACATCCCTAATTCGACTGTTTAAGTTACCCAGTATTTTGATGCTGTCAGTCCAACAGCGACAAAACAAAGTTGCTTTCCAGGCACCGTGAAAAAGGAAAGTAAGAAACCTCAATCAAGCTATATGTTGCACAAGAACGACATGGCTTGAAAAAATTCCCAGCTATGTTTTGACAGCAGGAAAGTGACTTTCACGAGTCTCCGGCGCAAGACGACTTTTCAAAGCTTGTAATTCTAGAAAACTTTAGTGGTCACATGGGGCGAGAGAAGGCAAGTACTCTGGTGGCCGAAGCAGAACACTGACAGATGCGACGCTGGCCAAAATTGTTTTGCTGCAAGGCGGTATGACCAGTTGTCATGATGCGCGATTAAATCGCCATACTTTAGCTCTCCGTAACTCCTTGTTAGAGTTTGAAAAAATTTCAAATGGGCCGTATTTGTGGATTTGTCGGGGTTCGTTATTCTTTACTTCGTCGTCTGTGATGACCACTTCCTGACTTGACGAATGTTCCAACTGATAGCCATATTCACTTGACTTAGTTGTTAGTAATTCGGTGGAATCTGAACTCACGACAGCAAGCGCTATGTTTGAGTGCAGTCAACGCTCTAAACATCTGAGCTACCAGACCCCACCGACACCCGTGAGTCTAATCGCATTTGAGTCATGTTAGCTGCCCAGCTTACTGCAATGTACGGAATCCACCACATCCAATACAGCAAGATGATTGCTCAAGCAGGAATTCCAAAGCAATCCAAATAAAAAATTACCACATGCCTACTAGGTTGAACCAGTTTTCTACTCGGCGACTCGTGAGGGTTTCTTTCCTGCTGTCGAGGCATAGTTAGGAATGTTTTCGAGCCATGTCTTTCTTGTGCAACATATATCCTAATTGAGGTTTCCTACCATCCTTTTTCAAGGTGCCTGGAAATCAACTTTATTTTGTCGCAGTTGGACTGACAACATCAAAATATTGGGTAACTTAAACAATCGAATTAGGGATGTTAGATTTGCTTCTGGGGTGGTTTCTGAATCCCTGGCCTGTCAAGGAGGCGATTATGCGGAAAGATTCATTTGGAATTGGAAAACGTCGGTGTAAACGAACAGCCATTCACAGCTTTTTCATTATCCTTGTCATTATACAAATATAATGTATATTTGGAAATAAGTATGATTATTTGGGAAGAGATTAAACTTTAATGCGTAACTTTTCGAGTCTGGTTCCGCAGCTCGTCGTCAGACTTTTGAGTTTTGTATAAAAACAGTTAACTATTTAACCGTGTCAAACAAGTGATTCTATGGTTGGCCGAAGCCTGCGTCAATGCGCGCCAATGGTTTTTCGTCATCCCCTTGGCATTGGCTGCGCTCGCTTCCGTTTATCCTTGAGAAGTTTGTACGTGGCATCTAAATCGATATGCCGAATGATGCATGCCTCATCTGAGTGCGTTGCCCCCAGGACTTCGCGGCCTTTCCTTATTGGGTAGGCACCAATAATGCGAGTGTTCTCCCATGCAAATTTGTGTCCAATGTCCACACTTCGGGTTTGGGTATGGCTGACTGACGACGGCTAATAAGCCAGAAATGGCCATTCCAGTCTCCCTTGTGTTTGTCGGTAATACCATTCTGCCTATATATCATGCGCCGCTGTGCGGCTGCTGGTTGGGCTCGAGAGAGAGCCCTTAAGGCACAACGGAACGAGTGAGCTCCGTATGAACGATCGGTGAGCGGCCCCCTACCATTATATATACATATATATATCGCGTTCATCATCTCCCGAAGAAGACGAAGAAGAAGAGAGGGCGAATCCATGGACCATATTGTATTCGAACTGACGTTTCGGAAACTTCATCGTTTCCATCATCAGAGTAGCGTAATTGTTGCACTTGCGGGGCTTCAGTTATTCAGTCTTGCCGCTTGCCTCGTATTATAGCCGTGCTGGACGCACGAACTTTGACCTGCCTGTTTGCCGTTGACTGGCTTAGACCTCCCCGGAGCTGACCGCTGACAGGCCTGCGTGACCTTTGTTCCCTTTGGGGTCGGCTTAGTTGTGGTCAAATCAACGTGCCGCTTGGCCCCTCTCACGTCAGTCGTTGGACTGATCGGTCGTTGCTGTTCAGGTGAGCAGCATTCAGCTTCGCGGGCGCATCGGTGAGACAGTGTCCGGCTTTGGTCACATGACCTCTGGCCCCCAATTCC
>CACRXP010000511.1:52309-112183 GCA_902702965.1 Spirometra erinaceieuropaei
GAGTTCGAAACGTCGGACAAATAAACCACTGGTCCCAGCGATCGCCTTTCCGTCTTCTTCTATATATATATATATATATATATATACATTATGACAGATGGGCGCTCACCGATCAGGTTACAGAACATGCTCGTTCTGTTGTGCCTTCGGGCTCATACTTAAACCCTCGCAGGCAGTCGCACAGCGACTAGTGATATATGTTGATAAGGTGATACCGACAAAGACAAGAGAGACCGGAATGGCCATTTCTGGCTTATTAGTCGTCATCAGCCATTCATACCCAACCCCAAATGTGGATCACTTGAGATTCGAACCCGGGATCTTTGCTCATGGTGAGCGCCCATCTGCCATAATTGATATTCCCGATGACAACCGACAGGACAACGGGCCCGTGGCTCAATGGCAGAGCGTCAAACTCCATGACCAAAGATCCCGGGTTCGAATCTCAAGTGATCCACACTTGGGATTGGGTACGACTGGCTGATGACGGCTAATAAGCCAGAAATGGCCATTCCGGTCTCCCTTGTCTTTGTCGGTATAACCTTACATATATATATATATATATGTTGAAAAGAGATGGGTTCTCTGGGACAAGAAGGTTTATTGCGTTAGTCTTCGACGTTGGTTCCCGAGGTCGTCGTCAGACGCAAGCGGAAAGCAAATGTGAAAGGGAAAAACAACTAACGTCAAGAGTGCTAGAAGGACACTCTGCGGGACATGTCCAATTATGTGAGGTTGTCAGATCAACTGTGTCACGCAGCTAAGAGATATCAGGAGCAAGTAAAAACGTGGGCTCTCTTCGGAACTGAAAGGGTAAGACCAAATGATTCCTTAAAATTGCCTTCCATTGGTACTCACTTGGACTAAACCACCCTTGGCTGCAGAGGGAGTATAACATGGATTTCTTCTGACACTTTCTTGTAACGTCAAATGTTAACAGGTAAGATAAGCCTTAAGGGAGTAGTGATTTTAATTGAATATTTATTGCCAAGGGGAACTAAAAAGCTGTTCAAAACAGCTAGCTTGTTACCAGGGAAAATTAATTTGTGGTGGTGCCCTCTCCTAACAATTGTTTCCGACCCATTGAAGTAACCTACCCAGGATAAAATCATGTGGATAACTAAAGAATAACGTTTCGTGAGTATTACGGCACGCTGCGTAGGGCCTTTCGCAAGGAGCCGTACGCGAAAGAGTAAAAGGGTTGTCGAGACAGCTGAGTTCCCACTTAGAACGCTGGGTGACATTCTAGCGACTATTGTCGCGCATAGGCACATAGCTAAATCGACTCGGCATTCACTGAATACGGGGATCCAGTGTTGGTAGTAGAGGGGGTGCGAGTGACGGAGGTTGTCGTGGGGGGAGGTAAGGCTCCAGGCCCCGGTTCTCCAATCACGCTGCAAAAGATTTGTAGATATCCGATTTGGTCGATGCATGGTTGGAAAGTGCGGTTGCAACGTAAAAGAGTTGACACTGTGTACATTGGTAATCGTGGTGGCGAGGGGTGGTCGTTTTGATTTCGTGGCGTTCAGATTGCATTCGGTACGAAGGCGTTCGATCGGCCTAAATCACGACTGGAAAACAGTGTTATGTTGGGGGGAAGATGGGATGAGTGGTCTCAATGACGATGCTGATAATGATTGTGATTGATGGTGTAAGGAATGGGTTGGTAGTGTGGATATTGCGGTGGCTCCGAGGTGTTCTATAGGGCCTTGAGATCGCATGACAGCGACGAAGTACTGACGGGAGTTGGGCGTCAGCGGAGCTAATCTGTGACATTTTAGCCATGTAAACCTGTTTCTCGTTAGCTTTGACGCGGTCTGCTTCAGATTTTTAGCCAAGTCCACCGGTCCTGCGCAAGTGTTCCTCAGTCCTCTCTGTTAGTTTGTGCTCATTTGGGGAAGATTTTAGTGTGTCCTTGTGGCATCGTTTTTCCTCCATCTCGTCTGAGAGTGCCTCTATTGGCGCCCATAGAAGGACCATTTTGGCACGTGCTTCCCAGCCATCCACACACTGTGGCTAAAGCCATTTCTGCTGGGCAGAGAGGCTGGACGTCAGTCAACTGCATCACCCGGATGTCCGGTATTCATCTCAACCACTTAGCACTTTTGATCCATAACGAACAGTTAACGTGGAAGGGGTTGCATTTTCTCATTCGCTTTCGGCAGACCGTCCAGGTCTTCATGAAACGAGAATATACAACCTTCCATCTGTGTGCCAGTCAAAAGGAAGTTCTTCGCCGTTAATTCGTCGTCCGTCACTCATCCCATTATGAGACTGCCTGCAGCGCTTCAAGTAGTGGGTGTTCCTTGACACAATCGTGGAGCCAAGTCCTCACGGACAAACGAAGAGAGACGATAGGATTCATTATGCTCAGAACCCTACGTCGCTCACCCGGATACCAGTGATCTCTGGAGTGGCTAGTACGATAGCCGATGGTATTAAGTCATGCAGAAGAGAAAGAGAATGATTCTGTGCTGTCTGCTGTTGTTATGTGTTTCCCAGGTAGGTTAAAATCGCTCGTATTAGTTGCGTTATCCAGGAGGTAGTCTGCTCAGGTGGAGTCTGAGGGTCTACAACTGTTTGAATGCGTGTGTTTCATGGCCTAGTGACTGCAGGAGGGTGCGTCTGGGATAGACCAAAGTGGTAACGATGAGTGAACTTGAGTACTTGAATTCCGAATCAAAACCGGACTGCTAAGTGATGACGGTGGGTCATAAAGGTCTCGGTGAGATACACAAAAAGCGGTACAGAAGCTGATTTTAATTTTCTGACATTTTCCTTGCCGTTGCGGAGCCGCGAAGATAAAGTCAGTCGTCCCTCTATTCCCCGAGATCCACATTGATTCTGGCAAAAGCATTCGTTCTACGTGTGCAGATACGGACTACCTAACAACACTCAGACAAAGATTTTGCAAACATTATTGACAAGACGGATGGCTCGCTAAATGTTACAGATTTACTACTTTCCTTCGAGTTCGTTCAGAGGACTTCCAGCTGTTCCCTTCAAATATTATAGAAGTTGTCCGTGTAAGCGTATCTCCTGGAATTGCAAGGTATGATTGGCCACAACTCATGAGCTGCCGAGCTTGTTAACTTCGATAGTTATTAATTTGGCGGAGGGAAATTTTTTGTTTAACATGTTTTATGTTTTTCTGCCTGCGTTTTGCATGAGCTGAGGATCGTGTAGATTCGCACATGCATCTGCTTGAGGAAATTCACTGATGCCCTGCTCGTAGATTTCACATGAGCTCCTGAGAATGTCACTGAAGTGTCTGTATCTGCTATTTCTTCGTCGGTTGAGCTTCTCTGTCGCAGTTGAGTGACTTCATAGTTTCTGGTGTAAAGGCCATGAACTGTCTTGTTTGAAGATCGAGGTATCTTTGAATTTCACCCCCTTCATAGTCAGCCAGTTACTTTGTACGTCCCGCAGACTTTCCTGTATTTAAAGAGGACGTTGAAGGTGTGAGGCCTCGCCTTGGAGTATGTGGCTGTTCGTGTAGGTTCTATGAGATGGAATTCCCTCGGAGATTACCCACTGTAATTTTTCATGGTTTTCATCAAAGAGGTTCTAGTGTTTCTAACATGCATGTTGGATTATTCGCCAGTAAGGAATTTAATGACCCACTCCAGGCCCTGTTACTTATGCTCAACCCTATTTTACATCGAGTGATCGCATTGGTCTCATAATCAAAACGGCCTGATTTAGTTTTGAGCGGTTTCGACTATTCTGACCCTGTGCTCAGTAACTGTCGGGTATGGCGACAAACAGTAGTAAAGAAGCTGTAGATGAACAGTCATAAATTTGCTGCCTACACGCGACACTATACGACTACTTCATCCTTGCAAATTGGATCGGGCCTCACACACGTAGAGTCACAGTCGTCTTATTTAACTCCCCGACTGAGGCTACTACCAGGCTGTTGTCACTAAGCGGAGCACAGATTTAGGGAGCCGCGGCGGAACGTCGGAGGACAGTTAAAAGCCAGCGGATCAATCACCGCATGCACCAGCGACCGTGGAGTGATCTGTAGTTCTTACATAGTGAATGCGACCCCATCGCACTCCAACAATATCAAAAAGGCAGTAGAACAGACATGTTTCCATATAGAAGAAACATCCCTTTAAGACGACAATAAGAAGAAAAGGTACCTAATGCCAGCTGTAATGCCCAATACCCGGCTTATGAAATGTTAGCCGAAATTCTGGGATTTGTTTTAGATTAAAAAGTACTACTTGATGGCTGTTATAGAAATGATTATCACTCAGCATTCTCCAAATGTGTTTTAGTCACGTAAGGATGCAGGCTTTTGAATGAACTTCATTTTGGCCTTCTAGAAAACTCCCACTAGCAAAAATGAGACTAAAAAAGTAACATGCATTTTTATATTGATTTAAGATGCACTTAAAAACCCGGATATATTTGTAGAAAACATGCGTCAAAATATTATTCAAAGTACTTATTTGGCAGACAATTACATATTCAGATTTAAAAGGTAAAGAAGAGATATTTTCAGAGTAAATAAGAATAACTTTAAACCGGACCTGCACATACAATGGCCTTAGGCTGTCCGAACTACGTGCTGCTTACTTTCCAAGTAAGAAAACCCTCAAATTTCTTTACACCATTAAGTGGATCCAAAATAAAGTTCATAAAATTTTGCAGTGGACGTGAAGCATGTAATATAATTCATAAACAGTAATGAAAAACGGGCAGATATGATGCAGCATAAATGTACACTTTACAGTCTTGCAAATTATAATTTTCATGCTCTTCAAGTACAGTGTTTAGAGATGACGCAAATTTCTACCGAAAGACTAGAAGCAAGAATATTTTATGCATGCCTTTTATAGAACATAAGTGAATTTATAAGAACATTGTTAGTAAATAGGAAAAAAATACATACTTATGAAGCAGCCAATTTTTCGGAGTCTTGTTTCAGGTCACTGGACATAAGCTCGTTCAAAAGCCGGAATCTTGGCGCAACCAAAATATCCCGGAATTATGATGTGCAATATTCACTATTACATAGTAATCCAAATAATCCTTTCCAATCGAAGTCACATTTCATATTTTCGGTCAAAATTTATAGCTTTCAAAGGGAAGTATTTATCGGCAATTTCCTAGATGCTGCAGGATTCTGTCCTTTTTGGTTACATTTGCCATAATTAGGTCACCAATTCCAAGTGATACTCTTTTATTTTATATTTGAGAATAAGACCGTTTATATGTTTTACTTTTATGAAATTAAGTTAGGTTCCCTTTAAAAAAAATTAGATTGGCAAATGAGAACTCCCTCCAGAAGGCAGTTTCATCGTGGGTTTTTTCGGGGAGTATGGACTGAGAAGACTTTCACGAACTTTGGATCCTCCTATAATATTTTGGCAAAGTGGTGTACAGTCTTGCATATTGTCTGAATTAGGCAAAAAATTTTATTTAAAAAAATACTAGTAGCTTCATTTATACCAGTGCTCTGGTTTCTTTCTTATCTCTCATAATTATAAGTTCAGTCGGACCCAGGTCCGGTGTAGCAAGCGCAAATTTCCCGTATGCATGCTTTCTAATGCAAATCACACATTGTGCCAAGCACGGTCGAAATGCCGCATAGTAGAAAGCACAAAAGATGGTAGTTTATGTGAAAAAATGATAATCTTAAAGCATGCGTATTCCAGATAGGAACCGGATTTTTCTTACAAGGTCTGGTCCAGTTAAACACTTGCTCCTCTATGGCTGCAGAAAATTTCCCTCTGTCTGCATGCAGCTGATTTTTGTGTTTGTTAGTAATCGGGAATTACGTTTTGCTGATAAGACCTGCTAATGTAAGCTCCCAGGTCAATCAAAACAACTTTTTGATACTTAAGTCTCAGAAGTAGAAGAAAATTGAATCTGTTTATTCCTAACATGGTAACATCTTCCGAAATTTCATTAAACGATAAATATCCCCGATTGCCATTTTAGGGGATTACACGACAGCAGACCGTCAGATCCACCTTAACATACTCTTCAGGCAGACACGAACCTACGGCGATTTTTGGAAGTTTCGATCACGGGAGCTCGTTTATGACGACTTTATTCCCGACACAATTGTTATCTTTGGGTACCGTCAGGCTGTGCCTATTTAAGAGTCCATTAGAAGATTGGATTGGAAATCTACAAAGGTTGGGAGCAGCACCATACTGAATCACTGAACTTTGAAGATTGTCCTGATATAGACATGCGTTCTGGTGCCAAAAGTTTGCCAGTTGATGTTATTCAGGATTACGCCATGCTGCTTGGAGACCTGGTAGATACCCGTCGGAAATCTCGTTGTGCTTACTTGAGGTCACGCCTGTGGTTCCCACACAATGTTTTAGATCAAACGGAAGAAAAGCTGACTCAGACTTAAGCCAAAACAAGCTGCCAGCGCGTTTGAGTAGGGTGTTTTCCAAAGTTTATGCCAATATCCAGGAAAGAGATCATGGTCTTCTCTGCATGAGAACAAAGATACTTGTATGAGGGGTTAAAACTGGCTAGCAGCTTGAAAGTGTTTCAAAAGTAATTAGAATTTCAAATGTCATGAATATGTCTATGGTAGCAGAGAGTTGGCGACAGAGTCTGGAGGGGAAGATTAGTACAGCACTGTTTCGGGCTCGTTTGAATTCATTCAGCCATTCATAACCCTGACCACCAACTAGAACTGGAAACACATAAATGCACCCACACACCTGGTGCAGTTTGTCCACCAGTAGGGTCTACCAGATGGGTCATAAGCACCCCATCGAACTGAAGTTTATCAGCCCCTCGCCACCCGCCATTCTCTGTCGCAGGTGATCGGGTACTTAATCACTCCGGAATGGGCGCACAGCGATCAGTTTCTTGCTTCGGGAAGCCACTGGGTCGGTGTGCAGCCATTCCAATATATATGCATACTTATACTTATCAGCTCCGCATTTATCCTGTCTCCGTTCCCTACACGTACAAGAGGTAAGGTGGATAAGAATTTGAATCTCGAGTTTTGGAAAATCCCTCCCGCTCATCTCTCACATTTTCATCCTCCTGCATCTACGTGCTCAGCACTTCCTCATTATTTTTCCTTTTCTTCTTCTTCTTCTTCTTCTTCTTCTTCTTCTTATCCCCTGTTAAAATTCGCTGGCCGCTTACAAGCCTGCACCGTTCTCTACTTCCTGAGGGTTGCTTCTATTCTTCTGTACAGCTTACAGCCTTCACGTTCTTCATTTTATCCCGGTAAGTGACATTCGATGGAAATTTTCCTGATTTCCCCTCAAATGTTTCTTGTCGTTTCCCAACATGCACAGTGAGTAATATGTGTAAGACCGTTTGACTGTACTCAGCAATAGATTAACTTGTCGGGTCACAGTTTGGAGAGTACAGTCTAATTTGTGAAAGATTCATCGAAAATGCACTAGGAGGTAAAGGAGGACGACACAGTTAAGACGTGCATGTATTAGAAGACTGCCGTCTAATAGAATGAGAGTAGGTTCTACACATAAGTCGGTCCATTGCGCATTATGTCATCGTCGGCATTTTAGGGGAATGATGTTTCAATTACGACTAAACGATCTTTGCCTTGCATTGCCGAAGAGACTTCAAATGCGTCCGCTTACATTTATTAATCCAGAAAAAAATCATTCAGAGACAAGTGGTAGTGAGTAACTTGCCCATGTTCCCCACCCTTAGTTGTCAGTCGCCTTGCAATCACAGATAACAGAGAATTCGGAGCAAGCTAAAATGACTGTCAATCCGAATTGCTTAGCTTTCGCTTTAAGTCAAAAAACCAGACCTCCTGCTCTTTCTCCGTGCACACATACCAAATAGCGGACAGTCCGTCGACCCAAAATCAGACTTTTGAGTACTTGCTCGTGTATTAACACAGCTCGAATGCTGCGCCATCTGGGGGCCGCATGCATACAGAGGGACAAACTTGACTTCTGTAAGCCGTTAAAACACTTGGTAGGTAGAGCCTTTGGATGGCAAACCCCTTCTCTTTTTATCCACATACAGTGTCTTTCTAACCTTCATTTTGCTTCTATATCATCGTTTTGGTGTCATTCCACCATTTGTCCGCGGGATCTCGACTATACGTTCTAGTATCAGTTGTCTAAACACACTTAAACTGTTTTATAAATTCGATGTATTTTGATAATGGGTACCAACAAAGAAAAGGGTATGATGTGGTTTGATATCCCCACCTGATGGACAGGGGTTGGGTTAAGGATTGTGGTAAGAGTTATAGATTGGCGCAATTATTTCTCAACCACTCAAAATACCGCGCATTCTTAATAGCTTTTCCTCTGCACGCGACAACTTGACCCCGTCGCCTGTGCCTCCCCCAGTCACGTATTCGAGGTGACTGGGATTTGTTTACTTCAGGTGGGGCTGCATAACCACATCCGACCAAGAAAAGGGATGCTAGGATGGCCATTCCTAGCATCCACAAAACCAGGTCTGGATGACCTGGGATTCGAACCCACGTTCTTTGACTGTCAGTAGTTAAGTAATCCCACGCTCTTCTCTGAAGCCACAGACTCGTTGCCCTGTCGGTTGTGAGTAGGAGTAACCCTAATAGTAGGAAGGTACGCTCACCGACCAAATTACGGGACACGCGCTCTCTATTGTGCCTCGGAGCTTATTCTGGTGTTCTCGAAGGATACCATGTGGCGACCAGTGACATCTACAGAAACGTGGTGCGACAAACGTAGGGGAGACTCGGATAGTCATTTTGGTTTGTTATCAGCCAGCCATACCCAAGCCGAAGGCGTATGTCCGACAGCCTGGTCGGTGGATGAACTAAGCTACGATTGTGAATTTTCTCAGTCAAAACCTTAGGCCAGCGAGTTCACGACTGGACAGTAGAGCATTGGGTAACTTAACGGCAGATAGTGGGGGAATCCGAATTCGAGTTCCAGGTCATCCAGACTTGGGTTTTGAAATGGCCGTCTGACGACGAGGAATAAGTCAGAAGGACCATCTCAGTCTCCCTTGTCTTTGTCAGTAACCGTTGGCTGCATATATTGCTGGTCACAACGCGACTATCTTCGAGGGTTTCGGATTGACTTCCAAGGCACAGCAGGACAAGCACATGGAGTAACCAGATCGGTTAACGCACCTTTCAACGATACTATTTCTTATTCAGATAGTGTAAAAGCAAAAAGTAGACGACGATTGTTGGCAAAAGTTTTGTCGCCAGTGCATGCTGTTGAATGTGTCTGTTTAAATTTGTGTCGGGAAAAAGCCTTATAACTGTCAATACTTATCCGCGACGGGCGAATTCAGGTTAAGGTTATTAGCCCCATGTTTGGCATATTCACATTTGACTTTTACTAGACAAATCTGGGGAATTAGAAATGTCCGCTCAGATATGAGCAGTTGGTGTGGCGATATACACTAATATTAGCAGAAGATAGTGGATTACGAAAGTCTCGCCGTGTATTAAAGTCAAATTTCCACCTGGACCAAATGTCCGACATTTATTTTCGCATAATATCTTAGTTACGTTGTGCTGGCGTTTGACTATTTACATTTCCCTTTTAACCCAAACGACCTGCTAAGAATTTTCTAGAATTCTGTATTACATTATCGATCTTTTTGGCAAATCTGCTTATCCCCTCCCGAATGCAGTGAATAAAGCTTCGAATTTCCAACTCCTCAATATAGTCTGCTGAACAGCGCCAAGTTAAAATGTTTTTACTCTTGGGAGAATAAAAATCTTCAAAATAGTTGGTCGTATCTCTCTTCTTTTTTGTAAATACCCATTTTGCAATAAAAATTTATGAAGTCACTAACACCGTGCTTTGACAGATATTTAACATGCTTACCTTTTTATTTCATGAGACACCTCCCAACATGAAAGCAACGTCCACGCGGACGAACACGCTGGATTTAGTTGTTCGTAAATTATTTGAAAAACTGTTGACCTTTCAATTACGTCCATTTCTGTTTCTAGCATTGTTTGAAGTTCACATTGTCCGACCCCCGCTACAGTTTATATCATGTTGCTCTGGATAGCTACTAGCCCACAATCTCGATTTGGTTTGTTTTTTCACGTTCTTAAGTGTTCTGTTTGCGTCATGGCATTGAAGTTTCAATTAATTGAGTGTGAGGTCCTGCTAGTTTTCGTAGTTTTTAATAAATATGGCACAATTTTTATATAATAAGGGGCTTGTTACCACGATATAAACTCTGACTGCCCTTTACTACGAAGACGAAGAGGAGTGGATGTCGAAAGAAATTGTCGAACGTTGACCCACCCGTTGTTACCACATGGCAGTCTATAACATTACATGAGGAAGGCAGTTTTGGGCTAGTCTATTCTCGAAGTAATTCTGCCAAAATCTGCGCGACTGAGCTGCGGGCGGAAAGTCTGACGTATTATTTTACTAGTCAAGAAATCAGCCCATATTAAAATACATGGATGCTTAAAAAACGTCCAAAAGCACAATAACACAAGACTAGTGGACGACCGTCATTTCTAGGAGTTACCACGACATGAAAGCAAAATACAAGCTTGCTTGAAGGAAGACATTTAAAGTAATGAGAAAAACTACCAATCAGAGGTTTTGACGCGTTTAATTCTGTAATTATTTCCGTTGGATACAAGTAAACTTACTGCAGCATCTGAGGGTCACATAAACAAATAATGCAATATGTCGTCAATGACATATCGCGTAGGAAAACGTTTAGCAGAAACAGCATATAACATAAAAAAGCAATTAGAGAGTGCATAAAGTACATTATTAGCAGTCATTCAAGGTATAGATAGCAAGCAAACCCCCAACACCAAGCACGTTGCTTTGCAAATAATTAAAACATTGAGGAAGGTTCATAAAATGGTTCAGGAGACCTTGAAACTCCGGCTGCAGGCTTCACAATCATTGGGTTCATGTATATCGCCTGCGCTTTTTGATATGCTGGTGGGCGAGTTGCCGTTCAACGTCTCTGCCATCATTGCGAGGGACAAAGTCGCTAGATTGGCTTTTTGTGGTGTGCATTTTATGCGCCTCCTTCTTTTCAATGCTGTCTACATGCTTCTTTTTTTCAACGTGAGTGTGTTGGTGGTGTCTTTTTCTATGCTCTGATCCGTCAACAGTCTGGATTAGTGCAACGCTCAGAAGTACGAGCAAGATCAAAGTTAAAGCTCGCATAGTTGCGTGTGCAGAGTAGAAATGATGTGAATTTGCCGAGCTTAAATATCTCACCTCTGGGAGTATGAGTCAATGTTTTGGCTCAGTCACTGACGGCTGAAAATCACCGCTCTATGGCTCCTGTCGGGTTCAGTACTGAACGGCAAGTGAAGTGTCGCGATTGTTCGCTACAAGCGGGTGGACCAATCAAAATTATCGTTGCCTACCAATGCACCCGTTCTGATGCTGAGATGCGGGTTAAAAGTAGTCAGGCGAACTGCAAAAGAGTATGCATCGGCTGGACCGTTGCTTTCGATTCTACTTTAGTCCAAGCTAATCATGCCCGTACATTGTAAGTCAACATCAGCAAAAACATCTATGGACAACTGAAACCCGTTTTCTATTAAATTAACTGAAAATGACAACTCAAATCCATGGCTAAAATAATAAGCAGTGGACACCACGGTAGCGTTATTAGCTGTAACTAACAGACGTAGTCGAGGTCACGTCCGTAGGTAGAAGAGAAAAGTTTTGAGCATGAAGCAGACATAAAGTTTTCCCGTAAATTGCTCCACGTAGATCCTTGGAATAAACTGGAAACTTTCACGCAACTCTGTTCCGAATGAAAAAATAGGCGCCTGGGTTGCTCTTTCGGAATTATCTATTCGATTGGGCAGCACTCGGTTGTAGGAAGGACTTATTTAAGACGATTATATTGTAGAAAATATCGCAATGAGGGACATTCTTAAGATTACTACACCGATCATCAGCGAACATTAAGAACGCTTTAAATGCAGCCTATCTGAAATCACCGGTGTAGGTCTTTAGTTATCTTCCTAAATTGGACATAATACAAACAGTGCCATAGTTCTCTGCAGTGCCAGTCCCTACGCGAAATATTAGGTTGATATAACTAATTTTATGAATGGCTCAATAAATATTGCCAGAAGCATATTCCTAAGATATTCCCTAAATAAGCAAAAGGCAGTCAAGCGATGTGGTTCGCTGTGTCGTAACAGTATGCTGGCATAGTTAACCGCATCATATCTTTAGTCACTCGTATTTTACAATAAGTATTTGCATGGTCATAACAAAGTATTCTAATCGATGCCAACGTGCATTCACGTGCTTCGTTCCTCAGCCTCCTCCTCCTCCTCCTCATCCTCCTCCTCCTCCTCCTCCTCCTCCTCCTCCTCATCCTCCTCATCCTCCTCATCCTCCTTCTTTTCCTCCAAAAATCAGTGAAAACTTGGAAAAAATGATAATGTTGCCAGCAAGATGTAAGTTTACTAATCGGCTTTGGTTACGAGTTTTTTAAACTTTTTCAGACAATAGGATTCGTCGGACACTTGCAGGCGGTTATGCCCTTTCTGGGCAGCATCGTTCTGAAAGAGGCACTTTCACACTTGTGAAGTCGCTTTTATCTGTCTCTGACGATTTCTGCCAAATTCGCTGTCAAACATCATTGAATATTTAATTTCCTCCTACTTTCCCCTTCTTAAGATCAATGACATTCAGATGCATCAGGCAAGGTGGACAATTCCCGTACGTCATATATGGATATCTAGGTCGATGCATCTAAAAATATGTCATAAAGAAAATGCGAACAATACAACAATAATGCCTTCCTTTGGACTCCTTAGTAGATCAGAATCGAGGAGACGTTTCACGTCTGTTTAAACTACTAACTCAGGCGAAATTGCCTAATAATATCTATGTTGGATTCGTAGGCAAACATAAACCCAAAAACTCTACTTCATACCATCTAAGAAGCAAAAGGAGGATGTATGCAATTTTTTATGTAGCGACGCTTATCAAAGGGCTCATAGAAATGCCTATCTCACGAAGCTTAAAAATTCGGTGATTTGAAAGTCACAAAATATATCTGGCCTGTTTTTGCTTATAATAGGAAACCTTAGTGAATTTGAAACTTCTAGCAAGGCATCCATAAGCAAACCCTTAGACATTTTACCATAGAATTTTTCTCACCGATGGCTGTTAGTAAGAAATTGCATGCCACCTTGAATGCTCTATCGACAATGGTATCACTTTGTCTCTTAATAAGGCAGACGAAAAGATTAGTGTGTTTTTATGAATTGTGATATTTTTCAGTATTCTTCAAATACGCGGCATTTTAAAATGTTTCTCGTACTAGTGTGACAACAATCAAAGTCAGTAACTCCTTTCCAACGAGACACACGCTTGTGAATGAGTTTTTATAATGAGTTGTGTTCTTAGAAACGAAAAAGCTACCAGCCTTCACCTGAATTTCATCGTTCATTTATTACTAATTAGCGAGTAGCTGCCTGGAGAAATGCTCAGCTATAATGGGAAATAAGGAGGCATTCTCAACCCCAACGGACGAATTTTGTGCAATTTGGTAGGACTGACTAACTTGACCCCCCAGACAGGGCGTTCGAACAGAAACCGCCTGGTTTTCAGTCAACTTCTAGTGAAATGAGGTAAGGGTCAGGTTGAGGAATTGGTTTAAGGCTAGAGTTAAAGCCGACGGTAAGTCAGAATCAAGCTTAGGGCTAAGGTATGGTCTAGCGCTACTACAGAGTTAAAGTTTAAGGTGCGGTTAGGGTCAAGATTAGGGCGACTGTTAAGTTTTATATTAGGGTTTTTGTCAGAGTTAGGACACGGAAATATTTTGCCCTTTCCGACATTATGCGCATGTCCACCTTTATTAATTGGGCCGAGCGTTCTTATTCCCATGTCCTGTCTAAGGGGGCTATATAAGTCAATTGTACCTACAAATTCACCAAAGTAATTCTTTCGGCAGACTAGTCTTGGGTTTTTCAAAGTAGTTAATAAGTCATAAGATTCACTCACATTTAATAAAGCTCCCCCGTGCTTGTTTAGCCGTTTTCTAGGAAATTACAGCGGTCACTGAAGACAGCATTCTCCTGCTACCTCTTGGAACTGAAAAGACGTCCTTGGACTGTGCATTATGATAAGTGTCTTATAGATCAGAGCGGGGAACCCATTTTCCATTTCAAGTAAGCAATGTAAAGTGGTGTATTTGCATGGTGTGTAGGAAAGACTACTTATCGGCTTCTATGGTTAGTTTTCATTTGTAGATGTGTGCGTTTACAGCTTAGTTAATGTAAGGGCAAACGAATTGTTTCAAAACTTGTTAGGGCCTTTTCTGAGACTTCCCGAGGCGTAAATTATTAGGCCTTTTAGTAGTGGCTCATAACTACTTATTACCATTGACGAAGGGTCATTCTGAGCACAATGTGACCCTAAGCTACTCATTGCAAATAGAAAATATTTTAACCACTCTCGGTTTAGTTCGCTATGTTAGTAATCCTCCAAATAACACACAGATCTAACAGTATTTATACAGGTTTTGACTGAAAATAAACTTCGCAAATGCAGCATATTTGAATTATGTCCGATACAGTGGGCGATTTAAGTTAGAGGAAAGTACTAAACTAAAAGATAATAACATAGCGCAGGTGCAAAGCATACAACCACGGGGTCCGGCGTTTTTTTAAGTAATTTATGGAGGCAATGCAACGATCTCTGCCGAAAACGGCAAGTATATTTTGACCACACGTTAATTTTTTGACTACAATATATGTAGAAACAAAAGACTCAGTAAAGTTTTAGGCCTTTTCTAAATGCAGTATTTGGATCCGTTGAGTTGACATGATTACTAGCAATGCCAGCACCGAAGACGCCATTAGTTTAGAGTTTGAAATTACGCATCCTGTTTGGCTGATTTAGCCCTAGAACGGTTGCTACCTTGAGCTTTCATGCCCTCCCATGTCTTCTACACGCGATAAATCAGCGCCAAATAGGATGACTCAGTCGTCAAGCTTGGCAACCGTTGCGCAACCTCTGCGGGTTCTAAACACACTTTTAAGAAAGACAGTTTTTACCTTCCGCGAGGTTTTCATTATGTTCTCCTTTGAATCAACATGAGAGACAGCGGATAAGAAATCGCTCCGAACAAACCCCTAGGAAGTGACAAAATATTTACCTGAGACTTACTACCTAGGAGGGTGCATTTTGGTAACAGTAAAATTAACTATAGCACTTACAGCGGAAGACGTGTCGGCCACACTAGAAATGGAAAAGCGATAGAGATATGGCTAATGGCCGGTGTTACATGCTCCAGGGAGCAATTATGCTAAAAGAAAATAACTGGCGATAGTTGTTTGTACGTGCCAGAGGAGGAAATAAAAAGACATCGCGGTGGCTGTAACGTGAGGGTTGTCAAGATGCTTTAAGGTAGTCATCGGAGTAAAAGCCCAACAATGCAATACCTTTGTTGACAATAACTTCAAAGGGACATTAAATTCAGTCATTATTATTACTAAATTGTAACATTTGTTGCAACAATAAGGAGTAAATAATAAAGCGACAATTGATGCAGTTTCTTGAACAAAACCATCTTCTTTCGAATTTCCAGCATGGATTCTGCAAAGACAGGTCGTGTGCGACAAACTTGCTCTACTGTCTGGAACACTGAACTCGGGCTGTTGATAGACGGAATATGGTGAATGTGGTCAATATGGGCGTTTGATAATGTGCCTCACCATCCACTTCTATAAAACTCAGCTGTATAGGAGTAAGAGGTAAGCTTTTAATGTGGATTCAAAGCTTTTTACATGGCCACTCTCAAGCCGTCCACGTTAGTGACCAGCAGTCTGTGGAGGCAGCTGTTGAGAGTGGTGTTCCCTGAGGCTCCGTTCTTGGCCTTTCTCTGTTAATTATACACATCAATGACTGTGCAAACGAACTGTCTAAATGTTTGCTTATGATATAAAGAATTGGGAGTACCATACGAAATGAAGGTGACGAAGCGCGATTGCAAACAAACCTAGACCGCCTCGAGCAATGGTCGAACGACTGGCTTTTGCCGTTTAACGTAAATAAGCGCAATGTCCCACGAGTTGGCGGAACCAGTTCTCTTAACCGCATAGTATACCGCCTGACTGGCAAAACATTGCAAGAGGTCGACGCGCAGAGGAGTTTCGGTGTATGAATCACAACCTCACTCAAGCCTTCGCTGCACTGCTCAAAGGTAGCCAGGCCGGCGAAGTTCATCCTATACCTCTTCAAAAAGCGTTCTCCTCCTTTGATGAACACTATTTCGTCAAGGTTTTTCGAACTTCTGTGCGGCCGCATGTGGAGTTTGCTTTTCAAACAGGGAGACCCTGGACCGCTAAAGACCTCAGCATCCTCGAAAATATTCAACGGCGAGCAACCAAACTTGTAACTGAAGAGGGGTCATTACTCTACGAAACGCCATTAGCTAATCTTGATCTATTTCCTTCGAAGTACAGACAGTTACGAGGTGACCTAATACAAGCTTTACGCATCCTGCGCAATCAGCACTGCCACCTCATATCAGGAGACTTCTTCGAGTTGGTGATTACGACTAACTTGAGAGGTCACTCATTCAAACTACTTGTGACTGGCGCACAGTTAGACGCAGCAAATGTCTTCTACAACAGAGTGATTGCAGCTTGTAATGCTATGTCAGAGGACGTTCTGTCGGGATCCGTAGAAACTTTTAAAAGGAAGCTGGATCAACATTGGAGTGCGCACCACAATGCCACCTGACCGCTGCCGTCTTGATAACCGATGCTAACAATTTAATGCGATCATGATACTACTATCAATATTTACGTAACATTTGTTTATATTATGTATTAAAACTTGGGCCACAGCGAAACTTCTACTGGCATTCACCATGATGCTTACAAACTCAAATCTTATTACTTTCTCTGTAGCTTAGGTGTGCTTCAAATACGTACTGTATTTATCACCAAACCGACTTCATATGTCTTCAAATACTGTTTATGTATGTAATGCTGTGTTCAGCTGTACAGTTCTTGATATTCCCTTTGTATTTCTTTCATAATGTTAAGAAGACGAGTCGAGCATCGGAACACTTCGTTTATTATCCTGAGCTTTCAGACTCGTACAGGAGTCCATCGTCGGAGGTAGTGACAGAAACAGGACAAGCAGCAGTTATAAGGCACCTAGGCCCAATCATCGACCGACGTCACACGACTGGAGGTGACTACGAAGGGCTCTGTACGCCGGCGCCAGATCGATAAATCGATTGACCGAGTTCTCATCCGAGGCCCAGGCTTCAATCAATTCTCGGCCTGTTTTGTTTCCGGCGTGGGCAACTATTTTGGTGGCTGCGAAGTTAAACTCGTGACCCATTTCTTAGGTGTGCGCGGCCACTTCTGATAATGCGTCGCCTCGCCGCACAGCCAGTTTATGTTCGTGTATGCGCGATCCGAGCATGCGTCCAGTCTGCCGTGTGTAGTTACAAGGACAATTTTGACACGGAATGCGATACACTACTCCAGATTGCTCCTCAGGTTTTAACCGGTCTTTGATTTTCATGACCCTGCTGCGCATGGTGGTTTTGGGGCGGTGTGCAATTCCATCACCTAGCTACGCAGCAATGCGCTCGGTCGCTTCTGAAACACCCTTGATGTATGGCAGAGAATGCCATATTGTCGGTGGCGTTGATGTTCGAGTTATCTGGTGGCGACAGCGTAGGCAGCGACTTATGAATGCCCTCGGGTAGCCATTTTGCACAAACTGGTCGCGGAGATAACGGGCCTCACGTGCTCTGTCCACCGGTTTGCTGCAATGAGTTTGGATCCGTTTGAAGAGCGTCTTCACATTGCTTCGTTTGTGAGCCACCGGATGATTGCTGTGGAAACTGAGAAGCTGTGTGGTGTTCGTTGCCTTCCTATAAACCGTAGTTTCAAGTTCACCGTCAAGGTTTCGTCTGACGAGCACATCCAGAAACGGCAACTGCTGTTCCTATTCTTCTTCCCTCGTGAATTTTATATCCGGGAAGACTGCGTTGAGCAGGCTGTGGAAATGTTGCAGCATGTCCTTCTTTACGATGACGAACGTGTCGTCAACGTAACGGCGCCAAAACACCGGTTTATGTTGGAGGAAGGCAATCTTTTCGAGCTCCTGAAGGACCAGTTCTGTCACCAAACCGGAGACCGGTGAGTCCAATGGGGTTCCCTTGATTTGTTCATAGGTCTCTCCTGCAAAAGTGAAGAAAGTTTGTTGGCAGAATTCAAACAGCCTCATGAGGTGTTAAATTTTGAGGGCATTCTGAGTCTCATCGTACGCCTCTTCAAGTCTCTTGCGCAAGACTGCGGGCCACGTTTGGTGGGATGGATGTGAATAGCGACGTCACATCGAAGGAGACCATGATTTCGTCCGACTGAATTCTCCGAACTCGGAGGTCTATGAGGAAATGAGAGGCTCTTTTTCTTCACTTCTTTTTCACTTATGCATACACCTGGAACTCGAAATTTCGCCTTTATTCTTTCATATTGCTCCATTTCCACTTTTTCATATACTTCCGTTGCGTGCACCAGATAGAAATTCAAAAGGTTCACAAAAACTTTCCTTCAAATAAACTGAACTGACAGTGTCTCCTTTTAGTTGGTGACATTATGGAGGACCGAAATTTGTGATCCCACAAAGTCCTTAGATGTTCAGTTCTTTTGCTCAACACAAATGCTCCTTGGAGGAAGTAACACCGGTCCACAAATGGTGGACCAGATTTTCGCTGAGACAAGAAGTGTTCGTCTCGGATCCCAACTGAGGTGGACTGCCATAGAGGCCATATTAAGAAGGAACCACTCCAGCCTAACTTTCCGGTATGACGGAACCGAGCTATCTCCTCGGTTGTCAGCCTTCCAAACCAGGACTTTTGGCGTATCGTGATAGTTTAAAAGCGCAGCAGACTACTTATTAGTGAGGACATGTGCTGCGTGATTTGGGGGCGTAGTTCGCAGAGTCGACCTCACCTTCCCTTCCCAACCTAGACAGAAGTCCACTGTCCCACCCAGTTAGTCATCTGATGCGGTCATTGAGAGCATTGGCAGACGCGACGTTATCTTGCGCCTAGACGTGCCACTAAACTCGCATGTGCGGCTCTCGTTTTGTAGGGGGGAAGCTGCGCAGCCCGATTTCTGCGTTTCGTGCCCTATTCCGTCCACGTAGTGATTCATCGCATCTGTCTGTCGACCCAGTGAAGGGGCAAACACGCACAGGCACACATTTCAAAACACTGACCACCGCACATGGAGAGCGCAACACGGCGACATGCGCATGAATCAGTTTATTACGTTGACAGACTTGTGCAGCACCTGCCACAGCATCCGATCCTTCCTCAACAACACTGGCCAGGTATTATGGCAAATCCAGAAAGACCGGAGGCAGAAAGGGACGCAGAGATTGACAAAACCAAGCAGCTTGTATACGCGTACCATAAACATCTGCTTCATGTTCGATGGACAAGGTTTTCACAGAAGATAGAATGGGCGGTTCAAATCACGACTAGAGCGAAATCCCCATTTTGGCACGAAATCGAATAACCTCATCCGCACATTCTTGCTTTTTGGGGATTTTGCAATTATGACGTTCGCCCTTTAACCCCTACGCTCGGTTTGATTGTAGGGAACTGCAGTCGAATTTCAATTCGAAAATACGTATGGAATGAACTGAAATGATCTGTCTTTCCGGATGGAGGTATGTAGATCATTAATGGTAAAAATAAGGAAAAGGTTTGATTTTTTCAAATTGTTCGTCACCGCCATAGGTTCCCGAAGAATCGCGTGGGTAACTAAAATTATTGGCCACTGGCCTATATACGCAATAGGAAAACGCATAGGTGGATGTGTAGTTCTGTGTAAGTCAATCTAAGGAAATGTCATCTTGAGAAATGTGAAAAAAAGGCTCGGCTCTTCGTGCCACCGCCTCCTGCTATCACGTCTGAACAATCCGAAGTGACATTCGAGAGAATCGAAAAGGCGTTAGGTCCTTCTCTACCCCTTGCACTGCATGTAAATGATCGCTGGCCACGGTAGGGACACTATCTTCGGGAGATCTCAGAAGTGGCCGCAGCTAGAGTATGCTCATTTGCGTTTTGACCATTTAAAAAAGAGGACGAAAGAAGATGATTGAGCGATTTGACGTCACGCTGCAACAGTAGAATTGAAGGTGTTAATTCAGTTGGCAGGCGTAACTTGAAATAACCGGCGGTTATAGAACAGCATTACACCAGACGTAGTTCAAATGGTTTTTTTGCAAAGTCTAAATAACGAACTGGTTTTTCGAGCGCAGTTGAGGATAAGCAAAGGGAAATGGATCCCTCGATGTTCGCGCAAAATCTTCAATGGATGCTTGTTACTTTCGCTCCTTCCACGCTTTATATTAGTAACAGAGGATGAATCACATCCACAAAGAACTATTTGAATGAATGAATTAGTTAAGCAGCTTTACACACAACAGTCTGATTTACAATTGCTGTAAAAGTAAACTTCCTCGATATTTCTCCTTTTCACAGCCTCAGATGCGCATACAACTACAAGTACACTTTGTAGAAGGGTTGCATAATGCAGTCCTTTCATTTAAATAGTTGTATGAAATATGCTTTTGACAGTTCATGCATTAGGCATGAGGGCTTTCCTGTGCTCGGAAACACTTCTAACTTCTGCATTTCCTGAAACACTAGACACTTTCAAGTGTTTCTGAGATTTTCAAACTATGTGTTCTTTATTCTCTCTGAGGCAAGTTAGCGCAGCTGTACATACCTTGTCAAATTGACCTACCATTTCCCATGAAACATAAAAACAGATGTGACTCGGGGCGCAGACTTTGTGAGCAACATTCATTTACTTGCAGATGGTAGACGGATCGGGTGCCATGCGCACATCTCGAAGGTTTTCTTAATCACGGACGTTTTTAAAGTCGATATCTTTCCCCTTTTCGGAAACAGAATCTGCATTAAAGAAGGCACATTTTCTTCAGTATTCTTAAATGACCTGTAATCGACTGGTTAAGTGCGTTACGGGGGAATTTATTTGCCTTTGAGTTCGTGCGTCTACAGGTGTCCATTGTTACGTAATAAACGGCAAAAGGGCATTGTCGACAGAAGCGAACAGGCGAGTTTCATGTAGCAGTTCAGAAGACGAAGATGCGGTCACTGGAACCATAAATTTATTGGCCTGGCGTTTCGGATTCCCTCTCGAACATATCATCGGAAACAGTCGCAAACACCTATCTGTGCTTGTGATTCCAGACATATCAAAATACATTAACAGAGCAAGACTAATCAGTAAAATATAGTTGGTTTTTGATAGCTTTCCTGGTGCTTACTCAGCTAGAATGGCGTCTCTCGCAACAACGTTTCGGAATGAATGATGTGACTATTTTAAAAATGCGTTTGGACGCAAATTCGTTTCCTCTCACAATTTCGCTGATGTAGTAAATGTGATCCGTGTCAAATTAGTTGACACCCCTCTCCCACGTTGCTGCTCGGTTTCGTTTGGCGTAAGCATCGTGAAAAGAAACAGACCTGTGAGAGTTCGGTTTGATACAAATTCTTGCTTAAATAGTCAGGAATACCTGAGTTGTGGAGACAAAAGCCGTATAAATCGTGGTTCATATGACTGGAACAATCGTGGCGTTGATGCTGGTTAAACATAGAGAGAGTCTCCAGCACCTGAAAAAGTCTTAAGTCAACATGACCGGCTGCCACGTAGCCTACCACAGTCCCAATGACCTGCTTTACGAATGTGGCAAAAAACTTCATGGGCAGAATGGAAGAAAACTCATAAGCTACTCAGGTCTGATAAGTTTCCACTTATTGTCTTTCATTTCTTTTACACGTTTAAGGCCAAATTCGCAACTCCAATGATGCAGAATGGAAAAAGGAAGTTACGTCATACTGGCTAGGTTAGTTTGGAATATTGGCGAAAATGCAAAACTGACCTGGTTGATTTCGTTCACTTTCTTTTCAGAATTTGTAAATTAGACTTAATTATGGTAAGCATGAGGTTTGAAAATTTTGCTTGGCCAACGGAATCAGACAGAAGCATGTCCTGCTTTATTAAATTTCCGTGCAAATAAATGCGCAAACTTGGAGTAAATCCTTCGGAACAGACATTTTCAGGCTCGACCCGAAAGTTGATATGGTGAATCTAGCCCCTCGCAGCTGCGTCAGGCAGCGGCATGAGATTGACGAAATGCGCACGGCTGGGCGTTTAGCTAGTACCTGTGCTGTTGGTTTGGTAAATAATTAGATACTATTCGTGTCTGCCAGTCTCATCCAACGCCATCCACCAAAAGGAAGTGGATTTTTTGCGCACCGAGACAAATTTTTGGGGCTAGCGGTCCTAGTCTGCCTTTTTTATGGTCACCGAATAAAGTAGAAAACGTATTTCCAAGAAGAGTTTGAGTAGAAGGAGATGCACTCACTAGAAAAAGAATTTTATTTGTCTATCCATCCGAATCCTCACCCGAATCCATCTTTAGATATAGGCACAGATAGAGATGTTGGGTGTAACACAAGGAGTCTTGAACCTCGTAGATTATTTGGTCGACCGTGAAGTACATTTTGAGACGGGTTTCATGGGCTAGAGTATTTAACCTTCTAGGAGGGCATTCTTCGTTTGGTCATATTTGCTTTGCTGGAACAGTTCAAGTGTCCTGACTGCCAGATCCTGAAAATACCGGACCTAAACATTAACCGCCCAATTAATCACACACGTAGTTTTGTAAGGACGCTATTAGGGCACATTGAGGCAAATGGTAGCGAATCAGAAGATAGGGTTGCCGAATTATAATACCATCGACGGGAGCTCAGATTTTGTTTACCGATACGCGCGCAACCGAGATGGGAGGACAAACCTCACTTGCTCCTGATTTTAACGTTCGCTCTCGTTTGTCATGAAAATCTCGGAAGAAGTTGGCCGCTATCTCATACAAATTGAACTTGGGGTTGCACGCAGATCGGGGGCAACCATCAGATGCCATTTAACGAGGCCACAAGACGTACTGCTGCGGCAGAAAACATCTGGAGTCGTTTAGAGGGGCTGGTTTAATTACAGAAAGAGCATCTACCTCGACGAAACTGCAAGGCTTCTCCTGCTGCGGATGGCGGAGCAGCAGAGAGGGGGAAAGAAACCAGCTCCCGGGTCGTGGCTCATCCGACGTAACCCCGTTATCAAGGTGGGCGAGTCCGCAGTTCTCGCAAGTTGACAAGTCTGTGAGCGGCAAGCTGTCTGAGTCATAGATTGCTGGTCATTAGTCCACTGACAAGCGCAATAACCTCCCTCTCCATATGCAGTCCTGATGCTTTCCCTGGGCAAAGTAATCCGTCACGTGGTGAGGGCATGGGTGAATGCCGTTTTCAGAAACGAAATCAGCAAACAAAATTTCAGAGTTATTGTTGCGCCAATAATCAATAGCGCCGATGAACGTGAGACATTTAATAACTCGAATACGGACGAGTATTCAGTCACTACACCAAGTACGACCATGGGTGATGAACGCGGAGAGTGATAATTATTGGAGGCATGTAGCTGCATAACAGCTGCCTCCTATAAATATGATAGGATATTGTTATGTATTATTAATTAGATTTATTTCGTTAAATATAAAAATGCTCAACCGTAACTCCGACAACTGTCAATAACTGTAAAGTTCCATCTTACAAGCATAATCATAGGCAAATTCCATCGACGTCTGGTAATTATCACCTGCGGGGACATATGAGTGTTAGTAGTTTAATTCAACTCTGAAATATCGTATAAAACCGGATTCTTAACCTCCAGAATTCTAAAAAATTCTAGTGGCCTTTGGCATGCTTTAACTCTTTTAAAAAATAATCATCCTGTCAGGTGTATGAAGTGTTTTAAAGCGAACTAACTGATCCCGATTTCTTTGCAATATGCCCCTTTTTTACCCTAATTACACCTAAACGTGCGTCGGATATCGAAGAATACATATAAGCACTTCCCTTACAAACATATTTAGGAGACTTTTTCTTGAACAAGGACAAGTATGTATTTTCTAACTCCGGCTAGTATGTATCGACGCCAGGTTTTATTTATTTACAAAGCATACTCATCACAGTCCTTGCGTTATTCAGCCCCATAAGACCACAGAACGTTGGCGGGCGGTCTCTATTTTTGAAGAAGTGTGGGTACAACGTTTTTGTGGAGTTTGATCGGGTGATCAGTTAGCTTATGCGTTGTTGGTCTCCTCATACTTCTAAAATACATACAAGCTACTGTGCTTGCACCAGTAGTTATTATGTACAATTGTACGATCTTCTACTGCAAACTTCCTAGTCCTAGTATTAAGTATGGCACACAGTCCATGCAACTTGAAATCTTACAGAGTTAAATGAGTAACCCGATACTTATTAGACTCCTGATATGTTCTTACCGTAACTCCTGACTGGTAGCCCGTTGTACAACTTTTCGCAGTCGAATCCCTAAATGAGAACTCAAGTGGAAGGGCGGGAGGATGAAAAGTCTACAAGTGAGTCCTAACAACGAAACTCTGACGATAAAAGGTGCATAACAATCCGACCGTCGTTGCCTACGGTGTCCGCTGTGTGCGCCACAGCAAGGTGAAGCCGGCAATGCGACTTGCGCGTGAATTTGCTTATAGTGAGCGTAGACTTGCGGACCGACTTCCGCGTTCTTTCCTCTTCTCCCCCTCATTGAACCGGTGTCCAGAGATAGTTAAGATAACCGGAGGTGAGAGGACGCATTTGACTGGCGCAGCCGAAGGTGCACCTAGACATACCACTTGACCAGGGTTTTTATCCAACAACAGCATAACAACAAATCGGAAAGAAGAGAAGAGAGCACAAATCACTGGGCAACTATGCACACAGCCTGTATACTCAGCCGGAGCGCAAGCGCATCTACCGGCAGAAAACCAGGTACCAGAGAGCTGCCCGTGCATACCGGGCTGCGAGGATCTTGGTTTGCTAAATCACGGCATAGTAGACGCACACAATCCTTAAAGCCCAAAAGAGTGAGTTTCAGCCCCGCATTTAGCCTGGCAATCACCCCTCAAAGGCCAGATAGGCAGTCGGTCATCGACTGAGATCCACTACCCATATACACACACATTCCTCATATCAATAAGGGTGCCAGAGTTCATGTTAAGAAAGAGCCGTTGCAGCCTGACTCTCAGCCCATCAATATGCCAATTCACTCACGAACGCACATAGCTGGGCGACTGCATGGACTGAGCTTAGGCGTCAGTCGGCAACCTTCCAAGCCACGGCGCTTGCCGCATTATGACAGTCTCAGGATCACATCATGCATGTAGCAGAAGAGCCACACGGAGAAGGAGTCGGGAAGCACAATCATCACTTACTTGAGGGGAGCCAATTGTGTGCTTGTGTTGTGTGCATATGGGTGATGTTGGTGTGCGTTGCAGATGCCCGTGATGGGAGATGTGATGGTGTGACATGACCGGCAGTGGTCTACCGCAGGTTTTCGTGAACGCGCATGAGGCCTCGTAAGTCCATGTGGGGACTGAATTTGCGGGCGCAATTTGGCCAGCTGAGTCAAGTGCATTTGGTGTATGTTGGTGCTCCGGACACCGGTTCGCCAGTCTCACTGCGCTAAATTTGCATGTAACCGACCAGGCCGATGTGTGACGTGAATGTGCGACCGCAATGAGGGCAGGTTGGGGTCGAATCCACATCACTGGAGGGGGGGGTGTTGATGGTGATGGTAGTAGATGATGGGACGTCGGATGTCCCATCGATGGGGGAGGGGAGCGCGAGAGGTCGTGGTGTTAGTACGTACAGAAATGCCTAAGGCTGGACTGGGAGAGAACTAACTAGATTATACTCGCGAGCTGTCGGCATTTCGACGAGACTCCTCTCTGATTGGCTGGGAACCCCTGCAATCCCGTCGGTGGATGGCGTGACATCAACACGCGCAGGCCGTGTGGGGCGAATCGATAGGACGGTGTGTAAACGCGTCATTGAGATGGCTCTTGCAGCCTGGTGCGCGCTGGCAGTTTCCTGATATCTAGTTCCCAGCCGGTAGATGCGCCTGCGCTCCCGCTGGGTATGCAGGTGTGATCATGATTGCCCGCTCATCCTTGTCACTCTGAGCCGTTAAAAGCCTGGTCAAGGGTTTATTGTGGACCAGGGGGTGTGGTGGCACGTCTAGGTGTGGCTCCCGCTGAACCAGCCACCAGCCTCCTCTTTCGCCTCCGGCCATCTTGACTGCATCTTGACACGGATTCAAGGAGGAGAGGAGAAAGGGAGGAGAGAGTGCGGAAGTCTGTCTGCAAGTCCACTCTCACTAAGCTAATTCACGCACAAAACGCCATTTCTGCTTCACCTTCACACGGTTGATATCGTCGGACACGACGATCAAACTGCCGTCATGCCTGCTCCATTTGAATTATGCCTTGCAAATAAGTAAGTTTTTGATTTTTAGATTTTACTATACATTTTTATTTTTATTGTGAGCCTAGAAAAATAAATGACGTAAAATTGAATTTCAGGCATGTCTGTCATTTTACACTGTACGATATTCGCAAGGGAATAATGCAACAACAGTTATCAAAACAATTTGTGGCATTTACCCGAATAACCGTAAGTGCCTACTTTTGTTCTAGCCATTCAGACCTCTTTAATGCCCATCGTCGCAGACGAAATCAAACCCATATCCCAAGAAAGTCATGCTCGATATTTGGTGGAGTACGGTAGGCATACTTCATGTTCAGCTGCTGAAACCAGGTGAGGCCGTAACAGACACCTTTTCAATATATGCAGACGGAAATCCTTTGGCCATAAGGCATATTAAATTTCCTCTTTCAGAGTTACAAACGACCGCTTAAATGATTCGGAGCAAATTCGAAGTTAAAACGCCGATTTTTGCTGAAAATGGTGTAACTACAAAAAAGTGTTCCGATGATCCGTAGAATAGCACCCCATACTTCAAACACGTCAAGGTGTTCCTGGGGAAGTGCCATTGTGCATAATCAAATCTTACGCTGTGCCCAGTGTGTGCGCAGTGAATCAGCTGCGCAATCACTTCTGACTAAGACCGTTTTAGAAAAGTGTCACAAAATTAAATTTAATTCTGCAGGGTGTTTAATTACTAAACCCCGAGATCCCACTTTATTCGCAGGCTCGAGTTGGGTGAATTGCACAGCAAAGTTAGGCATTTGATTTCTTCCTTCATGTTGCTGACCATCTGAAGTTCACAACTAAAATTATGCGCACTGACCGTTGGCGAATAATGATTTCAACATAATGTTAACTCAACGTTTTCAATAAGCATATGGGTTGGATACCAGTGTCGCAACATTCCGTTACTGATGCTAGTATTATTGCAGTTAGTTACCCATACTGTAAACGTTGGTAGAGTAGCATTGGCAGCCGTGGTGGCGGTGGTAGTAGTAGTAGTAGTACTAGTAGTAGGATTATTAGTAGTATTCGCCGTATCAGTGGTGGTAGACGGGGGAAAAAGTTTTCTTCAGTGTTGCGACACTGTATTCCCGCCAGTGGTAGTAGTATTAGTAGTAACAGCGGTAGTAGTGGTAGTAGTAGCAGTAGTAGTGGTGGTGGTAGTAGTAGTAGTATTAGTGGTAGTAGTAGAAGTAGTAGTAGTAGTCCGCCCGTAAGACAGGCTGGTGGGGGAATAGACAATTCTAAGTGTTGCGACACTGTATTCCCGCCAGCATATGTAACCCGAAATCTCTCATGTCCTTCGAACATTGTTGTTTAAATCCGTGTAACAGAATTTCTAATATTCTGGACTGTCCTGCTCGAATAGAATTTTGAGAAAAATTATTCAAAACCCACCAAAACGTGCACGCATAAGAAATATGATCATACTGTGACTGGTGCGAACCTTTAAGAGGATGATCTGCGCTATCATAGATTTTGTGAAATGTCGAAAAGTTCAATAAAAAATATTATTTTTTAAAAATTTTACTATAAATTATCAAGTGCTGCAAACTTTGACCACTTAGCAGAGTTGTCAGTTCGCATAAAGAACACCGGTTTTTATCACGTATCTCCAATTCTTTTATCACCGGTTTCCGAAAGAACAGAAGGAGTCAGTTACCTTTTTGGGTGAAGCGCCAAGCGTAAAAATGGGAAATTAGTAGTTCTTTAGTTAAGATCTCATAACCACAATATGCTTTTAAATAGAATGCTTTCTAATTTTAAGCCATGTCTTCAGAACCAGCCTTGCTGGGTCAAACCAGGCGTGCAAATATGGACTCAGGTGGAGCCTGATCAAAATTATTGGTCAACTGCATAGTTAAATCCCCAAAACTGAGTGTTATATGTTTAGCTCATGCCTTAGACTTTCTAAACTCCGAACACAGGTTATGGTTGGAAAACCAGTCCCCCATTTATCGATCATATGTAATCCTCACGTCAACGCCACGTTAAAATAGGCCAGTCAGCTGGTCCTTCAGCGTTGCCTACATGGTTTCTAATAGAAATTCAGACCCATGCATCTTAAAACTATCGGAGAAAACTGCGTCGAGTCTTTTGGCCACCGACGGCAGGGAGAGCCTAGTGACACACTAATGAGCAGACAAGTCTTATTTGAAAGACATGATCGTGCGTTCTATCGGACAATAATCGCCTGTGGTTGAAAAGCAAGTGGTGTTTATCGAAGGGTGATATGCATCGAGTGCTTAGTCTAAGTATATATATATATATGTAGTCGTAATTCTGGCTCAGACACAGATATCCGAGCCTCACATGCATCATTGATAAAAGAAAGGTCAACCGAAAGTCATTTCTTTGTCTTCTGCCGTGGGATTTGAAAATGTGAGTTCTTGTCATGCAAGTTTGAGAGGTTATTGTTTCTACATTTAACATTTTAGGCTAGGACATGTATTACAAAAAGTGACAATCAGGCCAAATGGCACGACAGATGACCTACGCAAGCGAATATGTCCACCGCGTGCGGTGAAGCAGGCTTTCGATGGCATCGCAGTGTCAAGACGACCGGAGATGGGAGTGGACGAAGTGGCTGACAAAGCTAAACAGTCGTCTACGTGTATCACATGCAACGTGATTCCTGTTATATCTAGTAGGGTTCTGCAAGATCGGTTTGGGGCCAAGTGTCTGGGAGTGCCATCACATCACATGACGGAGGAACCCTTGCAGCCTAACTCCCAGTCCTTTTAGTCACACTGGAGCGGTACGTGCATAATTTCACGAATATGACCCTCGAACTGGCGCTGTGTGAAATAATATCTCTAGGCCACAAATTATCGAGCAAAACCGCCACTAATCCGGCATGTCACGAGAGCACACCTAGAAAAGCTTAAAGAATTACGCCAAAACAGAAGTACTAATCACCAAACCTGACAAAGGCTCTGGTATCGTCCCAATAAAGAGATGTGACTATGTTTCGAAAATCTAATCGATCCTTGTTGATGAGACTAAGTTCAAAAAAGATAAACAATATAAAGACCAAACAGAGGCCATAGAAGTTCAACTCACGACATGCCTTGGAAAGCTGAAAGACCCAGGTTTCCTTAGTGAACAGGAACTCAATTCACTTAAACTCATTGGCACAAGCATTCCAAGGCTGTATTGCTTGCTTAAGATTCCCAAGCCGGATCTTCCTTTGTGGCCGATATTGGACATGTATAATTAGCCGTATCACGCTATTGCAAAGTGGCTGGCAGAAACGCTTAAAACAATGCGACATAGAATAGTACCATACAGCTTACGAGAAACTTTCGAATTAATCGATTCTGTAGGAAATATGGATCTTAAAAGGAAAACTATGTTATCATTGGATGTCGCGTTCTTGTTTACTAATATTCCCCTCACGGAAACTGCAGAATATTTATATGAAGAGAAAGTTAAGCGGGAATTACAAACTGGCATGCCAATCTCAGCCCTAAAGGAGTTGCTCCTTCGCCGCACGCTGATGTCCAATTCAGATTCAGCGGTCAGCTTTAGCGCGAGGTCGAGGGAGTGGCGATGTGATCACCCCTTGGACCCCTTTTAGCGGATGTATTTATGGGAAAATTAGAAAAGAACCAACTTTATCGCGTGATAAAGGACGTCGGCTTCTATGCTGGATATGTTGATGACGTTTTTGTAATAGCGGATGATAAACTTGATTTGGATGCCCTTCTGGTTTTAGTTAACCAGGCTGACCCAGCACTTAACTTCACTTTGACAAGAAAAAAAGGAGAATGTCTGCCATTTATGAACATCCTACGTAGCGGAATGTCTAAAGGAACAAGTCGTAGTAGTGTATGTCGCAAGAAAACATGGACAAGCCAGCATACAAACTTCTACAGCTTTGCTGCTCTAAGTCAGAAACGAAACTTAGTCCGTTGCCTAACCAGCAGAGCTAGGCGAATTTTTACTCCGGATACAATGGAGGACGAACTCGTCTTCATACGAAATACTCTACAAAACATGGTTTCCCCGATAAATTCATCAGCAGATATACGGAAGACCATTTAACGAAATCTAATATACCGACAGTGGATATGAAAGAATGATTTCTCACTGCCATTTCGAGGAGGCCCGGCCTGTGACCTTCTACAACATCGTCTAAACCCCGCTACTGCACGCACGCACCCTGTCGCTAGAAAAAATAACAAATTTTCTCTAGCACCCCACGTCTCCGCTTTGAAGGCAAGGATATGCTGTCGTTTCAGACCTCATCAATTTGCATCTACGCGTTCACTTACTCCTGTGGAGCAGGTTATACCGGTCGAACAACAAGGCGCTTATCCAAGCAGATGCGAGAGCACCATACTGTCTGGCTATATCAAGTCGAGGAAAAGTCCATTTCTAGAGCCATTGTGGCTCAATTGGTTGACACCGGTCACCAGGTAGACGTCAACCAAGCATTCTGGATCATTTATAAAATGCCGGCAAGACGCCCCAAGTCCCTACGTCAACGGATACTTGCGACAGCGGAGGCAGTGTTCGCAAAAAGCCTTTATTACAGCCTTCCTATTACCCGGGTCATGAAAGTTCAGACCCTCACCATGACACGTCGCGCCACAGCGATGAAACATGAGCGCAACTCAGTCAGATTACCCTATCTCTTCCCCTTCCACCCCCCCGTATCACTGACAGAAACAGGAATATAATTATCCCTCTGCCCCCCAAGTCTGAACACTTAACACCCAAACTTCCGACTACCGTTCATAAGTTATTTTACTTCTCGAATTTCGCTAATCTAACTGGGCCTATATTTATGTACTGGCCTGATGAAGAATAATCAAAAACGTACGTTCGACGACTTAAACTTCCTCATTCCAAAATACTCGACGAGGATCGAGTTAACTCACCTGTTGGGCACTTCCTAAGCACAGGCTCTTAAATTGTCTTGACAGATTCCAGCGCCTCGAATTTATTACAGTGAGGAATACGTTGATTCCCCATGGGGATGGCTGTGTAGTTGCACGACAAAAGTTTTCTTTCAATGTGCCAAGAAGCTTTCACAGATTTCAATATCAAGTTATCGCCATGCTGCATTCGGTCGGCTACTTCGTTCCTTCTAGCTATACTCGACATAGACCGGTTTGGTACTTACAGGTGAACTAATGTCGGCCGTATCTTCTGCCCTATTTCGCAAGCACCTGTCAACTGTGTGGGCCACGTGACTGGTGGAGCTTAACATCCATGTTCTCACTGCATTTGCCAGAATAAATTAGAGGACATGCCTCCCGCCAACGTAAAGTGTGTATGTACTCATGTGAGCCTTTCACCCATCATAAGGGCAATGGCGGACTGAACCGCGTGTTTTCTGTAGAGTATAGGCGTGATTTTACGTGAGTAGCGCGAACGTGTATTTTATAGAGCCAGTTCGTGTATAGTCTAGGGATGTGTGAGTTAGAAGATAGTGCAGGGCGTGCTGATTGGGTCAGGATTAGGTACCAGGACTAGGCGATGCAGTATTGCTCACCAGGTTCACCGATGTGCTAGACGGTTGTCGTCAATAATGAGTTAATAAAGTTTGCTACAATCGTTGTCCTGCCTGTACCTGTCAGATATTCCCTCCTATTGCAACATCCTAGTGAGTAGAATACTCCAAGCGTATCTACAGCAGGGCATGCTCGTCATTGTGAGTTAGGTAGACACCTGTTCGCCCACTATAGAGGAACTTGGAGTAATTTTTCAGCTGCAACGGTGGTCCCAACGCACAACGCCCTTTTCATATACTAGTATTATATGCACGGAATACGCGCAGGTAGAATATTTCATATGTGACGGGCCATAACATCGAGAAGATTTATGAAACCAGATTACTAGTATCGTACCGCGACATTAATTCGCCATTAGTTTCTGATCCAATTATTAGTGCCTTTCGATGTCATTAATGAACTGCTTGGACGAAATTCGAAGGCAGAATTTCATACATCTTACCAGCCACAAGACCGAAAATCACCACTCAGTAATTGTCCAATTTTTCTATTTTTACTTTTCGGATTTTTGTGCGCTGGACAACGACTAGAGCATAGTCATTAAGGGATTTGCATTAATTTTGTTAATTTCCTGCAAATTATTCTTTCTGCTATACTTCTTCGTCGTTGAATGTAGAAAGCATATTAGACCCAACGAACTGCTCGCCATCTGTAACAGAACTGAAACTAATGTCGACGATAAGGAAAAAATGTAAACCGCATTAGGGTATCGAGTCCTTGACTAGAAAGTGCACAAGAAATCTCCGAGAAGTCTACGAGAAATCAAATCCCATAATTACATCCCAGGATCTAGGGAGCGTCGAATTGCATAGAAATTTATGGGTGATATTAAAGGGGTTTTTTAAGATAGTCCATAAAAATCGGTGCGTCTCGCGTCTGTCGAGTTCATTCCCTTAAAAACAGAATTGTATAACAGCATAACAGTTAAACCCCAAAGACGAGCCCGTAGACCTGAAGAAAGTGCATATCGTTATTTTGATAATTGAAAAGGACATAGATATTTAAACAGCAATTAAAAATGAATTATCGGGGGGCATAACTCTCCAAGCTGGTTTTGAGGCATGTGTGCATTAACTATCTCGATTTGCTTGACGTCAGTAAATGGGGATGTTTGCGCCGATGATTTTCAGTTCGCGGAATTAGTCAGCGAGTTGCATGAGGATAACAGGATGAATTACGCTCTGTCATGTGGTCTTAACCTGACAAATCACACGTGAACTTATGGCGAGAATATGCACTTCGAAAAAGTGTGCAACAACTTTGAAAGGCACGAGTTTAGAATTTCGGATTTATCCAGAAATTAAATACTTGCAGATAGTCACATACTGATTTCGAAGATTCTGTCCGTTTCATAGTATGTTTACCTCACCTCTTGGGCATGTGCCGAATTAGTGCTGGTTGGCCTCGTTCAGCGACTTAAACTTATGAGGAATACAGGAAAAGTTAGTCGCAATTTTATCTAGACGCAGAGAATTGGTACTGCCAGTCACTATGTCGTTACGGGAAATATTCGGCAGAAAACTCGCACGAAGGCTAATAACGGCGATGAACTTGGCCGGTCCGAGCTCCAAGTCGCCTGTTCCACATTTGCGACAGGAGTTCCTGCCGTGATATCCTCGTGGACACTGCTGCTGGAGAGGCCGTCGTAACCTACTCACGCACACGCCGTTCTAATGACGGACGCACATGCTGTCCTATCGACCCGCCCGCCCGCCCGCACGGCGTGTGTGTGTGTGTGTGTGTGTGTTGAAACCGCGCTAGGCACCAAAAGGATTGGAGGGGCGCCCAGCCACTCAAATGAGTCAACAGACAATCCACATGCCAACAGGTCAAGGCATGATCTGATTAGCCCAATTGCAGGCCGTACTTGGACATTCTGCAGCTACCTTTTATCATCAGATTTTGCTGTTAGGAGCTCAGTAGTAGACGCGTCTTCGTCACCCCTTGCTGTTGAGTTCTCTATTGGGGATGCGATTTCGGAGAGTTGTAAACCGGGCCATCAGCTAAGAACTAAGCACTGGCATCAGTCTAATACCATCCTCACCGAGTGGGCGTAAATTATACGAATCTTAAAGTTTTTTTCCAAACAGCTAATAGTAACACCTTTAAGACATGTGGTCAACGATCTCTAACCTTAGACCTTAACTTACGACGCTCATTCCGCTGGGCATTTACTATTGTTATCGTCTATACCACCATTCACGGCGCCGATTTTATATCCTTTTTCGGTCTATTCGTCAATATTAAGTCCCATTAACTTATTGACCCAATCACATCCTTGTATTCTAATTACTCAACTCGTACCATTTCATCCCCAAGCCCATGCACTTTATCAATATCTTAGTCCACTCCCTATTATCGTTTCTTTCGGAATTTCCATCTATCACCCAACCTTCACAGTTTGGTCAGCCTATTAAATCATTAAATCATGCTGGGGAAAAGTCTATCTCTAGCGCAATTGCGGCCCACTTGGTTAACAGTGGCCACCGGGTAGATATCAACCATGCATTCCGGGTCATCTATAAGGTGCCGGGAAGACACCCCAAGTACCTGCGTCAGCGACTGCATGGGAGGGTAGAGGCAGTGGCCATACGGTTAGGCAACCCAGCCTTGTGTTCGCATAAAGTGTTGCACAAGCGCTAAGGCTCCCTTGGGCAAAGACGAACCCAGGTCGCATTATAGCGATGAAACAAGGACAGCTAATCGCCAGGCACCTTCTCTTTTTACGTCCTAAGCTCTGACAGAACCAGAATCTGACCCCTGACCTTTAAAGGCCCTTCAACTCTCTCCCCCATACTGCCTTTTATTGGCTCTTTAACTTTTGCTGTTTTGTCATCCCTTATACCACAGTACAGGCTTAATGGTGAAGAATCGAAAGCGTACGTTAGCCGCACTTGGCTTCTTAAATGTTTGCACGGGTATCATCGCCGAACTTATCCTTTAATTCCAAGCATAGATCGGTTTATTTCTTACAAATTCAGTCGCTGGATGTTTGCACGTAAATATCACAGAAGAGCAGGCAGCAGACAATTAATTACCTAATTATAAATTGTTTTTCGCACCAGGAATTTTTAGCATGTTTTTATTTTATTTTTTAAAAGTCAACTGTCAATGGTGATTACTGTCTGACGATTTTTACGTTTCCATCTGCATGAACTCGATAGATTGCTGATTGCTAATAGAAGCGAATAGGCGAGTTCCAGGTAGCAGTTCAGAAGACGAAGATGCGATCACTGGAACATGAAATTTATTGGCCTGATGTTTCGGATTCTCACTCGAATCCATCATCAGAGACATTCGCAGATAAAGGTGATGGTGGCACAAGGCGTGCAGTATTTATAGCACGTGGCTGCCGTGGGACCGTATGCGTACTGCGCGAGCTGCACGAGTCATGGTTCTCAGGCCCGCAATCCATCAACAAGCACAATGACCTCCCGGTACCATATTCCGTGCTGCGATTTTCCCTGGGCAAGGGAATCAATAACATGGGGAGGGCGCGGCGAGCAATTATCACAGCGACAATGAGCCTATTTGCCGAGCAATCGTCACACCAGCATCCAGCACGGATGACTAAATCACGGCCATGAACGACTCGGACTCGGACTGACAAGCCACCACCGCATCGATTACGACCCCAGCGGTGATTGCGAGAGCTGTTAATCACAGCGCGCACATGGTCCCACGGCAGCCACGTGCTATAAATACTGCACTTATTGTGCCACGATCACCTATGTCTGCGAATGTCTCTGATGATGAATTCGAGTGAGAATCGAAACGCGAGGTCAAGAAATTTCTTGCTCCAGTGATCGCATCTTCGTCTTCTGAGATTTCCGATTTTCAAACACACTACTTTGGAACGCGGGCGCGTTTTCTATGTACTATATGCGACATTCAAATATTTAAGGCCATTATGGCTAGAACATCAGAAATTCATTTTCCTTACCGTGTACGTCCCGGCGTAGATGTTCGATTTATTCTACGGCAAACTCGCATTCCCTGCCGACCTTGGATATAGTTTAATACTGAAGATATTCGGCACGCATAGTCTAAACATGTCAATCTGGCAATTTTATCCAGGGTCACCAGGATCAGGTGAGTTACAAATCCTGGCCACGCCAGTGTTTCTATGAAAAACAGCTCTTTATAAAATTAACAGACCTTTTCTGATCCTAGGCCCTGCAGATTGATGTCAGAAAATGTCTACTCTGGATAACGCATACACGGTCATGTATTTCACGTGCGTTCTTTAGTCCTGAGTTCAACAAAACAACACCTACGCGTTTGCACGAAAATCTCTCACGCGTAGTCAAGTTTGTACCGTTGCTGCTAACTCTTTGAGAGTGTCTCCTTGAGAGCATAAACAAGATTATGAAAAGGTCGATTGGCAAATGATCTAAATTTGTTTGCCTCATGAGGGGAAGCAGAAAAAGATACGAATAATTCAGTCAGGAGCGACCGGCTTTTCAACTTTGACAAAACGGCCATAATAAGAGAATAAGTTCGTTTTCATAATATTGTAGCAGGGTGTTCGGAGCGTAATTCTGCTTTACCAGAAATTTGTAAAAACGAATGTAAACAGCGTTTATTTGAATAATTTATAAAGAAGGCAGCCAAGATCGTTTTAATGACAACGACTCAACTGGAAGATAAATTTTGACGCCACGCTCACAAACCTCAACCTCTTTTCGATAAGAAAAGTCCGATAGACTGTTTTCAACTTCCTCTTGTGTTTCTGAGTGTTTTACCTACTATAAATAGTCTCAGTGATCGGAATGGATAGAAATCCGCAGATTCCAAGTCATTTGAGTATTCAGGATGTGAAATAGCTTCCCATCTAAGGGTAACATCTTTTCCTCATTTTGTTTTGTGGTGTGTGACCTTCCACTGTCATGCCTGAGAACAACACCTTTATTTACTAGAGGAGGGCCGTTTAGACGTACTTCTTCTGTACATGTTCCAGTTTTTTGCAAAAAACATGACTGATGTTCCTTTCAAGTTCCATTATTTCATAACGGACGATGCCTTTCATTTTTTTACCAAACATAATGTAAGGGTTTCTGTGAGTGAAAGTCTGGTTTCAAAGTTCGCATTGACTACTCACTACGTGATAACAATTGTCTTTTTCATTTCCTGTTATGGCGTACAACCTGTTTATCACCACAGAAAACGGTTCGATGCGGAAAAGGACAGATTGTTGTCCTTGGTTGCAAGGTTGCTGCAGACGGTGAGACTTTGTGATCGAATCTCAGGTGCAAGCTCATGTGGGACCTGAACCCCCTCTGTGAGTGTTTTTCCAGGTCGCTTGAGATGTTCGTGGATAGCTTACTATGATATTAATTTTTGCGACAAACCTCTGGTGCTCTGATGTGTAACGCATTTAACAGTCTCATCCAGTAGATGAATAATGCGATGATAATCTAATTAAGGACGGGGATGAGGATTGGTGACACAGGACGATCATCAGGGATGCAACATCTGACTGACTCATATTTCTTAGTGACGTACAAAGTAGCTGCTTTCCAAAAGCCGTATTACTTAGTGCTGGGTATCTTGTCGTTAGATATAAGAGTTCCACTGCCTCCATTTGTTATTCCAACGCCACAGAACACAATTAATAGTTCTAGGCTGCAGTGAAATTCAATTTCACACAATGTGATGTTTTACTTTGACAATTGTCTTTTATAAATGTTGTCGCATAAGAAATTTCCTGAAAGGGGTAAGTGATCCCGTTTGGGATTTAACACTCATTAACCTCTGCTGCCGATTTCGACTAATATTATTAAACTTCAGGGAGTCTCTTTAATTTCACTTCTTTTGCACAAATAAGGCACAGCTGAGACTCGTTTAGCATTGCTGATGCTAGCACTTTGGATTACTCTTTAACTTTATGTCACGTAAAATGCATTCTTCATTCAAGGCAGGTGTGAACAGCAGATTTTACTGGCACCAATACATTTCGCGACAGCTCGTCAACTGCGAAGCCAATTGGCGCCAGTAAACTCTCTTGCCTGCACCCGTTTCAAACTCGTACTGGAAAAGAGCTGCCTCAATCAGTCTTAGTTCTTGGTCATGCAGCAGCAGCTGACATGTTCATGGGGACTTGCAGGTGCATTTCAGTGCTCCGTGTCAGTTCTGCAGTACCGCGTCAAGGCGGCATCGCGCTCTCCGCCCATTCTCCTAACATTTTATCCACAGTCTACGCTTTGAGAATATCGAACATAGCTAGACGTTTTCCATCCTCCGCATTCGGAGAATGAAAAATGCACTTGTATCCTCGTCGCCACTCGTCCTACGAACCTGGAGAAATCCCACAGTCGCAAGGTTTGATGACGGACTATTGTTAGCAAAATAAAATTCCCGGAAAAACGCCTGATTTTGAGAAGTTCCTTCTGTTTTCTTAAGATTATGTCAGGACGTCTTACATCGCAAACTTGCGAAATATCCTCTTAGACATCAAAGGCCCCCTCTTCACAGTCGTTGGAGTAAGTTTGCGCAGATGCAATCAGTATCACGGAGGCAATCAACTTTCCTTCACATTCCGGTGCTCATGAGGCCTTGACATATTCCTTGTGCTTTGAACCTATCGTATCAAACGAAAAAGACGGACGTAAACAGGTGAAAAAATCGAAATGACATTTTACTGACCGTGAAATCCCTGATTCACTATCACATGACTGAAAGTTATCAGTCGCAGTCACCAAGGTAAAGTAAACGGAATTGCTTCCCTGGAACTGATAAGCGACAAAACAAACTCCACGCCACAAGCATTCCCCTCATTTTACACTCATTGAGTCCTCAAAAGGTTTAAAGAGTGGGCACAACACTGAGAATCACAGCGACTCTCGTAGAAGTCTCACCAACGAGCTTGCCGAATGGTTGTTCAGACACCTAGAGCATCTGGCGAGTTCGTTCCCCCATAGTTCCGACAATCAGCCTGCTTTTCCCTAAAGGATAGGAGTTCAAACGCGATTTCCAGCGAAGAATTATCTGTCATTGTTGCCTTGTCCCGTTATGCGTGTGACGCTGAATATTTTGCTGGCTTGATGAACCCAAAGTTTGACTTCTTTTTGCTGATAGAAACTTCTTCGTAAATGGAAGAGTCGAAGGTCCGCACCATAATGTCAGGAGTCTTTTTATATCTGTGTAATTTGCACACGAGAAGTCTCGGTTTGTGGATGTGGGCTTTCAGAACCTAGATGATTGAGACCTTCCACAGGACGTCTGCGGATAGGAAACCAGTGCCAAAAGTATTCTCACTTACAAAAGCAGCAAGCTTGTTACTTGCGTAGGACGTGTTCCCAAAAGCCTGTTGTAATTCCCCCGTGCGTATTGAAGCAACGTGATTTGCTGAACTGCGAATTGGCTCAACTCTACCCGCTATTTAATTTTAGTCGAATTCGTGAAAACAGCCTCAGGCAGAAAAACCAAAGACCAACAGGCAGGACCGAAGGCGCACGGATGATCCAGATATTACCAGCTTCAATGGACATAAAAACGAGCCCGAGACTCCTTCCAGGGCAGCTGAGTGGCTCCAAAAATCGTCCCGACTTAAAGTCAATTCGCAGTGGGAGACTGCGATGTGCCCACTATTTGTACAAATATTTGGGGTTCTTTTCTGACTGTTTCGAAGGCTCCTTATTTGGCAATGATGTAACCCTTGACTGACGTCATAATTTAGTCGTTTTTGGTTACTTATCCGCTGAAAGCCACTAAAGGCTGTAATAGGTAAAAAGATGTTTCGAAAATTGTTTTGTTGAAGATCTTACATAAACAACTTATTTGCCTGATAAACCTATTTAATAATAAGTTATGGATCCTTGATCCCTGTGTCATAATGCGACCGAATTGTTAGGTGTGACTTAAAGCTATAGTTTCCTTTTATCACTGTTGACTGGTAATTTACTACTTAATGTACCTAGTTCTACGAGACAATTTGTACAAGTACGAAGCTTCTCGGTTTTTGTTACTAACAAAGAAGGTAAGAATACGTTCATCAAACGTCATGTGGAAAAAAGAAAAAGACAGGAGAATAAAAACTCCCGAAATAGAGGTGGTCTGGAGCTTCATTCCGGAAAGGACAGTCGTTCCTGTGCTCGAACTATGGCATTTATCGAAATCCAAAGCTTAATTCCAATTTTTACCTCGAACTAAACTCCAACCCCAAGCTTGCTTCTAACGCCATCCATGACCCTAGCCTCAATCGTAAATCTGGCCCTCACTTTAATCCTGATCTGGCAAGGATTTGACGCAAGGTCATTTGCATTGCCAGGCGGTTCCTAATCGAGTATCATATCTGAAAAAATGATGACAAAAACATTGCTGGAAAGACATCTAAAAACTCATAGAACTTCGTCTGAATTATCATCCTTTTGAGCATACGATTAACAATATCTCTGTTCTTAGCTCCGTTTTCCAAAGGCACACACTTTCGAAACTGCTCTCGAAAAAAACGAAGGACAAATTACTTTCCCATAAGGGTGTTTGGAATAAGGGGGTCCGTAAGGTATTAAATATGGATCACCCATACATTAAATTTGTCGACGTTTAACCTAGAATAGGACTGCAGCCGAGGCGAGTTTTAGCAATGACCAAAAGGATATTCGTGTTTCATCGGTACCAGGGACGAAGATTGAGGTAAATATACGTACTGAAGTGTCTGTATTTTTTATAACTTGCAAACTAGATATTCCCATTTTCAGTAGTTTCTAGTGTTGTAACAACGCCAGTTCCTGGTTGGGCTGAAGTAGTCTTATTGGTTTACAGCGATTCGATGAGTCACGAACCCCAAGCCACAATAGCCTGCGAGATGCACGTCACTTTTGACGATATGACTGACGCAGGTTTTACTGACTCAAAGCGACGTGCCTCCCTGTTAACTTGATCGGCAGACGAACTCTTGAACAAAAAAATACATTTGAAACATTGGCTTAAACTCGGAAAGAAATGAGAAATACACCAACCTCTTTCAAATAACGATTTCTTAGGTGACGCTGAGCCCCTAACATGAGTACAGTAATTTCGCAACTTCGATAACACTTATAAAGCTATTGAAAACAGCATCTGTTTTCAGAAGAATACCAGTTGGCGAGCATATATATGCTTAGCATAGACTTTACTCCTTCAATCTCTGCATCTGGAGAATATCCGTTGTTAATGAGAGGGTAATTAAGAAGCTATTGGGGTCGTTGAAAAGTTAGTTTTGCGACTTTATCACCCCTGCGCAATGTTGCAGTCTGTCTAGTATGCAAGTGAAAACATAAATATTCCAGTATATTATAAGAGGCGAAAGCATCCTTCAATCAATTGTCCAACTTATACTTTCACTTGCGTTGGGTATTAACATAAGAAGAGTAGTTACTTTGATATGTTCGCATTAACGTAGCATTTTGTGTGTTTTTTGCACACACAAAAAATAAATTAAAAAGAAGACGCAAAAATACTAAAAAAATGTTACTTCAGGCATAATCTACGGAGGATATTGAAGAACTCTCCCCGAAATATTCTAGATTTAGTGGGTTTGTACTTACAACGCGATGAATTCCTATTTCTCATTTTCACAATATTGACAAATTAGAAATCTTTTACTTAGGAATATGTCCAGGCTTTCAACACGAGTTTAGGCTTTCACTATAGGAATGCATTCAGGGTAATCCAGGCATCGGGGTTCCTCAGATTGAGACCGTTCAGTCATTCCAATGTTATAGCTTGTCCTGTAGTCTGATGCGTATTGGACCAGAACCTGATCGAAAATTTTTGGAAGTTTTGGAAGGGGAAGCACTGTATTCGCCATAATTAAACAAAAAAGTTCAACAACAGGAAAGAGAAGATATCTGTTTGGCGGACAGTATTCTTTTTAGCAGGTTTGCAATGCTTGCTGCAGAGACCAGTTTTTTTACCCTGCAACCAAGTGTCTAAATGTGTAAATTGGCGTGGTAGAGACTGCAGGAATGTCTGCATTTGGATATTCAGCAGTTTTCTGTTTGCGTTAGTAGGTACGTACTTCTGAAGTTGGCAACGCTGTCGAATAGCTGTCCACAGGATGCGCAAGGATAATTCATGAAGGAGATTTTCCAGTTTCAAATCTTACAGCACTTTTGTAACGGAGACCAACTGAATAAATAGAAAGTCGATAATTATACATTTTTCTTTAATCAAACCATCAGCGAATGCTGCTGCCTATTCATTATCGTTAAATCGAGTGTTTACGAACACAAGGTAAGTTTATTGGTAACTCGATAGTTTGCGGCAATAAAAACCCATTTCTGCAACAGGGTAAAGCTAAGCTGATCTTTATCGCGCAGAAATCAGATTTCCTTAAAAAACGTCCACGTGCATTAGTCAAATAATTTTGCCTTGTTGTTCGTTTAAATGGCTTCGCCCACAGACAAATGTCACCGGGTTTTCACAGTTGAGTGAATATAAATTATTCAAACTCCGCTAAAAAGCTATAAATCCCGTGAACCTGGTAGTTATTTGGTGGTTTCTAGGTGGATTACTCAGGATATCCTGTTTGGGCAGTCAGTTTTCTCTATCAGATTTGGTGGTACCGGACGTTGCCGTAAGTTGGGCGGGTAAACTTGACCCAAATTTGATTAAACTCGCGTCGTCCGGTGGCGCCTCTTAGCTCAGATGGTTAGAGGGTTGGCTATACTAAAGCCCCCCTTTCTGTCGTGAGTGGGAATCCCTCCGCGGCACCGAGGCATTCCCAGTTCGGTCAGTATAAACGTGAGCGTTAATTAAATTAACGCTTCTGTAAGCAGAACTGGGTAGTAATGAAGGTACATAATCTATTACGGTCGGTATGTTTTGTCAAATTTATGAGCGTTTTCTTAACATTACGTCTTATTTGAATTGTAACTGAAATTTTTAAGTTCGGACCTCGTGCGAAAACTGTGAGACACGTGCGTCTACTGCGGAATTCTCGAGCTAAGGAGGGACAATCTGCGCACCTGGGATCCTCTCATTGTGACTGTCAAGGGGATTGCAAAGGCCTTTGACATGACTTCTGTGTGCCCTCTAACTATTAATTGAGATTTTTTACCCACGTATGAATTTATCAACAACCAGATCAGAGATCTACCACTGTTGAAGGTAGCCTCACATTTATTCGAAAGACTCGCGTAAGTGATAACAATGCAACGAGTCAGTGGACGGTTGGTTTAGTTGGCTGATTATCGTCGATTTAGCTTGTGCCCATGGAAATTGGTTGAACCTTGAGAGCCATATTTGAGCACGTGGAGGTATGGAAAGGATTTAGGGTTTTGATTTTAGAAGAAGATTTCTGAAACAAATGAAGCGGACACTAAAGCTTACTTGGATATTTTTCCTAGTCCGAGCAAAACCTAATCAGCGAGGTATATTATAAGGATGTGGTCGCTTTTTCACAACCGTAAGTTGTCATAACTTTAGTAATCTGCTTATCACAATGCGACGATTTTGCGAAAGAATTCTGCTCGTATCAACCGAGATACGCGCTCCTGTCCCCCAGTAAGCGTCAGTATCTGGATTTATTCACAGGACAAAGATGTGATCGTTTTGAATTGACTTATACCTTGGCGTTTCGCGGAACCCGTTTTTCAGTAAGTCACTTTGAATCATTTTCATTCATATAAGTGTCTGAGCATGGCTCATCTGATAGAGGGAATTAAACTGACTTGGATGCATTCATTACCTGTGTATTCACTTAGGCCCTAATACGGTGTCAACGTCATTACCCATATAGGAATAACTAGTGCCCTATCCTGGATCTGGTTTCTTTGCTATACTTAAAATGCAGCCATTAAAATGGGCGGTTTAAAAACCCCTCCCATCCTATCGGCATAAACGCTAAAATTTCTAAGTCATTTGGGAAAGTATACTGTTTTACAAACTGCCAGCACAACGTAGTTTAGATTGTAATCGTCGGTAAAAATGTTAAATTGTTCGTCTCAGTAACACTGATCCAAATGACGAAAACCAACAACTTTGGTTTGACTAAACACAAATTATTATGCAGAAAGATATGGATTGCGTCTCATATATTTACTGCCAGACTGGACCTGAAAAGTATTGTCCGAGGGACTATGCTCCGATTTTAAGAATTTTTATGAGGGAAGTTAAATGATTAACATTAAAAACTGTAATGTGTGTACACCAGAAACCGCAAAATGGGACGTTGGGTGACCCAGTAATGTGCAGAAGTTCTCGCACCTGCGTCATGCAGCGGAGCAAACTGACAAAGCACGTGTCTGACGCTTAGCTAGTACCCGTGATGCCTATATGAGTACGGAATGATGTCTCTTTTCTTGCTTGTCTGTCACATAAAACTTTTAAATTAACGATCTTCAGGCGAAGCTTCTACTTCACTTGCCAAACGCGACACTTCAGGGTGACGCGACAGCCAGGAGCATACCATGCCTTCATATTTTTCCGTATCTCAGCACGGCGCTTTATGGTTATCAAGTCGATTGCATTTCTCGATCACACAGAAAAATCCTAAAATTCTCAAAGAATGCTGCATTTAACTTGTGGAATCTCGGAAATTCGCTACCTATACCAGCCTGAAAAAATCGAACTCCAATGACTTAAAACGCCGACGCGGAGACGCACAGAGTCGGCAATATTTGGACCTTTCAAAACCGCTAGTTGACTGGCCGCGGAGTCGCGATTGACCCCTGTCGTCTGAATATAGCGGCTGTCTTTGATGATGGGTTTAAGTTAGAATCCGAAGCGTCTGACCAATAAACTCCTGTTAGAGGGGCTCTCACCGATCGTTGTGTCTTAGGGTTTTCTGTCGAACCCAACCAGCAACCTCACAGCGGTGCATGAAATAGGCAGAACAGCATTACGGACAAAGACAAGGGAGACCGAAATGTTCATTTCTGGCTTATTAGCCGTCGTCAGCAAGTCATACCTATCCCCGAAGCGTGGAACACGCGGGGCTTGATCCCGCGACCTGTTGGTTAGTAGGCCAATTCCTCTAACCACTGGGCCACTTGCTCGTTGTCCTGTCAATTGCGATCGGGAATATGCAATGACAGAGGGGCGCTAACCGATCGTTTTTAAGAATTTCACTCGCCACGTTCGTGTCTTAGGGCTGTCTACCAAGCCCAATAAGCAGGCGTACAGCGGCGCATGACATAGGCAAAATAGCCGGTTGCTTCGTGGTTGGAGGCGTTGGGCTTCTAGCCAACAGGTTGTGGGATCGAGCCCCAGGTGTTCCACACTTTGGGGTTGGGTGTGGCTGACCAACGACGGCTAACGAGCCAGAAATGGCCACTCCAGTCTCCCTTGTCTTTGTCGGTAATGCTATTCTGTCAATCAATTTGTTGTTCCAATGATTGCATATTCTTATGAACTACTGCCAACCAGCAAGTCAAGTTCAGAGGACAATTTGTCTCATAAAAGTGCGTGGTAACTTCATTTGTTCTCAGCAACAGGGCTACAACCACCACATAAAATCGTCGACTACTTAAATGGTGGTCCCCAGTAAAAAAGACATGATTCTCAATCTCTGGTAACAGCAAGGATTTAACTCCGCTCAGATCGTGCTGAGGCGTGAGAATGCTCCAGTGTTAGAAACTGTGAAGTCTTCTAACACTAAAAATGCATTCATTGAGGTAACCAATTCAGCAATATACGAACAACTGCCCTATAGATACCCTTTGAACTAAAGTTATTTTCCTCACATCTTTACCTGAGTGTTTACTATATTGCCGTCGACCTTGAAGCTGGCTCAATTCACAGAAAGAAGTATGTAAATCAGAGTCAAAATGATTCAAAGGGACGCAGCATTTTAACTGAACTCATAAACTGACCGAACGATGGTTTAATTGGAATGTGGGTTAGTACTGCCCAAATTCATTTTGCCTTAATTGCACTTTTAAAAGTTCCATATGAACAGTTTTTGAGAATGGATTCTACAGACCAATTGAGACATAAAGAAATTATGCGAAACGGAAGTGGCAAACATGTGAGTATCTACTGAGATTACTTACTCCGTTCGCGCACACTTAATGACGCACGAACTAGGCTATGCTTTCGAGGTTATTGATCGACTGGGTGTCGCAGAAGCCAGGCTTGGATGATCGCATTCTCTTGCCAAGCTTTTGGTCTCACCACACGTAGGGTATGGCCGAGTCGTTTTGACTGACTGTCAACCGAGAGCAGTCAATCCTCCTCCTCCTCCTCCTCCTCCTCCTCCTCCTCCATCTCAAGGTTGACGCTTTAGCGTGCGTCACTGCTCTGAGACGTATATTAAAGAGTCGAATTGCCAAGATATTAGCGGGCCGCTTACAAGCACATAAAAATGCTGTAGTTAACACATCGGACCTGACCTTTCAGGCGACTAGTACGCAATTTATGTACAGTCGCATAAGTGTTTGGCGGTCGATAAGACAAACGTGGTCTGCCAATCAAAGGGCTTATGAGGCACTTTAGTAGGTACAGCGGGGCCCCGTCTAGTTGTCCGGCCAGAATAAGGACCATACAGTTGCATTTAGGGTCTCATTTCTCCTCTTTCGTTTTGTATCTACATTTGTCAATCAAACACTAGGATATTATCGAGTGTTCCACGGAAGTATCCTATACTCACCACAAGTACGCGCTCACGGATTATGGTATGTCTTCAGCGGCAGCTCGGATTCTGATTTTCGCCTTTTGCAAATTTGCACACGAATTTCACCTAGACATTGGGAACCTCCTCGAGGCAGAAATGCGAGGTGGAGAACACTATGCATCCTGAGATATGGAACTCGAGTCGCCTTCACACCGTCAGACCTGTTTACTTGAGTAGAACGTGTCATAGACGCGCATGACGCGAGTTCGTCCGCAAACGTGAAAGCCGAGCAAATCTTATCGTTAAGTGAAACCTCCGACGATTAAACTAGGGGTTGTGGAAAAATTAAAAGTGGGACCGCTAATTCCGTCAGTTATCCTGTCAAAATATTCCGCCAAACTCACCCAAAACTACCAGATTGAGTCATATTGCAGTCATACTGTATCTAGAGACTCGTTACCACACGATGACTTTGAGAAGTTTACGACTTGAGTTCCGTGCGTTTTGCGGTCGATTTGTTCAGTGAATGGATGTCTGCGGGCCGATGCTAGACAAGAAACAATCTAGTATTTCTTCTGAAAACAACCCTTTTCGATGGAGATATTTTTGACTGACCTGTTCTTAAGAAAAAGTTTACTGAACTTGTTAACTTGTCCAAACAAGTCTAACACAACTCTTATAGATATAACAAGATTAACCCCGTAAGTTACGAGCACAAATAGTGAGGTGCAATGAATGATTCACACGCAGCAGTTCCCCTAAGATTCGTTATTGTTTGAACAATTCAGAAGTGACACCCGGTTCATGTGAAACTCCTTCTGCGTGCACACATCGACCAACTCTTCCCTTCCTGTAGTTAACAAAGTCCTCACTTTCATTTTGCGAAGCACTACGTCCTTTTTTCTACAAAAAGTGGAGGTAGGGGATGTGCGATAACAAAGTCTCCTACACACATGATGGAGAACTTCGTTGGGGGATTCGTCAACCACCTGGCGCCAAGGCCAGTAGATGCTGACTGTTGTTACATCAAAACTAAGTGTGGCGAGTCTGTTGATTCCACCAAAACGTGCTGGAGCAGGGAAGGGAAATCTGCCTTCAGAGTAATAAGATTGATCACTTGAAGCGCTCCGAAAGTCCACAAAACCCACATTCGATTTAAACTATTTGTCGGATCTTAATTCGCAGCCGTACCTGCGCTAGACCAGACCCAACCCCAGCCTAATCCCTAACCCACTAACCCCAACACCTAACTACTAACCCTCTAACCCCTTACCCCAACCCCCTAACCTTAACACCTAGCCCTGACCCCTAACCCCAACCCCAAAATAAGATCTTGCCAAACTATGTCAGTAGTGCATGGTGGAAAAAGGGAGACTATTGTCCTCTGATTTCGTTCCTCTCAGTTCATGTTGCCAAAGGAAACCTACATGCCAATTGCAAATATGTCCTGAACGTTTGCCTAGAAGAAAGAGCCAGGGTAATGACTGCAACTTTAAATGTGGACACTAGTTTACCATCGGGATCAGTATTTTTTCTTTGCTATCTGCGGCTACTTTTCAACGCAAGTTTTTTAGCGTTCCATGGTTACTGTACAAACTAACGTGCATGCCACCAGATTTCAGGGCAGGGTATGCACAGTACTATCATTCAAAAATCATGATAGTGTAGAATGAATTGAGGTCTTTGTGCTGATTCAAAAATCGTATTCATAAAATGATCAGTTATTTACTTTACACTACTCGTATTACGCTTAATTTCTAAAATAGGCACGCATATAAATTCGGACAAGCAGTTTACAGTACTTTTGGTATAACGATAGACGTATGTCATATACACCATGAGAAACAAGGTCGTACGGTTACGTATAATCCCCATGACAGGAATAGAGCACAAAGATGTCGTAGTGCTTTAGCAATAATGACAAATCTATTATGTACAGAGGAAGGTGATTGTACATCGGAGGACAAAGAATGATTTGTGTTTCTTTTTACTTTCCTTGTGATGCGCGCCACGATCTGAGTGTTCTCCTGCTGTGTGCAGAGAAAAGGGTTGGTTTATGTTCATTCCGTCCACCAGATACGAAGGCGACTAATGCGAGACACAGCAGGCCTAGCACGGAAATAGCGTAGCCCCAGAGCTCACTTAGCATTTTGGTTCGGTATTCTGTCCAAGGTAATCCTCGTTCGGAATTACGTCGAATATCAGGACAGAAGTAATGGGATATTGGACCGGAATTTTAAACCTCCTTGGGGTATGAAATGGGCGATGAATTGACAGATAGAGTTAACCACAATATGGATAACAGAATCATTTTCTACAATTTATAGTCTGATAAATCTACAAAAAACGCTAACCTCGATTGCGTCAGCTCCGACCAATCCGTGAAATCCATCTTCACCTTCCTTCATGCGACATGCAAGCAAAAACGAACGCTGGTAGGCTGATACAGAGGAAGGCGACGGAGAAATTTTGCGTGAAACTCTACGTGCGTAGCCACAGTTTCGCATCGACGGTCATTCGCTAATGACACAGTTGTGTGCAACGTCGAGCACCAACATTGAAGGAATTCCCGATCAAATGTAGGTGGCACCAAAACATCGACCTGTGTAATAAAACAGTAGAAGGGATTTCTTCAAGCAAGCTTGCTATGCGTACATACGGAGTGGTTTGCAGGCAAAGGTATACGGTAGATCAATTAATCGCCTCAAATTGGAGTATATGGGCTTGGAGATGGCGACAGCGTGAAGTCAGAATGAAACTTTTATGTATAGTAAGACAATCCGCTGTGCGGAAAAAGCGAGCCTACAGCTCTAACAATAAATCGTTGGAGCAAATCTCCTCTGATGCTTACATTTACCATAGAGATAAATTTAAAAATGTCCATTTAGCTTTACTTTCGTCTACTGAGATCATAACTTCGGATACACGCAGTTTAGGGCTCCAGTTTAAAGTTTTAATGATAAAGCATTGCAATTTCACCTACTTATACCACGAACCAGAATAAGCGAGAATCAGCAGTCAGCGGACCAGACGTTTATGACACCAAGGTCTACGGCATATGCAGTCTTGCAGCATTACAGCAATGTCCCGATTTAATGCGAAATCCCAAAGGGGAGAGACAGATCGGGAACTTGTATTTCGTGTCGTTATTCCTTGCCATAACTGAGTTTTTTGTTGGCCACAGTTAAATTTATGCAGCAAGTAGTGACGACTAATTTTCCTTATGGAGGGCATATGTTTCGAATTGATCATTACTCGAGAATCACAGTAGGTGGGCTAACTCATGAAATGTCAACCGAAATTCTGAAATGCGTTTTCGTTTCGAAAAGATTAATTAATTTGGGTTGGAGAAATAATCATCACGCAGCACAATTCCATAATAATTCATTTACACCAGGACGCCGGCTTTTGAACGAACTTTTTCCGGTCAGCAAGTAAAAGCTATACTCGGTCAAAGATGACTACATAAGTAGCATGCACTTTTTTCATTGATGTTCGATGCCCTTAAAAATACAATTATACTTTATGGAAAACACGCATAACAATAATTATTCTTTTACTCATTCGGTAGATAATTACGTCTTCTCCTAACATTATACTCGAAAGAAATGTATGGTTCGGTTTCTATAAACTTTTCCAATTCCCGAACAATTTTGATTCTGACCTGCCGTTACACTTGAATTCACGGTTTCCAAACTACAAGCTATCTACTTTCCACATGAGAAAACCCTGCATTTCTCTACGGTATCAAAAGGAGATCATATGGGGTTAATAAAATTAGGCAGTGGATTTGAGCAATATTGTTAACTTTAAAATCCACATTCCAAAATGCAGATACATGACGTTTAATGAACGCCTATTTCGCGGTATTAAAAAATCTCACAATTAAAAACTTTTTTAAAACCAAAATATCCCGTTCTTGTGAGTATAAAATTAAAAAAGACGTAATTTTCTACCGAATGAGTAAAAGAATAATTATTGTTATGCATGTTTTCCATAAAGTATAATTGTATTTTTAAGGGCATCAAACATCAATGAAAAAAGTGCATGCTACTTATGTAGTCATCTTTGACCGAGTATAGCTTTTACTTGCTGAACGGAAGAAGTTCGTTCAAAAGCCGGCGTCCTGGTGTAAATGAATTATTATGGAATTGTGCTGCGTGATGATTATTTCTCCAACCCAAATTAATTAATCTTTTCGAAACGAAAACGCATTTCAGAATTTCGGTTGACATTTCATGAGTTAGCCCACCTACTGTAGATAGTGCTGTGGTGAAGGGTGCATATTTTCAAGGTTTCTGGTAAGGAAACTAATAACTTGAAGTTTTGGGAGGGTAAAAATCGAAATAAAACTGTTAGACGTTTCAGTGTGCTACTATTTACTACAGCAAATCATATTTGTGAACTTGGCGTGGTGATCTGACGGGCTGAAGAATGTGCAGGTAGTCGCCTAGAGTTGAGCAACCGTTATCTGATATATATTGCAAACAAAAAATGAAGTTAAGCCGTAATAATCATTATTAGGGATCATTTTCACATGAAGCAAATTCATTTCAAGTCCCGGTGCGAAAAAATGCGACGTCGGGCAATTCGACGACAGTGCAAGGACAAAAGGTTTTTTAATTTCTTGCATTTTTGCTACTTTCGAATTGCCCTTTTTGTTCCATATCAAATTTTAACTCTAGTCGACAAGCTGTTAATGGTTTATTTCTAAGAGTGTCTCCTTTTTTAAATACGACCAATAATGCTTAAGAAAAAATGCATCTTAACTGTTGACTAATTCCTACTTTGAGAAAATTTAGGCCTTCATGGATATGATTGGTGAAAACTATGTTGGGGGTCATAGCATCAGCAAAGCAATTAATTACTCAAGAGAATATATTTTACTAAACGTCATTTTCCACCAACTTAACTTGTAATACCGTAATCATTCCAAATTCAAACTGAATTTAGGTGTCGTTCAGTCGCACAAAAGTTAGACAAGCACTTCGGGTTTGTACATGTTTCGTTGACTCTTTTCTGCGCATGCGCAGAAAAATATTTTGATGTGGTCAGAATATCCGGGATCACTTTTGTTAAAGATATTTTTTAGAAAAAAATGTTTAGTTAATTGCAGTATTGAGCTGTTAATATGGTGCCCATAACCATTTTTCACTTAATTTAAAGTGCGTCAGAAGGCTTGAGAATAAATACCTAGGTTTTGTTCAGGCAGCATGCTATAAAATATCCCTCAGGAGTCGCCATTCAAATGTGATTTTAACGATGAAATTTTAAAATGCTTGCTCAGGCCATTTTGCCCATAGAATTTTAAGATTTTCAACGGAAAAATTTGTACTCATTTTTTGCTGCATGCTATTCACACGCTCACACAGAGTATTTACAAAGTCGCATTACCTTATTCCAAGAAGAAATCGCGACTTTACATTTGGACCCACATGTCCGCCTTTGTGACCTGTAAGTAATATGTAACCACGGCAATAAAGTTCCTGAAGGCAACCTGCTGACTAGTTGAGTTCTTAAGTAAATTCCACAACCTCGGCAAATCCTAAGAGCGTAAGCTAACGGAAGTCAAATTAATCCCTACATGTCGAACTGCATGATACAACCGATATTTTCCAAATTCGTTGACGAAAATAACTGTCCAACAATAAATGACATTTGAAAAAACAACAATAGTTTCGTTGTTTGTTGAAAGTGATACTTTCAAAAAGAAAATAAATTCATACATGCGTATTTTGACTAAAATAAGGGTCGCAAAAAGTTCTTCGTAAAACAACAGAAACCTGGGCTTCTTTGCTCATTCTCGAGGCGCAAACTGTTTTCTGCGATGAACCATATATAAAAGAATGAAATGTGCGTCTCAGAATCAAAAATGAGGGTAATCCTCAATTTATAGGCTTTTCGTTGACCGGTAAATACCGTAGACTGACTTCGTGCATGTTGCCTATGCTTGGTATAAGCTTAAATGAAAAAAAATCACCACGAGCCGTCTTGTCGGATTTCAAACCCTCTTGCTACGTCTACTGAAATTAGAGTAAGATATGGTTATGCAGACGCACCTAATGGACAATATTGTTGGGGTTTGGATTAAGGTTTAGGGGTTAGGGCAACTATTTCTCAACCAGTCGACGTACAACCGCGCATTCCCAATAGCTTTTCTTTTGCATAAAATTACTTGGCCTCGGCTCCCGTGAGTTCCCTCGACTTACCTGTAAAAATCCCTATTACCACCGGTCTCGTATTACAGGTAGCTGGGATTTGCTTACCTCAAGTGCGGCTACATAACCATATCTGACCAACTTAGATAAGACTATATGCTAACGAAAACGTTGTGTGCGAGGAGTTGGCAGCGCTATCAGCTTTGGAATTCGTCAAAATCGTCAACATTTGTAAGTTGAAACTCGGTAGTGAATTTTTCAAATAACCTTTTTTTTCACCACAATGGGAATTCCTATAAATAAATGATCCAAAGTAATGTCGTGCCGGATGCTGGTAGGAAAAAATTGAGAAGAGTGGGTTGCATACGTAAAATAATATTGTAAAGGCTCTTTTGGACGTAAAGATTGTGAGGGGACCACTTTTATAACTGATAACTACCTTATTGCCAACACTTCTTCTGGAAATCTGAAATCTGACTAAAATTTTCACATGCGCGGAATACTTATCTCCACGGACTCTAAACTAGAAAATTCTTTTACGATGCGCAAATTCTACTTAAAGAAGGCGACTCATTTTAAGACTGGTTGGGGACGGAAGTGGAATAGTATTCGCCGGCATTCAAATGGCGAATTTGAACTCAAAGTTGTCATCCTCGCCGGAACTGAAACGTTAGTTTTGCGGAGTAACTTTTCCACGATCAGGAAATGGCATTCTTTCACTCGCATGCTATTTACATCCCGAAGTTGTGATTAATGGATGGCCTCTCGAGATGGGGTCCTATGTCGTCCTTTTTCCTGCAACTATCTGGGTTGGAAAAACCAAACGGTAGCATCAGTAATAATGCAATGCCGAATTCCTAAGGAAAACTTTTTGTCTCATTTCCAAACAACCTCGCCTAAAATCAAACGACCGCGCCATTATTACGTTGCGCACAATGCTTGTTATTGAAATAAAAGTTACTCATGGACTGACAAGAAATGGCTCTATTGAACAATGCTATTTAACTTTAATTGTTTATTAAGATTTAACACCGGACTATGTTAATGTTAAAAATAACACTAATTGACAGAATAATTTGTACCTACTCTGGCATGATCCGTCTCCCAAAAATGTAATTCCTTTAACAATGAATAAAGGTTTTGTGAGTCCTCCACCTTTTCGCTTTAGTTAAATTCGTTGATCTTCAAACCGTGACAAACCAGGAGATTCACACATGTCTGTGTGTGCATTGGAAAAAATTGCTCAGCTATGCAGATGGTTTTTTGATATCTTGTCAAACAGTTGTTCGTTGAAAGCAGCCCTACTGTTGCAAGTAATCTGCCAACATCTGTCATCAATTTCCTGATGGATAGCATACGCACAGAGGCCTAAGCACATTTACGCGAAAGGCAAAATTGACAGATGGAGAACTGATGCAACCATCAGTTTTATTGCGCAACGGAGTCGGCGCCCTGACTTCCGGTATTTTCTAGGGTGCTCTAGCTACGCGATCTCGCGGTTTTTGCTGTTTGCTGGTCGATAAAACGATATTTCTTTCCGTCTGATGTGTAAAGAAAGGTTGCTTAATTTGTTTTACTACTCTGTTGGGACAGTGACATTAAAATTTGAGTTAAGTTGTCATCACAGATCGTCTGTTTCGCACTTTTGCTTTTTCGCTCTTATGCTGAACGTTATCTGCAGTTCGTTAGTGCATGTACCTGACTTCGGAAATATGTGACATTGCTGGAATTACGTTTATCCATCGGGTAATGGGAAATGCTCGTTCAACAAACCGGTCGGGGAACACAGTTCTAGCGTAGTTCATTGCAACATTCAGGGAAATGGGTCCGTTGATTAGTGACAGGGTGTTCGCGACGATGAACGCTTATCCTGGATTCGGAACCTGCGTGTTTAGAAACTTATGTCCGGTACTGCGGTCTGATGACCGTTAGTAAGCCAGAGATGGCTGTTCCTCTTCCTCTGTTGGTATTTCTTCCAGCATATATCGCTATCGTGTAACATGCCCCGGACAAAGGCTTAAACGTGTTTTTCTAAATACCATTTCAAGGTTCTTAGCAAATTCTCTGGCTAAGGTGTACGATTTCGCGAAGCAAACGTTGTTCTTTTCGCCTTGTCTAAGCCGTAAGTAAAACACAAATTTCCGTGATTTGTAGTTTCTTTTATTAGCCGTTTGGTTCATGTGGAAATTTTTCAATCCCTGGGGTGTTCTGGGTGTTTTTCAGTTAGTCATACAAAAATTTTAGTTGGCCTTTTCCTAAATATTTATCATTTACTGCGAAAGTCATGATCTAATTTTAAAAAGTTTTGGGTAGTCGCTACCGAAGGGTATAAAATCTGACAGATTACAAATAGGGTTCCCAACGTGTCATCGTCGTCTATTCACGATAGTTCGACCATCATTGCCGACGATATCAACCGTGTGCTCCACAGCAAGGTGAGGGCAGGACGATGGCTTGTGCGTGGTTTAGTTTATAATGAATGTGGACTGGGGCAGAATCTACCACACTCTCTCCTCCGCTGACTGGGTCTGGTGTGGAGACATAGTCAAGAAGACCGGAGGTGGGGAAGGGCACAGGTGAACGGTCCGGTTGAGCCCGCACCTCAGCGCTCCATTTCACACCCCTGGTTCACACAGCAAATGACCGAGATTTTAAGCAACAATTAGAAAGTGGCTGGCGCGGCCGAAGCCTTGCCTAGACGTGCCGCCCGTACCCGGCATGGATCCCACGGAGCGGGAGTGCCAAAAAGGTCACATTAAGGAGGAGCCATTACAACCTGACTTTTAGACCACCAGTCGGCAGCTCCACGCAAACACACAACGCTGGATCGAATGCGAGATCTAAGTAATCCCCTTCAGCTGGCAACCCTCCACGCCACGGCTTTTAACGCACCGTCATAGCTTCAAGCGCGTCAAATTTTTCAAAGTGAGGAAAATGCGCTGAGTTGTCGACCTCACTCTCACTTACCATTCACAGGCCCCAATCACTGTCCGAGCCGGTCAGTTGACAGGTACGTGGAATGTTCGCGGTGACTGACATATTTAGTGACCGTGTTTGCACCCTCCACATGCACGACCTGGTCTCCCAAATACAAGCGACAGGATTTCGCAAAACGGGGGCTGAGCGACGTACATGTCACATGCGTGAAAGTGCCTTAGGTGACGTTAAGAAAGAGGCGTCTCAGTCACGCTCTCAGCTCACCAGTCCACCACTTGTACATACACAAATAACTGGACAGACTGCGTGGACTGATTTGGGGCGTCAGTCAGGAGCCTCTCAAGCCACAGCGCTTGACGCGCCCTGATAACCTCGAAATCAAATCACATATGCAGCAGAGGAGCCGCATGGAGACGGAGCCGAGACGCACAATCCCCACTTGCGCGGGGGTGGTAATTGGATGATTGTGGTGGATGACTGTGTTGTCTTATGTAGGTGGAGGAAGATGTGATAGTGTGATGTAGCCGGCGGTTGTCTACTGCAGGTTTTCGTGAATGCGCATGTAGCCTAATAGGCCCACGTGGCGTGTGAATGTGCGGATGTAGTGAGGGCAGTTGGGGCTGATGCGATAGGGCTGACTGGTTCGCTAGTTTCTGTACGATCGACTCGCAAGTGACCGACCAGGCCGATGTGTGGGCTGAATGTACAGAGACATTGTGGACAGGAGAAGTCAGCAGTGTTAATGTTGGTGTCATAGATTTTGGCATTGGCAGAATTGTTGATGGTGGACATGCTGGACGAAGGGTTTTGGGTTTTACCAGGCAGAGTGGATGTGCAGGTGCCAGATGTGTCAAGACTGCGGTCTATTCCGCTTTCGTGGATACGCATGTGACTGAATAGGCCCATGCGGTGATTGAATGTGCGGGGCGGTGGGGACAGTGGAGGCGAATGCGACGAGTATAGGCTGGTGCTCCAGGCACTGCTTCACCAACGGATGGATTCGCAAGTGATCGACCAAGCCGATGATTAAGGTGAACGTGTGATCGTATTGATCGAGCCTACACCTTTGACTTTAATAATGGGGAAGGGGGGGGGGTTGGTGTTTGTTGATGTGTCAGAATTGTGCGCAGCCGTGGCGGATGTTGGGGCCTTGGAGTAGGAGGAGGAGGATGAACAGGAGGAGGAGAAGAGCAGGAGGAGGAGGAGGGTAGTGGGGATTCGCGAGTGCGGCCAGTGTTAGTTGTCGGCGTGATTGATGAGGCAGAGTTGGACGGGGAGGCAGCAACTGGTGTAGTCCGGGTGCTGCAGTTGGTCCAAAGATATCCAGTGACACCGATGGGTGCCCGGGACGTCCACAGGCAGCGTAGGAAGGTCGGGGTGGTTGAGCGTTGGCTTTGCGATGTTGGTGCAGTTGAGATTTGCGAGCCTCGCGTTTGGCCTTGGCGGCTGTGATGTGGTTGGCTTCGAGGACCGCTGTGCTCGCCTTCACTGTCCTCTTCCAGGTTGGTCGGTCTCGAGCGAGGTCTTTCCACTTGGCCGAGTTGATGTGCAGACGCTTCAAGGAAGTCTTTAGAGTGTCAGTATAACGGCTGCTTTGGCCTCCTTGTCGGCGAGACTCCACGGCGACATCTCCATGGAAGAATCGTTTGGGTAGCTTCCCGTCGTCTGTCCACACGAGGTGGCCGCTCCAACGCAGTTGCAGCTGTCTCAACATGGCATAGATACTGAGGATGCCCGTCTGCTCAATTACATCCGTGTCCGGTGATCCGGTCCTGACATCTCAGGCTCAATATCCGTCGAAGACTGCTGTTGTGAAAGCGTTTGAGTCCACCTGCCTGTTTCTTGTAAACCGTCCAGGTCTCCGCTCCACATAACATCGTCGGCAGGATGACCGCTTTGTACATCTTGAGTTTGGTGTTGATGTGGAGACTGTGGCGATACAAGACTGTGATTCGCAGACGGTCAAAGGATTGGCTGGCCTTGGAACTCGGCGGGCCACTTCATCATCGATTTTTCTGTTGGGAGAGAGAGTGCTGGCCAGTTACGTGAAGTTATCTACGACATGCCGTTTGGCGCCATTCACATTGATTTGGGGTACAACGTAGGCAGCGTCGGGTGGTGGTTAGTGTATAACCACCGTCTTCTTACTGTTGATGATCAGGCCGAATGTGTCACAGGCGACGGCCGAAAGGTAAAACAGTATGCGTCAAGTAGCTTATTTATATAATTGAAGTAGATCAAATTCGCATCAGGTCTGGCACATGACTAAGGTCTTTGGAGACTTTCATGAGAACACTGATAAACTGTGCATAGAAACTGTTTTACTGAACACGCTGGAAAGAACACCCCCTAACTTAAGCAATAACATGCACTCACCGTCTGTGAACTGGTCCGCCCAACTTTCCTCATCTCTCTAAGGCACCTTCCCACCCCTAACTTTTCTTCACATTTAACGGCCAACTACGCATGAAATTAGCACACTACATGAGATCGATCCCCGTGGCGTCAACAGCTGCTCACTGACTAATTGCCACAAATGCTGGACGTTTGTCGAGCATCTTTAGTAATATTTTTTGATCAAAAGAAAATACCAGGTAAGAATTAATTCGCAGGAGCGAGAGTTGTCTCTCCCGTCAGGCTTTCTGCCGTTCAGCATGCTGTGCTTATTACGCAAAACCCTCTTTGTAAAGCTGCGTTAAACTGTTCAGTCAGTTTATGAGACGGCTGTTTCGATGCTGCTTGGTAGCATTCAATGAGTATAAGTGGAATATGAGAGGATTCAAGTGGCTGAGACGTGGGAACGAAGTCATCTCGGCTGTGTTCAGTGAAAAAGCATGCCGGTGATTCTTTGTGTCAGCGCAGGAAATTGGGGCTAACACCTACCTGAATATGTTTAGCAGAATTCAATTAGTGAAGAGAGTGTTTTTCCTAAATGTATATGGTACGGCATAGCTGTGGTCACAGTGAACACAAATCCTGCTAAATTCGAGGATAATACCCCGTTAAGAATAATCAGAGCGCCTTTTCAAGTAACAAATACTGTTTTAACTACGCCGATCGTCTTCTGTGCCGTTTAATCAGTGACTCTTTATTGGCTAATATATTTATGCGGCCAGTAACTCTGGTTATATCATACTAGAACCCCTTCAATAGAAACTCCGCGTCTACCTTGTAACAGACATATAAGTAAGCTGACTATGCGCAAATGAAAGATGATATTGTTGTGTGATGTATATCTTCTGCTGGCAAAATTAACCGGGATAATTTTCTCCCGGTCTACTTTTGTTGAGTACCCTGGCCGCTCGATAACAAGGACATTTGACGGAAATAGATGCAACGGGCGGACCGTAGTTTGCGTGGAGGCCATATGAGAACGGACATTCAGAGTGAATTATGCGCAATAGAAAAGCCCAGAAAACACAGGGTTGGGTGAAAATCTAATATGTAGGGTAGGCGTACCGCGTCAGTTGGAAATGGATGCAGAACAAGTTGAAAACAGACAAGTTGGTGTCAACAAAGGCAAAGGAGACCCGAATAGCCATTCCTGCTCTCAGCTTTTGGGGCCACGGATGTTCGAATCAGGGTTGCTTTGGTTATTGGGCGTAAGTAAGTCCGACGTGAGAATCAATGATTCAAGGGCTAGTTGTCCTGTCTGTCGAGATCGGATGCATCAGCTAAGATAACAGGCATCGCGCTGACCAGGTTACCGATCATGCTGGTCTTGTTGTCCTTGGGGTCAATCTAGTGCCCTCATAGGCACGTGCATAGTGACTAGGTAACTCTGCAAAGTTAGTATTCAAAAGGACAAGGGAGACCAGTCTAGACACTTCTGTCCCATTACCTACAGGTAGCTGCGTTCTCATCCTTTGGGTTGAGTAATGATGGCTGACGACTTTTTATAACCAATAAATGGCCGATCCGGTCTCCCTCCTCTTCGCTTCTTTTAGTAAGGTATATGCCTACAAAGAATGCGTGAGCTATACATTTTAGTAGATTGTATTGATGTTGCAGCTGTAGCCCATAAATTCTGAACCCCGTATACGCCGACCACCTTTATCTGTTTTTATATCTGATAGTGGGTCCAAGGGTAAACCTGAATAAAGTTCTTGTCTAGTAATCGAGTCTCTTTCTTCTTGAATTCTCAAATAAAGACGAGTAGCTCTAAGGCCAACTTGATTAATTAATGCTCTGGAGCATTCCAACCCAAATTCACAGTTTCTGTCTCTAAAATTTGCACATATGGACAGGCGAAATTTTTATAAAAGAGGTAGTTCTACTAAACACTTTGAGTACATTATCCCCAAATTTGTCACGTTTTATGTTTCTCCTCGCGAATGTACGCCGACCACCACCA